>JARHVA010000846.1:930000-1530000 GCA_037957365.1 Torreya grandis
TCTAAATGTTTCCATACAAATTTTATGAATAAGCACTTAAAAGTGCACTCAGGATAGATCAAACAACTATAGATAATGGTTGTAGGGCCTATAGATCTAATGGGAGAATAATTTACCAAAACAAAAACAATGGGGGTTACAAAAACATTAATCAAAATAAATCCAACAATTAAGTTCCTATGGTTCTAAACTTATACAAAAATTCCACCATAAATGATGTGATGGACCAAGCCAAAAAGACAAATGTTGTAAATAACAACCAAAACCAAGCCATGAATAATAATAATAATAATAATAATAATAATAATAATAATAATAATAATAATAATAATAATAATAATAATAATATCAATAAAAAAAAGGGAGGAGAGAGAAACCAAAACCATCCACCTATGGTTCATACAATGAATTTCGATCAACCTCCACCTTCAAATAATCAATTTCGGAATCATTATAAAAATGTTGAATAAGACTCTTAATTCCAAAACTAACACTTCTATCAAAACAACACCAACAAATATTTGGCTAAAAATTTCAAAATTAAAGGTATAGGGATTATTATCCCAACATATAATACATTTTCCATAGTTTTTATAATCATACCATCCAAGAATGTAGGGATTAAAATAAGTTTATCTAAAGACTCCCCAATGACCAATGACATAAATTTGTGTACATGTCATGGAAAATGTAATGCAAATCCAAAACCCTCATGAATAGGTCCTATGGTACCTCAAAACACCAAATTGTGCATATATCAAAACCTTTTTCCAAATCATTAAAAATGTAATATTAAAAGTAAACCACATGAAAACCTAGTTAACCTAACCTTACTAGAACTAATGATGCCAAATCTTCCACTTCCACATCAAGTAATCCTAATATGCCACCCAACTAGGACATTAGGGAAAGAATATAATGATATGCCTCATTAAAGTATAGATATATGGGGATGCAAAAATCATCACTTTTATAAGGGAGTACCAACTGAAAACTCCTTGTTCTATAAAAATTTGGGAGTCTAACATCCAAACCAACCCCAAACCCATGGGAGATTATGATCTTGTTGCTAAACTTATGAATACTTTTTACCATATCTACTTCATGGACCTTCTTAAAATATATCCTATCCATCACCTTAAATTAATTAATACCTTAGGATTTAGGCATTTATCCAACATCACCTCCTTCTTCTCAATCCCACATAAATCATATAGACTTATAAATGTACCATCCTAAGTAAAATTGAAGAGACACTAGATAATTATTTGATCTTAGGAGCCTCCTCTCAAATGTTGAGATAAATAGGAGAGGGGATACAAAATTATATTTTCAGTTTTGGATATATAATAACTATTTCAAGTGAGAAATGGTTTATGATAGGGAAACTATTAATATAGTCCCCTTCTCATTTCTCAAAAATATTTTCTATGGAAAAACTATTTGATTTACAAATAGAAACATGTTATGAGGTTATGATAACCTCAAATAATATTCTATTGGGACCATTTTAATGCTTATTAATTTGGTTCCCAAGACTATGATGACTTACTTTTATGTCATAGAAAAGGTTAAAAACTACAACATGATCCTAGGAAGGCCTTGGATCCATGGTATGAAGGCAATTCATTATAACCTACTTTAATAAATCAAGTTTTTATAGCTAATAACGGTATTTATTTCCCAAGGTAATCCAAGGGAATTTGATGTTCACAAAGAAAACTTTAAGAAAATATGAAGGCAATTCATTATAACCTACTTTAATAAATCAAGTTTTTATAGCTAATAACGGTATTTATTTCCCAAGGTAATCCAAGGGAATTTGATGTTCACAAAGAAAACTTTAATAAAATAACATAGCTTCACACTTATTATCACATGCCTAATAGTGGTGTAATGAATGCTCATCCAACAGTCAAAGATAAAGAGCTCATAACAATCAAACTATGTGTTTTGAAATTGAGTTTGGAAATCCTTAAAGCCTCACTAAGTAAAAAAATTAAGGAAAAATGTGTAACAATAATGGATTCAGAAAAGGTGAGGAAAAAATTGTAATGATTATATCTATCTCAACCAATTCTATGAATGAGATAATCAATAACATAGAAAAGGATAAACCTATCAGAATCCCATTGGGACTTATATTCCCTATAGACCTCTTGGTTTAGAGGATCTAAATTACAATATAAAAGTCCATCATGTTATCATGGTATGATTATGGGCACATAAAGATAAACATTTTGAATAATGCGATGATCCACCCTCTTCATAATATCAGTCGATGCTTCATTATGAAGGGGAAAAATATTATTTAGACACTAGGTTAGATAATGAAATAGTTTATGTGAGTCTTATGCACATCTCTATATTTAACAAGGTATTTATAATTTTTTAGGGTTGCAATGGAGGTGATCTCCACTCTAAGGCATGAGTTACAAGTATGTTTTAAATAACTAGTTGGTGGAATAATAAGCTGAGTATGTAGTTTATTAACCAGTTGCACATAATTGAAACATAAAATAGAATTAAATTCTACTTGAATTAGATGGATGGATCTTATACTAAAGTGGGTAGATTTAAATCAAAGAAACTCCAAGGAATATGGAAAGGTAGGACAAAATAGAAAGTCTATGACTCAAAGAATGATCACTTTATGGATGGTTTCTTTGTGGACACATGTTCTAATAACAATGTTTATAGCTAATAGCTATTATAAATTCACATGAAAACACAACAAGAGGGCATTTAGAAGAATTGATATATTAAACTTTAGGATCTAAACTAAAGGTTTCTACCATTAGATTTATGGCTAGACAACCTTATTCACCATATTATAGTTCAGATCAAAGAGGTATTTAAGGTATATATGGCTCATAGTTAGAATGATATATCAAAGAAACATGTATGCACACTAAAATAATTGAAATAGTCTACCTAATTGCATAAAATAAATTATAAATATTAATTTTCTAATAAATATTACACATCTTAAACCAACATATATTAATAATAACAAGAAAGAATCATCCATAGCTTTTACACAATTAAAATTACTGAATCAAACAACTAAGAAAATAAAACATAGCTAGTTATATAGAATTATAATGGATAAATATTGACATAATTGCATGATAATCAAAAGACTTATTCTGGTATTGATACTTTTACAACCCTTTTAAGTATGGTATTTAAATGTATATATAGATTTGGGGAAGGTTTGCCTCATCGATCAACTCCATGAAAAATTATAATTTACATGTCTAAAATTAGAATGTGAGTTCTGATTGATGTAATGCCTACATGTACAACTACAATTGATGAAAACTATATCTCCAAAATAGATTAACTCCTATAGAACTATTTAATGTGTGCATGCTTTACAAAATCTTTGGTTTATTATTACATGCATATGAAATATATAAATAGACTTTGGTAGTTTCTATCAAATCTTCATGCTAAAATCACACAAAATTAGCCTCAAAATGCTAAGGTTTAGTCGAGGTTGATGGTTGCATGGTTTTCAAAGTATCAGGAGCAATATGAGTGGTCGGTTGAGTTAAATTGGATGGTGGGGGTATACTTTTCTTTTTATTTGGTTTTAGCTCCTAATAATAATTAAAATTACCCCCATGCTAAAACCTTATGATGTTCATGTTCAAAAGAGGTAGCCAATGTACCCTTTTTTCTTGTGTTATTAATTATGTATTTTTAGCCTTGGTGGATCTAAAATCCACCTAAAAAATCTCTACTTTAGTAACCTTATTCCTCAAAAAATTGATTTTTTATTCAATTTATTCCAATTCCATCCCTTGAAATTTGTAGAATCTTTTTAAAGCAATTGCTAAAAACTAAAACTACTTATTACTACCCTGTAGAGTCTCTATCCTATAAAAGTTTTAGTTTATCCAAAATATACAAAATTAGTTTCTCATGCTTTGTAAACTTTGGTATTAAGAAACCCAATCCCAAGCCTCTTGTATTATAATGATAACCAAATTGAGGGCATTGGATGCCTCTAATGGTGTCAAGAAGTTCAAATGGATATAAGCCTTATTGATTGTATACAAAATAAGAAATTTAAATTTGTTTTCACCTTCCTTAAAAAAATTAAATAATTTAGGTGTTTCAATAATATTTAGATATAATTCATTTTTCATTAAACTAATATAATCCAAGACATTATATAATCTAAGGGTCACCTTCAAAACATCAGTTTCAATTTCGATAGGGACATGAACAACCTATTATTTTCCCCTTGTTTTAACTCTTATTCTATCTATTTCCTAACATGTTCATCCCTTTCATGAATATCTATCAAATATTTTGTTTGAGGCCTAAATTAGGACTTAAAATATTCATTATAGGGGGCTGACCTAGCCTCCTATTTTTCTCTTTGATAACAATAAGACATGTTGTCTCTCTTCCAAAACTATGACCCTACCAGTATCATCTTCGATCTTCCCCTTTTTGGCTCTTTGGATGGTCCTTGTAGATTTTTCAAAGATTAAAATCACCAAATGAAGCTCTATTATTATTATATTTATCCTTTGGGAGGCCTAATATCCTAAGTTATCAACCCATTAAGGAATCACTAGCTAAGTAGAGTCAATTAGCTAAGTGTCCTCAACTATATTTTTAGACACCAGAATTCTGTACACTATAATTCCAAACATTCAAACACCCTTGGAACCCCTTGGGACCAATTTGACCCTTTAACCCATAACTAAACCTAACCATGGTAATTTTTACCAACTAACCAAACCCACCCTTTCACCCAACTCAACCTTTGACAATCAACTATCATTGATCACCTTGACCACTAATGGTTACCCTCACCATCAATAGTCAGGGTCCCCACATCCCAAACACAACACCAGCTATGTATAAGCTAACATAGCATAATTTAATATGTTCACCTTACCCACTAATAACACATCATGATGCATATAAATTATTAGACTAACCACTTATGGGACCTTCTACCTCCATCTCCCTTTGCTTATAAAAGGAGGGGATTAGGAGTTGAAAAGGATCCATGATTCATAATCAATAATTATAGCACACAAATGATCAAGTTATCAATTATTAGGTCTTCCTTATAATAATTCAAAAACTAAAATAGAGACTCAAACCTCTACCAAACTTACTCTTGAGGAAAATTACCATTACTCTACAAAAATTGTTTCAAGATCAGCCATCTACCATCAAGCAAAAAGTTATGTACATTTTGTATTTTTGGTTCTATTTATTTGGTTTCTAAGTTCCTTACCCAAATTAGACCTTTATGAGTCTTATCTCCTAACCCATAGACCTTAACCAAATATTAAACCACTTATTGACCCATTCTATAGCCTTTTCTTAAACTCCTTCAGAACCCATAAGAATCATCGATGGTCACCTTGATTGTCGATGGTCACCTTCAATCGTCAATGGTCACCCAACCACTAATGGTTAGTATAACCATCGATGGTTACCTTGACCACTGATAATAACTATGTTAAGAAACAATATCAAGCTACTTCTACCCACTTACCCTCAACTAACTTTTACTTTCTAACCCTTTGCATGCTCATAAAGACCTTACCTATTTTTTTAACCCAACCTAACATGTTTAACATTAGTATTGACCCACTATTTTATATAATTAGTATATTTTCCTTTATCAAGAATTTATCTCTTCTTACATTTCCTTTCATTATTTTATATCATCTGATACAAGTACTTTATCTTCATTTCTTTCATCTTAACTATTTTTAAAATGTGGATTGATATCCTCTTAGTAAGCTCACGATTCTCAAATCTGGCTTATGATAGACAATCCACCTTACTATCCATCTAACAAACCCTTTATATGAGTGCTTTGTTATCTACAGATCATTCTTCCCAAGATAAATAGGATCTCTTCACACTCATTTGGATCACACATACAAATAAACAAGTTCTTCTACCACACCTTTATTACTAGTTTCTTACTTCTTCTTTAATTAATAAATAAGTTAAAATTGAGAGATATATTGTAGAGAGGATTACAAAGCAAGTTATTAAAGAATTAGTCCATAAATAATGAAACATGCATAAAGAACTAATCAACCAAGCTTATCTATTCCTATGGGAATTACAAAGGATAACAAGAAATAAATGAAAGAAATAAACACCATATTACCTTCCCAAGTGGATTCACTATACCCATGTGGCTCAAAAATATGTTCTCCCTTGATCAAGCATCCTTTTCTTTGTCAAAAATGGTGCTAATCTCCTCCAATTCCTTAAGAACACTCCATAAAACCTAGTCTCTTGATTGTAAATCAATAAACTAGCCTATTAATGAATCTTGCAAGTAAAATTAATGATCAAATGCAAACCCTTTTAGAAACAATTTAGTATTATAACTTTAAAATATTAAATATTTTAATATATTTTATCATAATAAACGTTCACCAAAATAACTTAAAATTCATGTCCATGGCCTCTCTATTTATAGATTTTTGAAATTGGTCAGGATCAACCATAACTATCTATCTCAAGATTGAGATGTGTGGCCATGGATAATCCTAATATTTGGAATTAAATATATAATTATCTTCATCATGACCTTAGAATAAGGGGCATTGAAGAGGCATGGAAGGCATTAAATAGGTATGGGTGACCCATAACCCTGATATTTGTGGCATTTATGGCCTATGGATGTCTTCCTAAGAAATGGTGTCACCTGATGATTCTATTAATAGGAATCAATTTTCAAAAATAAATATTCAACAACTCTCATGGAAAATCCACTTAAGCTCTTGATTTGGATTAATTATACTTAAACAAGGTTAATCAACATTTGTGCAATTATTTGAAAATTGGCCCTCAATTAATCAAAATAGTCAAAAAGTCATATTATTGGGTCATAAACTGACTAAAGAGGAACTAGAAGGTGATGTTAGATGTGTTGGAGTTTTATTACCATATATGATGTTGTCAACACCAAATAACAAAGGTACATGATGTGTACCAATGAATTAGAAGAAAAGAGTGATCCAGAGCACTAAATGGTAAAATGGTCATTTTGACTCAAAATGATATGATCAAAGTTAGTTTTCAAATAAAATTGATTTCTATATCTAGGCATACTTTAACCTAAATTGACACTTATAAGTGACAAGTTCAAACCATTTAGGACATTTTATAGATTTTGACCTAAAATGTGTATTTGAGTGCAATTCGAGTAAGATTGACAATTTTAACACAAATGGTGTTAGGAATCGAATGTCTAGAAATAGTAGTCTCATCCATAAGGTCCCTTGAATATTACCTCAAATCTTGTGACTACAAAGGATCTAGTAATGATGGATAGATGATCTTAGATTAATCAATACCACCAAACTAGGGTATTAGATGGACTATATACACCTAATTCTTCTTTCTATATTTATTTATCAAGATAATGGAAGTGGACTGGGTAAAATTTGAAAAAGATGTTGGTAATCCTAATTAAGAGGAAGAAACTTATAATTGGGTACTTTCCATATCTCCTTTGGTTTGAATGAAATGAACCTTTTTATTCTTAGGAGTAGTAGGGGTAATGGTAATTAGAGTGGTGATAGTAGAAGAGGAGGTAATAGGGGTTGGGTAAATAATCCCAACATTGGAAACAACTAGGACTATAAAAACTTATGGATCGGTGGGAATAATAAGACTTTTTGATAATCTAGGAATAACATAAATAATTGGGGCATATGAAACCAAACTAATGATAGAAACACTATAAGCCAATAAAATAATAGTAATGTAATAAATAATAGAAATAAAAGGGATGGTAGAAATAATAGGGATCATGGAAATCAAAAGAACACGTTGCTTACTTGAATACCACTATCATGAAGTGGTGATTTTAATTTCAATATCTAAATACTTAGGACTTTGGACTTCTATAGGTCCTTATCCTGCTCTTCACTCTTAGGTTCCCTCTATATGGGTGCTTGTCTAGGGTTCACTAGTTCTACTTCTAGTGGGGCTTCAACAATTACCTCTACAGGGGTTCCATGAACTCTAGGCTTTATCTTATAAAAAATTATGGTTTTTCAAGTTGGGAAAGTAGTCTTATAAGAATAATAATGATCAATGTCCATACTTATGCCAACTAGACTTGAGGAAATGATAGGAAGTTCATGGTATTCTTCATCAAAAGAATCAATACAAATTGGCTCTTCTTGTCCTCCAAAACCACTAGTAGTAGATGTAATTTCTTCCACCTCTTGATCTTGTTTTACAACCCTCAATAAAAGTGGTGGTGTTTGATACGGTTATTTTCATGATGCGCTAGAGACCATTGGAATTTCCTCCATGCCCTATTGTTGCTTTACAACCATCATAATAGGTGGTGGTGTTTGATACAGTCCTTGATCCAAAGGTCGTTAGTGAGGATGATAATTATATAATTTAATTTCTTCCCATATACTTGGTTGTGGAATATTAATAGATTCTTCTGTAATTGTTAAATTATGTTCTCACTAAATAATCCCAAATATTTCTTTCATTAAACTAGATGCCTTTGTTCTCTCTAGAACTTTGATGTCATCCTTTACATCTAAAAATAGGAGGTCATATTCATAAGGTTCATGTTGGTACAAGATGCCCATGGATTTGATGTGATTATAGATTAGGCCATGAGGATCCTAATATCTATGTGATAGAGTCACCAATGAATAGTACTCATTAAAATTACCAATCTCTATAAAATGCTTCAAGTTGACATAGCACATTTTGGTGATCATTAGAGAAGAGCCATGGAATACACCTTTATTCTTCTTCTTATTCTTCTTCGTGTCTTCAGTAATACTCCACCATAGCCAATAGTATATTTATTTCTCATCTATTTTATCTGGGACAAACTTAGGGAGATGGAATGGTGAAATCTTGTTCTTAATTACCATGATAATCATATAATCAGGATAATGCTAGTAATATCTCTTTTTCTTGAGTGTCTTACTAATGCTTTATGATATCATGAGTAAAGGATATTAATTAATTTATCTCCATACTTATGGATATAGATTTTTAAAAATTCTAACTATATTACTTGTATATTAATATAAATGTAGAAAGGAGAAGTCACATACCTGATTATTAATGCTATCTAGGTTGGTGCTCCCAAGTGATCTATTTTACATATATAGGTGCCCATGACTTCATATAATAGATATGACATCATGTATAAATATATGCTCATGGTCCTTTTATCTTTATTAAACATTTATTCTCATATCCTTGCACTTATTATCTCCCCTAATGTTAAGGTCAACTTAAAATTCATCATTAAATCTTGTAATGGTACACATTTTAGATGAAGATAATGGATGTTATGAAAACCATACATCTTACTCAATAATTCCATTTTGTTGTAGATGCCCATCCAAAATTTACCGATGCATACCATATCTATAGCCTTTAGATTGACCACCTCTCTAGGAGTCATCCACTTCCTCAGAACATTCTCAAAAGTGGAGGTTTTATTCCACATTTCTACCTAGTATCCATCTAAAGTAACATTTATAACTAGCAATTGTAGATAATTATGAAAGGTGTATCCTAAAATTTAGGTGATGAATATGTTTCATTCCACATAATGTATAAAAAAACCACCAATGACCTTGCATGTAGATAATAGATCTTGTAGTAGGTCAATGTAGGGCATGACCTTGACTTTGGATACTACAAAATGTAGTGTTTAACACTTCAATGGCAGAAAGTCCACCACCAGTTGCTTTTGCATAGATATTAGACTTTCTTCATTTGAGTGTGTGTTTACATCCTATACTATGTCCTAAAGGTGTAATCATTATTGAATATGGTATAATCAAAGATAGTGTTCATGCACTCTATCAAATCACTGATTGAGAATTTGGACATTTTCAACAATTCTGACTATATTCCTTATATATGCATAGATGTGCAGAAAGGAAAAGAAGTCACTTACCCAATTCTTAATTAAATTTGGGGTAGGTATCCATAATGATTCATTTTGAATATATATAATTCTCATGACTACATCTAATAGATATGACATCATGTAGATATGGATACCCATGGGCCTCCTATGTTTTTTCAAACATGTATTCATGTAGGCTTGCAATGATTATCTCCCTTACTATAAAGTGTACGCATTTAAATTTTCTTTCTTCATTTATCATCACTAATATTATTTTTAGTCAACACTAAAATCACTAATTTTATTTAATTCATATTATCCCCCATCCTCCTAATCATGTGTCTAACATTCCCTCATTGTTCTTCAATATGATAAGTTTATTCCTACCCCAAAAGTTAATTAATCCTTATTAAAATATGTCATTTACCATATAATGTTATTCTAACCCCACCTATCTATTATATTTAAATTTAAAATTCCACCTACCCGAGCCTATTCATAATCTCTCTTACATCTCTAGTCCCTAATCATCTATCTAATCACCCCATCTAATTTCCTACTAATCATGATTAAACATCAAAAAAGACTCTAGATTATTCCACCTCTATAACATTCCTTCATCTAGAATCATCCAAGGAATTTTTTAGTCCTTGAATAATTCTCCACCATTGATCTTCATATACCAAACTTTGAATTTTGGCCATGGATCTTCCCTCCTTCCACTCTATAAATAACCAACCTATCCTCTATGTAAATGAAAATGAGAAAACTCCATCAAAAATCAGTCCATGATATCATATTATTCTATTATTAAGCCAATAACATGACATCATAAAATATGAGTCTAAAGGGTAATCCAAAATTCTTAATCATAGTATTTTTATTATTTTGAAAATCACTTAGCTTTAGCATTTAAATGCTAGTTTTTAATGTTTGGATCTAGATTTTACTTGTAGACTAGTATTTTGAGTATATTTTAGTTTAATTTCATAATCAAATCACATTTCTCAAAATTTCCATCTCAAACAAACGTTATCTTAGAAAACATCATTAAATCTAATAATGGTACCCATTTTAGATGAAAATAATGGATGCTAGGGTAACCATACAACATATTCAACAATGCCATTTATATGTGGATTCCCATTTGAAATTTAGTGATAGGGAATGGCTATCTATACTTTAAATTGACCACCTCTTTATGAGAAATCCACTTTCTTAGAGCATTCTAAACTATGGAGTTTTTCTTGCACATTTATATCCAATGTCCATTGAAAGTGGCATCTACAACTAGTAGTTGTAGATAACTCTAAAAATTATATCCTAAAATATAGACAATGATAATCTTGTATTCCACATGATGTATAAAACCACCACTAGTTACCTTGCATGTAAATAACAAGTCTCATAATAGGTCAATGTAGGGCATGACCTCATCTTTTTATACTTTAAAATTTATTCTCTTATGCTTTAATGGTATCAATTCCATCATGATCTACTTTTACATGATTTTTAGACATTTTTCATGTGAGTGTGTGTATGCATCCTCTACTACACCCCAAAGATCTGAGTAGTTAGCATAATCATTACTGAATACATTATAATTAAAGGTAGTGTCTAGGTACTCTATCAAATCCTTGAAAGATAATTTAGAGGGTGGAATCAACCCCTAAATATTTGTATGAGGAATACATTGTTACCAATTCTAGGTGTGTAATACTAGTCTTTAATTCAACTACTTGCTTACTCTATAGAACTAATTCATAAATGAAAACAAGTAGTTGGGGCTTCAAGTTCTCTTTGGATTGAAGTTTTCTCAAGTTCATAAGTAATAAATAGGTATGAATATCTTTATATTTTGATTATATATCTTTAATTATAAGAATTTAATTCTATTTCATACACTATTAATGTCCAATGTCTATAAGCATATTTTGCTCATTTAATTGAAAATTTTCCATTCATTTTGGTGGTTATGCCACACATGATTTATATAAATTCAGAGGACTGACATGTGTTTACCTTGGACAAGTGTCATCTTGTTGTTATCTTCACATAATACTAACCACACCTCATAGTTTGCCTTCAAATGTTGAAAGTCAGTTCTAGCATTGAAACATATTCACGAATGGAACTTCTGAACAAAATTTCTAAATACCAATTCATGTGAACAAAACAATGAATAAAAAAATTTATGAACACAACATTTGATCACTTTTACCAAAGACCAAATCATGTGAACACAACTGAGAAATCAAACATTTTTATCAAAGGTCAAATCCTACACATAATCTCTGAAGCACAAATTATGAATAGAACCCGTGAATATTAAACTTATGAAGTGTAGTAATTTTGAACAAATATTATAAATACCAAATCCAAAAACAAAATTTCTAAATAAGCACAAGTTTTAAATAAAATCTTTGAAGACCAAATTTGTTAACAAAACCTATGATTAAAAGTTATGACAAACACTTTTTGTGAAGGTCAAATATATGTGAAGGATAACAAGTGATGAAAGTTGAATCCCAAACAAAAGTTTAAAGATAAAAAATATGTGGAGAACACAACCATTAAAAAGCAAAATATGCCAAGCCCAAAACTTAATAATCACTGTGTATGCTAAAAAAATGTTTGTATATGCAAAATTCTATAAAATTATTAATAAGTTAGTCTAAATAAACTAAAAATTTGAAAATTTTATTTTTTAGTGATACCAAATAGTGAACTTAGGTATACATATAAATATCAATGAAAAGAAGATCTTCAAAATAAACCTAGGAATTTCAAAATATAGTGGGTTCCTATTTAAAATAAAAAATAGAGAATGGTGGTATGTTGAGTAAAACAAAAACCATTGACCATCCTCATGCCCCTTAAGAAATTGAAGAGGGAATTGACACTTTGACCCAAGGCACTATATATTTTAACATTGGTTTCAAGGAAAAATAAAAAATCCTCAATCTTGGATTTTCTCTCTCCCTTAAGGAAGTAGAGGACCACCAAAATATTATTTGAGTTTTCAAAAGATTTTTATTTCCCTTACTTAGATATGATAATACATACATAAATTATCATGCCTTATGATGAGTATTATCAATACCATAATAACATTTATGAAGGCCCCATTGAAGTAGGAGGACTTATCCTAAGACTCAATATTAGAATAAATAATGAGAAAGGAGAAGGTTATAAATTTATATTTAATTGGTTAGGCCCATATTTGGTGGCAAAATAGTTTACTAGTGGAGATTTTTGGTTATCACCTTGGAGGGAAAGGAGTTCAATGAATCAGTGAACTCCTTGTGACCTTAAAATTTACTTCATATAAATCTTGCATTTAAAATTTCCCTGTCTATATTAATATAATTTCAATGTTGTTTTATTATTCTTACATTTTAGTTATTTTATTTGTAATTATCAAGCTATGATTTCATGTGACAAAATATTTCAAATGTAGCATATCATGTCATTCAAAATTTTCTTTTAAACCTATTTAATTTTATAAAACACTATCAAAATCAACATAACATACAAGTATTGTCTTATTTCCTATCATAATATGTACTTAAATCCCATTTACTATATTGAAAACTAAAAAAATAAAGCCTAAAACCTAATCTATAAGATTTTCTATGACAAGATCCCCTTTTACAGCACCCTCTAATAAAAAATACTAGCAGGCTCAAAAAAGGTAACCTTATCCACATATCTTGGTCCTTGGTGATAAGACATTTCATATTAATAAATTCATGAGGCCATGATTTTGGGATAAAATCATTCTTAATAAAAATAATAAGATAAATATTCTACACAAAATAAACCTTTTTCAAGTCAAAATTAATCATACATCTCATTCCCTTCACTAGGATTTGGTGTTTATCCATCACATATTACTAATTTCATGGAGTTATCATTAGGGGGAGATTCCATTAATCACCTACATATAGCCTTTGGCAATGAGAACATTCATCTTCTTAGCCACATGAGATGAAGTGTAGGGGTAAAAAAGGAAAAGAAATAAAAAAAATTCAATATAAAAATTTATAAAAGGAGTAATAAAATACCCAAAATATCTTGCCCACTTGTCTATGATAAAAGGATAATCTCATCCCTCTTATCAATTTTATCTTTGTTTACCATCTCTCAATCTAAGTCTAGATGAAATAACAAAACTATTGTTTTCTCATCATAGCAAGAAGAGCAAATATCCCATTTGCTTTTAAGGATTAGGCCAGTGTCATAATTTAGTAAAAAATTCATCACATTACATTTGCATACATTTTTTCATCACATTTAGAAATATAATCATATCCATATAATTATCAAATTTAGACATACATAACACTTCATCACATTTATATCTAGATAAGGTAAATAAATTATGAAACATATGTTACATTACAAGATATAGAAAAAGATGTTAGACAATGATCAAGGAAAAATGGGTCATATAGATATTAATTTTCCTATACATCAAGTCTCATTAAAAACACCTCGATAGAGGGAAAATGTGTCTTAATAATAAAAAAATCTAAAAAAGAGATAACACAATCATAATTAATCCTTGTCATTGATCTCCTTCATATCTTAAGTGTCCAAGATTCCTACTCCTCCTTTGAGAAGGTCTAGGTTTAGAGTTATAAGGCTCTAGATCATGTTTTGATGTCATATGTGGATCTTACCAACCTAAGTAGTTATCCCTATCATTGTGTGTCTACTTTATGAGGCCTATCCATATTTCATATCAAAGTGTTCATTGATATTCTTCACTTACGACTCAAGACTCACCACCTTGACCTAAAAACCAACATTATCTACCCTCTATTTACTGACCTCATGATATACAAGATGATGATCATGGTCATCGATGTTTGGTTGTAATTAATGTCAAATAAAGCATGTTTTACTAATGCATTAATGAAAAAGTGACCAGATTAATGGTTTGGAGAGATTGGCACATTTTCAGGTCTATAAGGACAAATAAGTTGTGAGGCATCGATAAGTGTCTTAATAAAGTCCTGATATGTTATTTGATCATTTGTAAAGAGGAAAATGCATATTATAGCTTAAGATAAGCTAGAACATCATTACACATCATGCAAATATGTATGATCCAACAAGTTTGTGCATTTATTGTAGGTACTTAGAAATTTAATAGTGGACAAATGTTTTCATGTTGATGTTGTCTATAGTACTAAGAAGGTACCCTAAAGATTTGGAGTCTTGAATTGTTTTTTAGATAGATATATAAATATTATAAGTTTCTCTAGTAGACTATGATGGGACAAAGACCATCAAGTTTAACCAAACTGAAGTTTGAGGTCAACTAGTTAGTAGATTTAATGGTGCACGTTAAATTATAGATCTTGAACCGACAGTGTTAATAAAAGTTAATATGTTAAAGAATGAACATGCTATTGATATGTGTCACATTAATGGATCTCAAACATAAGATAAAAGATGATAATATGATTGTGTTTTCAAAATATAAACAAATTAGGTTGAGTCAAAGAGTTCATGTGTACAGAAGGCACATAGGGCTACCAAGTGGCACAATTGTGGGAGCTCAAATTGAAGATCAATGGTGATAATTGCAAGGTAAAAAATAGGCTAATCTATGGAGATCAATGGTGCACATTTGGTCAATGTTGATAGGGTACATGATATGAGATCAACATGTCTAATGTTTAACAACTGCTTAGTAACTTTTATAATTTGAATATTCAAATTTGCTAGGGAGAACTAGTCCACACATTTTGAGCTATAACTTTTGATATATGCATAATTTGATCATGGTGTAAAAGGAAAAGTTCTAAAGGAATTTAAGGTGAATCTATAAAACCTAGTTATAAGGTCTGAATGTATATATAGTTAAACTTATTTATCTTCAAAGTTGACTATTTATTTGTTCATGTTGCTACAATGTACATAATATTGTCTAAGAAAATTATGCTTTAGCATAAGAATGTTTTGGAAATTGTAATAACTTGAAGAATATCTTTGATGTCATATGGAGTTGACCCATATACATTAAAGTGATATTATGTTATTTATTTTCTTGATTAAGTGATAAATGGGTGAATAAGTCTCTATGAGACTTATAATGGCTAATGAGGCCTAATTGAAAAGCATATTTATTTAAGTGTGACCCATAGTTGTTATGGATGACCTATGAGGATGTTATTTAGCTATGTAAGATATCTTAAAGGTTAAGTCAAGCATATTTTTTGACCTATAATTTGATATGTATGAACATTCTATATATAGTGGAGACCAAGGTAATGGTCTCTAGACTTGTATGTGAATGTCTTGAGAAAGTAGAAGATAGAGACAAAGGAAAAAAAAATAGAGAGTATGATCAATGGATGGACTGAAGTACATAATAGATTGAGGATGAGAGGAGAAAACTAGAGAGATCTAAAAGGGTGTTTTGGATGCATTGATTATATGATCAAGTTTGTGAGTGTGTGATGAGTTAAAAGAAAGGTGTTATACATTTTTTATCTAATTAGATTGGTCTATAATCAAAATTCTAGAGTTGTTGATTTAATAAGGTATTGTGTGGGTGCTCAACATATATAACAAGTGGATTCTTTTTCATACTTAGGGGTTGATGCTCCTTATGAAGTGGGTGCTTCACTAAAAGGTCTCATGTTTGTGATAATTCTATAGGATAAGTATTCCATGTGTTTGTACTCTTGAGATTGGGTTTGATTCTCCAAGATGGGTTACCACATAGATCTTGTGTTATGTGTGTGATCTTGAATCATCTTGATTATTAATTTTTATTAACATATGATATGCTTTATAAATACTTTTGGTCATTGATTAGGAGTTATAAAGGATTAAATTTAATGTTTTAAATATCTTTCATCATGAATTCACCCCCTCCTCTTAGTATTGTACCTCCAACATAAGATATTATGGGGAAATATGTCAATATGCCTACCCACATTCTTAGCAAGGATTTCATCAGTCATATTTTTATCTCTAGTAAGCATGGTACCCACATGAAATAAGTTCATTAATGTATCTAGGATCATGTTCCTCTTATTCATGGTCAAATTTAAAAAATAGTCAAATAAATTAAAAAAATTGATTGAAATAGAAAAAAAGATGAAATGTTGTAAAAGAGATAGAAAATAGCAAAACATTATCTTACATGGGTCCCCTTACTAATATTTAAGATATAAATACTCATCAAAACTCATCTCAACCTCCTCTTATTTAGCTATAAGCTCATATCTAGCTAGGGGTTGTCCTCCATAATCCCACTCCCTAATATCCTCCTCCTATAGTTGGTGCCTAGTATTATTGTTGGTATACATGTGGCAGTGATTATGGTAGCTTCTATGACTACTGTTGACCACTAAATAATTCCATGCCTCATCCTTTTAATAGTCTTATAACTTATAAAACACCACCTCCTCCAGCTATAGGAAACTAACCAATGTTTGATACTTTTCCTCTTTATATACCTCTAGCCACTACTATGATATGGGTCTTTGGTACTAATGATTACCACTAGAATCACCCCAACTATGAATCTCTATCCTCCTATTCCACTATGTATAACACCTACAAAATTGGTGGGATGGATACATACTATAGCTAAAACTATTGTGGCACCCTATTTACAAGGTGCATATCCATCTGACCATGATGATTTCAAACCTATCATATACTCTCATAGGATAAAAGAGTTATGGCTTCATTTTTATAATAATCATCCATCCCATGGTATGTTATTACTAATACATATACCACCATCGAAGTTCCCACCACCCATGGTGCATACTTGAGTGGAATCATACCCATCAAAATAGAGGCCTTGATGGCCTCTCCTACAATAATCACCAAAAATTTATAGTAGGGTGTCATGCACTAATACACCCAAAAAATGATAAGTGTGATATGGTTGATCGATAAGGAACCTAACTAATAAATCGTATAGATATATCTATAATTTTGGGACATAATGTCTTGAGCCCATAAATTCCTCATAATCCTCTCCTTAATGCTAATAACTATAGGATCCTAGTTATATAGGAATTTTTACATCCCCTTATCTCCCTCTAATATGGTGATAAGGATCCTAAATATCACCTTGCAAAGGTTTGGGATCATTTATCACTCAACCATTGAGAACTTCACTTAACACCCATATTGGGTGCATGCTAGTTTATAAAAAAACTCTTCCCAAACCTAGGCCTCAACTCTATCAGTACCATACCTCAAATTCACCCCTACCAATAGCCATTAAATTAAGGATCTTATAAAATTTAATGAGAGTGATAGTCCACTCTATGGGAGCCTCTAGGGACCAATACGTGTTTTGATCAACATCCCAATCAGTGAACATGTCACAAAGTAACTTGCTCATTGGAGAAATGATCACAACCCATGCAATGTTAAGTATGCCCAATCTATGTATAATGACCAACTCATCAACTGTATAGAAACACAAATATTATGGGAGTTGTATACACATATTATTTTTAAAATTTATCCCTTAATGACACTTTATATCTTGAATCTAAATTATTAAATATATTTGAGTACAAGAATTATTTGGTGCAGTAGGAATGGGGTGGGTAGATATATGGTGCCTCATGAGAGACATTTTTATTTATTTATCATTCCCCTATCCAGTCTAACTTCCTTATATTCTATCATCTAAGCTATCTCTTTCCATCCATCATTCTCTAGTTATGTAAAGAATTATATTGGTAAACATGTCACAAAGTAACCTGCTCATTGGGGAAATAATCCAACCCATGCAATGTTAAGTATGCCTAATAAATGTATAATGAGTAATTCATTAACTGCATAGAAACACAAAACTTATGGGAATTGTATACACATAATATTTTTAAAATTTATCCCTTAATGACACTTTATCTCTTGAATCAAACTTTTTAAATATTTTTTAGTACATGAATTAAATGGTATACTAGGAATAGGGTGTGTAGATCAATGGTGCCTCATGACAGACATTGTTATTTATTTATCATTCCCATATCTATTCTAGCTTCCATATATTTGATCATCTAAGCTATCTCTTTCCATCTAATATCTTCTAGTTATGTGAAGACTTATTTTTTCCAACTATTTCAATCTGTTCAATGTATTTCTAACTATTTTTTACCCCATCCAAATTACATTGATTAGATAGATGTAATTTTGAAGGCTTAGACATATGCTTCATAACTAAGTTGGCATGACTAACCAAATTTGAGGCTAGTCTACTCATTTTAGACTAAATATAGATATCTAATATTATTAATGAGATATATATGAGGTTTTAGGGTCAATCATCATTATAAATATAAGACACCATTTCAATCAAATATAGAAGAAAATTAATTTTAAATTGTTATTGATTGTAAATCCATAGTTTACATTTGGAGGAGTTATTGGTTAGATCTTGACTTAGAGGGGAAAACTTGTCTTGTGGAATAGTGGATGCAATATGAGGAGTCCTTTTATCTTAAACTTTATTTAGGGATTGAGATCCATATAACCATAAATATCTCTTGTAAATAACCATTAGCTAAGAGAGAGATTGAGGCTCAATAAGTCTTGTTAAAGGCAAGTATTTTATAACCCTAGATCTTTCATTTTGATAGATATAAGTTGAATAATGTAATGAATGCATATCTCCTTATTTTAATTATCTCTAAAATTATACTTAGTGTGGCCATAGGATTATTCAAACTTCACATTTATACACCTTAGGTATCCTAGCCCTCCATTTTCCTACCATGGATCCTTGCTTATTTTAAATATGTTTCTCACCCATCCCCTTACATTACTTGATTTTGATATTTGATTACTTTTTAATTATAGATGTATTTATGGTTATTGAATTCTATTGACTATATAGAGGCTTTGAACTCCTTTATCTTGACATTGTGTTATAGGTGTTCCTCTTTCTAGGTTTAGTGGATCTATTAGTCATATACCCATTTAATTAAGTATCAATTGGATATTGTAGACACCAAAATTGTGTCTACTCCTTGGTCGACTCCCCCTTAGTCCCCTTGGTCCCTTACACACTTTATTAATTTAAAATAAATTACTTATTTTAAATTAATAACATCACCCTTGACATCACCTATGACACCTCACCTAGAACACCTCGCCTTGGACACCTCACCCCTAAAACCATTTCATACCCCATGACTCACCCTATGACTAAGTCATCCCAATCCTAACTACCTAAGACTTATTATCACTCCCTATTTATTCCCTAGCTAGCCCTCATGCTTATTAACCCCGTCATTTGACCCTTCCCCAACCAACAAGTGCACTTGGTGGAAGGAAAACGGGCTTCTTAGCCCGTTTACTCATTCTTTAGCCACCAACGTCGGTCAACTATCAGCTAATGCCGGTAGGATAGCTGATGTCAATTACATAAACTAATGTCTAACATTGAGTTATGCCCCCCAAAAACTCTTAGATGAATCTTGGCTCTTAGACTCTCGAATCGACTTCTCTCTCACTGGGATCTAGCTCTCTCACTCTCTCTCAGACTCTGAGACATCACCAAGCATTAGACTTTAACTAACACTCCCTTGGCCACAAAGACTCTATGCAAATCACTCCAGATGGAATTAGAACATTGCATGAAGTCTTCAGCATCAAGCCACAATAGGTACAAGCATTTAACACCTTGGTTTTTCATCTCACCAGAGCTAAGTATTTCTTCTGCCATTTCATTTCAGTAGTTTAGAAAGCATTAGTAATTAGTGTCTATTTACTATTTCTAAATACTATCAACCAGACCAAACCCAACTTTCTCCCTGGAAAGGCTGAAAAGCCTTCCTCTCACCCTTACCCTTTTTGACAACCTACCCTCCATCTTTGTCCCTCTTAAGACCTTATTGACTGTCTTACAACCCTGCACAGACCCAAACTTCTTCCAGACCCCTTTATTGACCATAGACACATTTTAAAACTCATTCAGAACCTGTCCAAGGCCATTACCCTGACCGACATCGACCACAGCCCTGATTGACATTGACCATAACCCCAACCAACATCAGTAACATAACTGACATCGGCAACCTTGATCAACTGACACTGGTAGAACTACCAACATCGGTGACTGTGGGAGACTTACAATAGAATACAGGTACGTGTTGTCTACTTTTTATTTATTAGTCTTTCCTTATTTCTATTTATCTGACATTATTTTTATCAACTAGTGGACTGTCATCCCTCAAAGAAGTATTTGCGCTTCTGGGATCGAGCTTTGCTTAGTAGTCCACCATATATCTATCTAACATTTTATTTGTTTAAGTCTCTCTTATCTACATGTGTCATCCTCCACAGCCAAAGAGGAACTCCTTCAATCATCTGGATACGGTGCGTAACTTAATCTAGGTATCATCTAACCCCTAACCATTTAACTTTAGTTTCTTATTTCTTCTAAATGTAAAAAGTAAAAAAATGAGTAGAAACATTTTGGCATGCCCGGTGGGACCCATGGAATTTCATTGGGTTCATCATTCTTTTTTATTCTAAAAAAGGAAACTTTCATATAGGTGCATTAGGAAATTTTCTCTTCTTGCATCCTTCTTCTATCTCTTTATCTCAGAAAGAAATCATAAGCACAAGTTAAAAAGATCTTTTTTTTCTTGTCACTTTCTCCTTTCATCTTAGAGTAGTGAATTTCATACTCTTAACCTTTTCCTCACTTTTTTGCATATGAACAACATCATTTCAATTTGGGTTAAAAATTAAATGCATTTCACTCGCTTGAATGCATATTTAGCTCATCTAGTAATTAAAATGCATTATGAATAAATCATAGTGCACATATGTTACACATCCTAACCACTATCACAAATCAAACATATAAACATACCTGAGATAAGGCCCAACTAAGATTTCACCACCTAGTAAATACCTTACCCTTCCCAGCGATCCTACTTGGACTTCATTACCAAGAGGAGAACCCACTCTGTTCTCTAGCAGAGTATAAACTCTAGGGGAAGTATATATTGGCTAAGCGACCCAGCTTGGCTCTGGGCTCGTGAAGTGAGGGGAGCAAGCTCCTAGCACCATGCCACG
The DNA here is from genome assembly GCA_037957365.1 of Torreya grandis. Taxonomy (NCBI): domain Eukaryota; kingdom Viridiplantae; phylum Streptophyta; class Pinopsida; order Cupressales; family Taxaceae; genus Torreya; species Torreya grandis. The sequence continues at coordinate 951,995 of JARHVA010000846.1, forward strand.
TATGGAACCTAACATAGATTTTGAGCACCAAAACATAACCTAAAACCAGCTTTAGACTTCCTCTTTAGGACCCATTCTAAAAGCCCAATTTCCAAACATATTCTTCTAAGGCATAAGCCACCACGACTCTAAAATTTATTATTAAGAATTAAACATTTAGAGGTTGCTTGCCTTCATCATTTCTACTGTTCTTATCTAGTTTTTTGAGCTGGTAAGGTTGCATTATTTTGAGGTCTAAAAAAATACCTCAAAACTTCTCCTTTTTCCAAAAACTTTCAATTTTTTGAGTTTCTGGAAACACACAGACACTGACATCAATTTTTCCACTGACATCAGCAACTTTTATCAACTGACATTAGTTTTTTCACTGACATCAAAAACATATCTCCACTGACATCAGTTTTTCCACTGACGTCGATCACTGTCAACAAATTTCCTCTTCAAAACAATAAGCTTAAAACCTGACTTTCTTGCTGTCAAACATACTTCTGGTTTTCTAAAACTAAAACATATAGTTTTTGGAGCCTAGAGCCCCCTTTTTCCTTGGTTGGTTTTGACATGCAATCAAACCAAATCCCTTATTGACCATGCGAGGCAACAATGACTCCCACCTTCACCTCTTATATCAAGTCAACAAATGGAGTACACTTCAGATATTGACTGTACTCCTATCCAACCTACCCTGACCAACATCTAATTGTTCCCAAAGGGGATCAATATTTTGAGAGACTCCTTAATCATAACATTAAGGCTCTTCAACACTATCTTGTGAGAAGTTAAACATGAGACCCTTCAGGTAATCCTATTTATGGGATGTCAACTTCCTTGACTGAAGCAACAATGGCATCAAAACCATTCGCTACCCAACCCATCATAAGTCAGGCCATTGCCTCAACTAGCAACCCAACCATGTCCAATGCTCAAGATTTGGCCTCCCCATTTATTTTTGGACCTACCTCCATTGGGATTTCTGTACCCCCTCAACTACAAACAATTCAACCAAGTTCTACACCATACCAGAACTTGATTGTCTCAACTCCACACACTCTTGCACCTATAAATGTAAGAGTGACTACCTATCCTTTTACCAATGCCACCATTCAACCACCTTTGGTGATATCTAGTCAACTTGTGCCCTCCAACTTCATGGCACAAGCCCCCTTGACCTCAATATCAGTCCCTATGATGAACTACCAATATGTTGCACCTATACAAATGCAACCAAGTACATTATACACCCCTCCTAACACCTTCTAGGTACCTTATAACTTAGGGGGTGCCCCACTTGCTAATCCATTAGCTGATCTAATCAAGATGTTGATGGATAAGATGTCTAACCTTGAGACATCCATTTCTAGTTCAAGCAATGTTCTTTCATATGAACAAATATGCAATGAACCCATCCACCCTTCTGTGCCTATTAGACCATATCCTAACCAGTGGGAACTCCCCAAATTTACTCAATTTCAGAGTAAAGAGGACCCACAACAACACCTATGATCATTTAGACATGCTTGTTACCTCATAGTGCATGATGATGCATTATTACTTCACACATTCCCCATGTCACTTTTGGGGGCCACCCTTGACTGGTATAGCTCTATTACCAGTCATTCTCTCTTTTCATTCACTTAACTAGCCCAATTATTCCTCAACCACTTTTCAATTAACATCACCAAAAAGGTTTCCATCACAGACCTATATTCTATTAAACAATTTGGTGATGAGTCCATAGCTGACTTCGTCACCAATTGGAGAGGTTTGATCAACCAACTCTCCTTTTCACTACCTCAAACTGAGCTCATTGAGCTCTTTTCATGAGCATGTGCCAAGCACATCTCATCCACTTTGCAGGTCCAAACATTCTACACATTTGACAAAGCTTTCACAATGGCCCAAAAGCTTGAACTCCACACAGTTGAAGAGGATAAGGTCAAATTGCATAGTAACACAAAATCTAATGACCCCTCTTCTTCCAAACCTTCTTCTTCCCACTCCAAGTCCAAAGGAGCAATAAATGCTATGGTCCTTAGGCCATCATCTTCAACAACAACTAACCAATCTCAACCCTCCACATTAGAATAAATCATAAAACACTTTCAACAACAGTATATACTGCATCAATACACTCCAATTGGAGAGTCATACGCTTCCGTATTGGATAAACTAGTCAAACAGGGGATCCTCAATCTCCCTCAAATTCGACCACCTCAATTTGACCCCTCAAAAGACATCCCTACATGGTATAGGTAGAATGACTTCTGTAACTATCACCATGTCAAAGCCCATGACATAGACAATTGTAAAACCCTCAAGAACGTCATTCAGGACATGTTAGATAAATTTGATCTTGTCTTGGATAACCCAAACACGCTACCTAATCAAAACTTAGACATCTTTAGACAACCATTCCCTAACCATCCCCCTAGTGAAAATAACATTCGGACCATAGCCAAAGACCCCCAAGAGCATAATATACGCATGGTCAATATGGTTTCACCTTTCATCCCTAACCAACCTCTTCCACAAATTGAAGAGGTTAGTCAACCTATTTTTCCACCACAGGTAGAAGAGCCTTCTTCTCCTATTAGTCCTTCATCCACCCCTCTTTCACATGTAGGAGAGGTTATTTTGACCTCTCCCATATTGGAGGATTTTTTGGTGGCACCGACACTGGTGGCCTCACCCTCATCCTTTTTATCATCAATGGGGCATATACTTCCCCCACTCTTAGACCACACATTGAAGCCATGATCATCCCTACACTCTTTCCACTCGAAGAGCCACAGTCTCCAATCCCTTCTCCGCTAAGAGAGGAAATTTCCCCCTCACCCACATCGGTCAAAGAAGATCTGGTGAAGGTAGATTTAAACCTCGCCCCACACAATAGTAATCCTTGCACTAAACTAAAGAAGGCTGCTAAACCACATCAGAGAACTTCTCCCCCACCTTCACTATTACCATCTATTTTGGGTCCACATCCTTCCATTTTAAAAGGAGTGCTCCCTATTTCAACACCTCATAGAGGAAAATTACCTCCATTACTCCCTTGACCCATCAAAAACATACATCCTCTAAAACATTCAACACCTCTCACCAAGCAAGTGCCATCTACGCCTTTGAACACACCACCAACTAAAAAGGTGGTATGACAAACAACCCTTACAACTTCTAAATAGAAGTTGTCAACCCCTACTACAACAATGAGTGCAAAGCCATTAATAGGTTCATATGCTTCGATGTTATGCCAATTTTTTCAATCTTCGAGCATCACTCTTCCACCTATTAAACCATATCAACCTCTTAGACCAAAACCATCTTGGTTTGATGACCCTAAAATCTACTGGTATCATCGCACACCTGGACATGATACTGAGCATTGTTGTGCCCTTAAAGTTGTCATTCACTAGCACCTGAAAAAGGACACCCCTCACATTGAGGCTTCTTTTGAAAAAAATTTGACATCATCACATACCTCTCAAACATCCTCACCTAAATTGGGATCCCCATACAAGACTATGCTCCCTTTATCACCTTCTCCACCTTTATTCAAAATCAGCACTATTAATGTGGCCACTAGGCCCCAAACTGTGAAGGATAAAGGAAAAGACCAGACTTCCACACCTTTGACATATCCATTATTTGTCAAGACCTCTCAACCAACACAACCCAAGATTTCTATCTTGGGCTCATCTTGACCAACATCTCTGGGGGAAATTCCTCCTAACCTCTCTAGTCCACATGATGTTTGGTATAAGGGACTTGTGGACTATTTGACTTATTTTATCATACCTCCCAACCTCTCTAGCACTAGACGACAAGATTTTATCAAAAGTACAGCTCAATACACCATGCTAGGGGGACTTCTCTACAAACGAGGTCTTGACAGCCTCTTTATTCGATGCCTAACAATCACTAAAACATCTCATGTCATCAAACAAGTCCATGATGGGATTTGTGGGGGACATTTCAGTGGTAACTCACTTGCCAAGTGCATCTTCCACCTGGGCTATTATTGGCCCACCCTTAACCAAGACTACAATGACCATGTTTGGCATTGTACTAAATGCCAACAACATGCTAACCAACTTCACGTCCAACATCGACCAACACACACCACAACCAAAATCTGAAACAATGAAATTTCAAAATCAGAGATCTCATTCTTATAGAAAACCAACATGTGACCAATCTAAAAAGAATAAAATGGGGCAAGTTTGCTCCTAATTGACTCAGACCTTACATCATAACATAAGCATGGATTAGGTACTTATCGTCTGTCTTCTTTCGAAGGCTGGCCAGAACCTGAGCCCTTTAATGCCTTACATCTATGACCATTCTATTGTTAATCAAGTATTCATTCACTTGACATTTAACTTGAGCTCATCCCTTGAGCAACCCCCGTCATCATCATTATTATTCCTTTCAACCCTTTCTCCTACAAACATTAATTGACCCTTTTGTCAAGCATGAATGCTTTGTCCTAATAAAAGGGAACCCCTAAACATCTATAGTCTAGTCCATGACCAAAAGTTTAGTCAACAAAACAAAAATATAATATTGGGGATGCCTAACCAAAGGTCATAAACTATAAATGTAGATTGATCCCTTGAAGGACAGCTGCATCATTGCTGAAATTAATAGACTGCTCCCTTGAAGGACAACTATTCAATGACATCAACACATACAAATCACAATATAGACCACTCCCTCGAAGGATGGCTATGACAAAATTTTTGCTACATAAACAACACCATATGACCATCAATCAAAAAAACATCCCCAAGTGGACTTCTCGCATTGATCAGTCTGCTAAAAAAAAGGGACTAAAAAATTAAGTCATGGACTCATCTATAGGCGTTCTCAGGGTCACCTATAAAAGGGGCAAAGTTGTTCCTTCCAAAAAGGGTTACCCCATCCTCACATATAACATAATCAAACCTATCACCCCAACATACTCAAGGGATTTCGAGCTCACTTAACGTCAAGTGATTAGAGTACTTTTCTAACACAAACCTATGGTCCACGACATAATGCATGAATAGGGCTTTTGTTTCCAAAACCCCTTACCTATGATATCATTATAGTCCTTGTCAATGAAAGAGCAATGCACCTTTCACTTCTTACATCATCGTCACATACAACCAAACCAAACCAAACCAAACCAAACCAAACATTTTCAGACCACTAACATGACATAGCCCATTCACACTAGTTTTTATGGTTAACAATACACATAGAAACTATCAACCCAACACAATTTAGGTCAAGCATAAACCATTACTTGCTAAAGCATAAATATACATTTCATTTTTGGCATACCCCATCACTAATATGGAAAATTCCTAGGGATGAAACACTACATAACCAATGTTACAGAATACACCATCACATAATATGGAAAAGGCTGTAACATCATCATACACTCATCATTTATAACATAACAAAACCAACCAACTTATCAACCTCTTTGACTCTACCTTTCCTTTTGGCAAGAACTACATTGGCTTGAGGCTCTTAAAATAGGGGATATATAGGTAGCACTCAGTCTTCTGAGGTTAGCTCGACCATTCATCCGTTTGTCTCCCTAATGACAACCAACCATTCATTCATTCATTTACCTGACGGACCAACCATTTAAATTTTATCTATGACATGACAAAATAACTAGCCCTGACACTGCAGAAGTCACTTTTGACTTCTCATGGGGCACAGTGGAGATCACATACAACTCCTTGACCACACCAAACACACTTGAGATCACTTATATCTCAAATCGACTCGACCAATGACTTTAGATATCGCAACTCTCTCTTCAAACCATGACCACTTCTGAGACAACTTTGCCTTGGTTGTTTTGATTGCATATATGCTACCTCACGAATAGTTAGCAAATTGTCCACACATCACATTATGACCCTCACAAGTATCAAATCGTGACCAATTTGATCCCCACTACTTGTGACATTTTCATGTTTTCCAAGAGCACTTTCTAAGCCCAAGATACTTGGAACACGATGACCAGTTGGAGCTATAGCTTGGATCGAATAACCCAATCAATAACAACTTAAATTTGTGGCCTGATTACTTTGATTTTAGCACTCCTCGACCTTACCTATGACAATTTGACTAGACTATCAAGTGAAGTGGTATACGCGTAATCTCAACTATTGTAGCGTTCACACTCCAACTTCACCATACTCATCCACTATCTATCAAATCGACACCCGATATCATGTTAACTTCCCTCAACCCCCACTTTGAGGGGGAATACCTCATTCCATACCTAGGACAAATTACTCCTATTTTTGTCTTGCAGTTCATCAGAACAACTAAAAAGACAAGAAAAAGACTTCATCTCATACTTGGGGCAACTTACTCCTATTTTTGTCTTGCAGTTCATTAAGAACAACCAACAAGACAAAAAGGGGCAAATGTAGACACCAAAATTGTGTCTACTCCTTAGTCGAATCCCCCTTGGTCCCCTTGGTCCCTTACACTATTAATTTAAAGTAAATTACTTATTTTAAATTAATAACATCACCCTTGACATCACCCATGACACCTCACCTAGAACACCTCGCCTTGGACACCTCACCCCTAAGACCATTTCCTACCTGATGACTCACCCTATGACTAAGTCATCCCAATCCTAAATACCTAAGACTTATTCTCACTCCCTATTTATTCCCTAGCTAACCCTCATGCTTATAAACCCCATCATTTGACTGTTCCCCAACCAACAAGTACACTTGGTAGATGGAGAATGGGCTTCTTAGCCCGTTTACTCACTCTTTAGCCACTACGTTAACAACTATCAGCTGATGCTAGTGGGATAGCTAATGTCAGTTACATAAACTGATGTCTAACATTGAGTTACACCCCCCAAAAACTCTTAGATGAATCTTGGCTCTTAGACTGTCAAATCGACTTCTCTCTCACTGGGATCTGGCTCTCTCACTCTCTTTCAGACTCTGAGACATCACCAGGCATCAAACTTCAACTAACACTCCCTTGGCCATAAAGACTCTACGTAAATCACTCTGGATTGAATTAGAACATTACACGAAGTCTTTAGCATCAAGCCACAATACGTACAAGCATTTAACACCTTGGTTCTTCATCTCACCAGAGCTAAGTATTTCTTCTACCATTTCATTTCAATAGTTTAAAAAGCATTAGTAATTAGTGTCTATTTACTATTTCTAAATACTATCAACTAGACCAGACCTGACCTTCAACCAGTCCCAACTTTCTCCCTAGAAAGGCTAAAAAGCCTTCCTCTCATCCTTACCCTTTTTGACAACCTACCATCCATCTTTGTCCCTCTTAAGACTTTATTGACTATCTTGCAACCCTGCACAGACCCAGACTCCTTCTATACCCCTCTATTGACCATAGACATATTCTAAAACTCGTCCAAAACCCATCTGAAGCCATTGCCCTGACCGACATCGACCACAGCCCTGACCAACATTGACCATAACCCCAACTGACATTGGTAACATAACCAACATTGGCAACCTTGATCAAATGATGCTGCCAGAACTACCGATGTCAGTGACTATGGGAGACTTATAGCAGATTACAGGTATGCATTGTCTACTTTCTATTTCTTAGTCTTTCATTATTTCTCTTTATCCAACATTTTTTATCAACTAGTGGACTGTCATCCCTCAAGGAAGTCTTTGAGCTTCTGGGACCGAGCTTTTCTTGGCAGTCCACCATATATCTATCTAACATTTTCTTTGTTTAAGTCTCTCTTATCTATAGGTGTCATCCTCCACAGCCAAAGAGGAGCTCCTTCAATCGTCTGGATATGGTGCATAACTTAATTCGGGTATCATCTAACCCCTGACCATTTAACTTTAGTTTCTTATTTCTTCTGAATGTAAAAAGTAAAAAAATGAGTAGAAACAGATATATTTGATTTACCTTTCTTGAGTTCAAATATTTAGATAGGATATTTATAGGTCAAATCTTAGCTTATTACATACATTATGTTGAACCTAATGTGAAACTAACCATTGCTTTTACATTTACAATGAATTGTATCAAATAGTTCAATCTAATTCTATTTTCTTTTTTTTGTCATCAAACTATATTAAACATTTTCATATATATCAGCTACATTTTTTACCTACACGGAGCTATATCAAATAGTGTGATATAGTTTTATCTTTGTGTATTTCCCAGTAAATTATTTCAGCCAATGGGACATAGTTTTTGTTTTAAATCTACTTATTCTCTCTAACTATATCAATCTAGTCAATTTAATTCTATTTAACCACCTTTCTAGTCAACTACATCAATATCCTTGGTATAGTTCTATATTTCCATTTTTATTTATTAATTTTAGAAAACAATATCAATCTTGTTGATTCAATTTTATAGTGCATTTATTTTTTAATAAACCACAACGAACTTTTCAATTTAGTTCTATATTTCATTTATTTTTGATACAATTTGTTGACCTACTTAACCTAGTTCTAAAATTAAAGTTATTTCTAATAAACTAAATCATATTCTTTGGTCTAGTAATCTTTCTTGGTCTATAATTCTAATTTACATAGACTATATCAATCTACTTGATATAATTATGTACTATGCATAAAATTACATTAGTCGATACTGATATAATTATGTTTATTTCATTTTTTAAGCATAAGCAAGGAAAATTAACTTTTCTTTTTAAAATATAATCACATATTTCATTTCAAGTTGACTACCTATTTAATTCAATTCATTAAATGCTACAAATTGGTTTTTGAACTTTATTTTTTATTCATTTGGTTTTCCCTTGAGACTATTTTCTAATAATTTTTAAACTATTTAGATATAATTGTGAATGGTTACGCAGTGTTTTATTTACAATCCTTGTCTATTATTTACAAACATCATGGCATGAGGGGAGTTACATAATACTCATAGCCATAATATAGAGATAAACACAAACCTTAGTTTCTATGTACCTCATGGTATATTATAAATTCTTAAGACTCCATTTTTATGTAAATTTAGAAAGCCATCTATCCATCTGATTCTATAGTGCACAAGTTATCAGTTAGCATTAGGAAGTTACTATTAACTCACCATCAAAGCTAGGTTTAGTGGACTATGGGCATGGTACTTACTCTATAGTAAATACTCAAAAACATTGGGTGAACACTATGCAATGAATGCATCAATATCTATGAGAGCCTACAAATTAGTCAAATTATTTAGTATGTCTACCTAATCTTATTTTTGAAAAAATAGTTAACAAAAACAATTAGTTTTAAAATTTGTTTCTTGCTATTGTATTTTGTTTTCTAGACTAGATCAACCATCATCAATATAATTTTATGTTGTGTGTAGTAACTACATCGACCAATGTTGATATAGTTACCTATGTTTATATACTGCATCAACTAGACTAATATAATATCTTATGTTTATAAACTACATCAACCAAGTTGATATAGTCTCTTTGTGTTTTATAACTACATAAACTATCCCAATACAGTCTCCCATGTCTTTACATGACATCAACTAGCATAATACAATATCTGAAGTTTGTATCACTAGCTATATCAAATAACTTAACATAATTTATTACCCTATATATTATCTATCTATCTATCTATGTAATGACATCAAACATCTTAATATAATTTTTATCACACCTAATTTTATCATACTTTTATCCTACAAACTACAAATAGATCAATTTAATATTTTTCCTATCATTTATAACCTCCTCCAGACAAACCATATCAAATATCTCAATAAAATTTATTTCTCATTTCCCACATATGTAATTGCATTAAATAGTTAGATACAGTTCACTTACAAATTATATTTTAATTTTTTTACCAAACTATATTGTATGATTCAATATAGTCTATATCTCAAAAGACATTGATTAGAAAACTACATCGAACTATTTGATACAATTTAAATTCCTTTGCTTTACTAACTTGGTTAATACAATTATATTTTTCTATTTTATTTTACTTGGCTATCCCAATTTAGCTTCAACAATCCACCATACATCATATCTTTGATAATTTTGAACAAAGAACATAACATGATGTGATGGATTTAATTAATCCCATAACTATCCTAAATCTCATTTTAATATTATCAATAATTGAGATAAAATCAATATTCATTTAACCGCTAGAATAGAAAATTAATATTCATTCTACACATCACAACCTCTGGATCATTTTAACTATACTCTTCACATACCTATAGTTGAGGATGAGATTTATATTTATTACACTATTGAAATGATCACTTTCATTAATTAAAACCCTTAACATAAGGGAAAGGATCTTAAAGTCATTTATAACCTCATGATGGGACCCCACATATGATGTTCCTCTTTACTTACGCATACCATTCTAAAAGGATTTGGGGTAATTCAATACACATATTATTTTATTCCTTCTTTTTGTACTATGCCTACTATAGTCACTACTATGGAATGCATTTATTCTAGTGGGTCCACTGAAAGTTCTCATATTAATACTCACGTTAATGCTACCATTAGTGCATATCAAGCTTCTTCTACTAGTCAATAAACTTTAAATGCTAATCAAATATTATTGCACACCATGAATTAAATGGATGCTTTTTAAACTAATAACGCAATTAAAATAATGAAAATATAAAATCAACTTTTGAAATTATAAAATCATCCCCAAGAACCACAATGGGGAGTGAAAAATACAAATGCCCCCAACCCCCCTTAGAGATGCACAAGGTAATCCTATTCCTCAACCACCATTTAATAATAAAGTCATCAAGCATCCTCAAATTGAAAACATAGACATAGGAGGTATCACACCTAATATAATGTATAATCAATCTATAGATCCTAATTTTCATGGTAACATTTACAAATATTTGATTTAGCTAAATACCATAACTCATACCAAACTTCTAACCAATTTTTTTTCAGGTGACACCCTTAATTGTTACAATAAACTTAAGTATAATACTATCTCTAGATTAGAATACTTAGTTAATGCTTTAATTTAGTAATTTTAAACTAATTATCTTCCTATAAATAATTTAGCTCATTTCATTAATTGTAAACATGTAGAATATAAAAATTCCCAAACCTACATTAATCATTGAAAATCCTTATACAACAAAGTTGAACACATGTCAAAAGACAAAATCTTTCATTTTTTGCTAATGATCTTCATCCTAAACTCTAATATAGAATTGGGACTCTCTTTGAAATTTTTTTGGAGGAAGCCCTTGATCAAGCTAAATTCCAATATTTCCTCATAACATAGTTTAAACCTTCCCAACCTACCTTTGGGACTTGTATTCTTATGATATCTAAAAAACACATGCTCCAAATGATGGTGTTAGAGACACTTATGATTTTATGAATGTCATTTATGTTTTTTTTTTCTTGATAGCTCCAATGAGGTAAATATTTTACAACCTTTCATGAAAAGTCCTTCCTATTCTCCTCCCTCTTCATCATTTTACATAAAACAATGTTGACTTTCACAAACCTTTTTCTCTAGTAGAAATTCAAAATCATATTCCTAAACCTTCAATAAAAGAACCTGAGCTAATCACCCTACCAAAAATTGGTATGATTCATACAAGTTTTATTGGTATCATGCAAGTTGTGGACATTCTCATGAAAGATGTAGGCAAATTAGGAACTTTTATCTCAAGTTTCTCCTTTGTCCCAATTTTGATTATGAAACCATGATCCATGAATGTCAACAATACTATTAAAAGGTAGTTAAATCCCATGATTCAAAATTTAAGCATGATGCTCTCAATTGGGCTAATGATAACCTTATCATTTATAAAGACCCACTTCCAAATCATCAACTTATTACTACTTAACCTCCCTCTAATGCTATGGAAGCCTCAATTGATCCTTATTATTTAACCAATTATGAAAATGAAGTCAACATGAAAATAATAAGGCATGTAGTATCTTACATTAACCCTTGGCCACATTCTAATTATAAAAATTTCCATACTTATATAATTATACAATACAATATCCATATCCTTTTAAAAATGTTGAGTATATAAAAGTCAATACTAGATCATCTCATGTGACTACATTGATCAACCCAAAGTAGTCACCCATACTTCCAATAGCGAAAACTATATCGACCAATTTGATCTAATATAATAATAATATCCCAAATACACTAGCTAACCCAATACAGTCTATTATATTTAATCCTTGCAATTTTATTTTATCATAAAACCTGATACAATTACCTAGATAACAAATAACTACATCAATTGGATCAATGCAGTTTGTTATTCCTAGATCTAAACACACTACATCAATTAGATTCATGTAGTGTTTTATTCTTAGATATGAACACACTACATCAATTAGATAAATGCAATATATTTATATTAATTCTATTATCACTTAATTGACCAAATTTATGTAGTTTTTTATTCCTTCTATTGTTACTACATCAAATAACTCAATACATGTAGGTAGTCTATAGTTATCCTATGAAATAAACTATGTCTAACAACTTGGTGCAATTTGATCCACCTAGTTAAACTACATTAGCTAAATGAAAAAAACACAACTCATCTCCATTTAAAAGTACTTCAACTATTCCATCACCTACATTACTTTAGTATTATGCTATTTTATCTTAGTTTGATTCAATAACTCAATATATGATGAGTGGAATCCCATTATATAAATATCTCACCTTCCCTTTCAAATTTCTTATCTTGAACTCATGAGGAATTCCCACCATCATCATAACAAATTAATGTAAATCTTGATCAAAATGAATATTCCCTATCCTCCACTTATAGGGCAAGAAGCCACATCATCTGGGTTCTAGGATATCATTCACCAACAATGTGAAGAAATGCAAATAGAAGTTGACTAAAATTTGGATGTTTCTCTTTCACTTAAATTTATTATTGCTTCTATGATTATAAATAAAATATTACTTTGTGAATATGATCCTCATTTATTTATTAGTGTTAAAATGGGTGATATTAAAGTCAAGCACACTTTGATTAATAAAGGTTTAGGAACTTGTGTGGCTTCTATTGAATTTAATAAGACTATGGGATATGTCGAATGCAACCTTAAATCTACACTAAGTACAGGTGAAGACAAAATGCAACCTATTGGTTGTGTTTAGCTACCCATAATGATCCATTTTATCATGGTTATAGATAATTTTATGGTTTTTAATTTCCCTATATATTATAAAATTTTACTTGAATGACCTTGGACACATCTCATGAGAGACATTGCCTCTTCTATATGTGTGTCAAATTTAACCACAATGGTGCTATATATAAAATTTAAAGAAACACTAATCCTTATATTTTCTAACAATTCCAAGATTGTGGTGTTTTTAAAATACATATCCTTGACCCTTTACTGAGAATCCCCATTTCTAAATATCAATGTTTTAACTATCCAATAAATTATAGTCATGGTTACAATGGACTCCCTAAAATTGTGGGAAACATGCCTCCCAATCGATTAGATTCTAATGATGATGATATTAATGAGATCAAGAAGATCAAAACCTTAGATCTCCCTTATAAAATTATCACCTAGTTTCCCCTTCTTTGTGAACTCATTCTCAACAGAAGTTGAATGATGAAATTATAGCCTCAATAACTAGGCCTAAAAAATCAATTGCTCATTATTATTATTTAACCAATATAATAATAGATGCCTTCCAAATCAATCTCCATATGTTTGATTACGATGATGGTTATTCCATAGATCACCCATTATTAGCTAGTTATGCTCAAGCTAACATTCTAGATATTCATTATAGATATTATTTAAAAAATTCTTATGAGTCTACTTTACATGTACATAACATTCACTTAGTAGATGTAATTCATTATCTTTCTACAAAACCTAACATTATTTATTATTCCATTGATATTCACAAGTGTGAGATGGAATAGGTACATGTTTTTCCCCATTATACCCTAGTCACCTATGATCCTCTTAATATTATGCTCCTTGATATGCCATGATGAGATCATACCAATTTTCTATATTTGATGATCTTTTGAGTAGCCCTCCCCCAAGGTGTTAGCCATATTACTCCAACCTACATTGAGGTTATGTATTATAGAAATAGAGTTTACTCAGGATCCTACTCATATATGCATGGATCGAAATGATATATTTCATTTAGTATTACCCATGCCAAATCCTGACTCTCCACCTAGATGATGGGAATATGAGCCATATTATGAGATTCAGAAGATACCTGGTCTATGGGCCAAAAATTATAGATCATGCCATAGATTATTAGCACAATAATATACACATAACTTTATTCATACTATAAAAAATATATAACTCCCTAGTTAGCTATAATGTTGTTTACTTGTTATTTTCATGGCATGACTACAAATACTTTGACACATTGAGAAAAACTTTAACTATACATTGATGCACTTAATAATGATAAAATACAACCCTCTAGTGATAAGAACTTGTCACTTATAAAAATATCTCTATAATATATTCCTAATCATGGGGAAGTATATTGCCTTTGGAATTAGTGTGCCACACATCATATCAACAAATATTGATCCAAAAATTCAAGTTTTAAACTTTACAATGAACTAGAAATGGATGAATAACTAAATAATTAATCTCATTTTTCCCTTAATTTAATACAAATTAGATTTAATTAAATAATTTAACTCTGAAACAAAAAATCAAAGATAAATGACAGTGACTAAGCAAATTTTTTATGGGGTTCACCAATTGGCTGCATCTTTGGGTCTACTCTTATAAGTGTTTCTATAAATTAACAATCTTAATAATGATTATAAAAATATTTTAGTATGATCATAATAATCCTTTGTATCACATAAACTATATTTGTAACTAGAATAGATTTCCATATCTGAAAAGGACATCCCTACCTTATTTTCACTCAAAAATCCTTCTATGTTTCCAAATACCAACTCTATTTTTATAACCTTAAAATAACAAGTAATATCCATGTTTATATATTTCAATGCCTATTTGAGTTGGTTGGGTGCATGTATTCTTTTACACGAAGTCTTGAGTTTAGTTCCCACATTTTTTCCATTCTACATGCTATTTGGGAGCAAAATCCCACATACATAAGAGGAAAGTGAGTTTAATTTTTAAATTTAGGTGTCATTCCAGGTAAAACTATTTATTTAGACATGTGAACCCCCTCCTTTCACACTACCCATGTGTTAGTGCATGCATTGAGTAAGTTAGTTGGTGCCAAGATTGAGTGTTAAGTCTAGTTTACTCAATGTTATGTTTGGAGATTCAATGGTTAGAACTAAACCATAAATAAAAATAGACTTTGAATATATAAACATGCCCATTCTTGTAAATAAGGTATTATTTAAATGGGATAATGTGGAAATATATTAATAAAGAGATATTGAAATATCTTGATGGTAATTAAATAGGAAGATTTTTAAATGTTTAATGGAAATTGTATGGGTGAATGTGTGGTATTATTGATCATATAGTCCCACATATGCAACCAATAATAATCATAACATATAATTAATTATAATATAAAGAGATCAAAATATGATGTCAAAAGACTCCCCTCTATTAAAATAATGAGTTGATCTTGGCTAAGGGCCCCTAGCTAGTAAATAGTGGGGTCCATTTTGAGCTTTACACTTGTCTAAAATCAGCATAAATAAACTCTTCAATATCCTTATATTTTTTCCACATGTCATTTTTAAAATGTAACACTTGTCCTTTAAAAATATTTACACATCATCCATTTCTTCAAATCTCAAAATTATCTGATCTAAACTTTCATGGTGATCCTCTGAATCACTCCTCCCCATTGAGAGCTTTTGGACCTCCAAAACATGACTTAGTTATCAACCAATTGAGTTTTTTTCCCCCCCACCTTTCCAATTTCCATCCATTTTTGCTTGTTTGGATGCATGCCTTTCAAACCAACATGAAGATATTCAAGATTTTACTTTCACATAGTCCTATTTTTCTTGTCAATAACAACATCTTCATGCAACTCATGAAGAAAATTGGGAGCAAAATCATTGACATCAGAAACTTAAATAGTCTCATCTTGATCCATGATCATAGGAGGTTCATAAAATTTCAATTTTTCCTCATTAACAAACAAATAAATTTTTGTATAAGAAGGCAAATCAAATCCAAAATCATTTGTACCAATATTTTCCAAAATCTTAAATGAACCACACCTAATTGGTTTTAATTTTATACCTTCACCTTTCAGTCATTCCTTATTGATGTGAAGCCAAACTTGATCATCAAAATTTAATTGAGTATCAACTCAATGTTTATTGTGCCTATCCTTATATTTATCTTGGATCTCTTCTAAATATTTTTAAACAACTTTTTGAATCAATTTAATTCTTTGAATGAAATTTTTATCCTTCTCAGCATCACTATTTCTATCCACCACTGAGTCAGATTATTTTCCAAAAGAGAAGTCCAAAAGAGAATTAGGAAAATAACCAAAATAAGTATCAAAAGGAGACTTTAAAGTATAATAATGTAAATCATGATTATAATAATGTTTCACATAATATAAATGTTAATCCCATAATTTAGGATGCTTACCAAAATACCCCCTAAGTAGATTTACCACCATTTGGTTGACCACTTCCATTTTCCCATTGGTTTATGGATGAAAGGTAGTTATTTTCTTTATACTAGTATCCATCAAGTCCCACAGAGCTAACCATAAATCACTAATGAATTAATAATCATGATTAGATATCATAAAAGTGGGTAACTTGAAATGTATCCAAACATTTTTGAAGAATAAGTGTATAGCATCTTCACTAGTAACTTGTTTAGTACAACAAACCAAACTACACATTTTTCTAAATGGATCCATAACCACAAACAAATAATCATGTTTTCTTCATGACATAGATAAACCTCCTACAAATTCCATAAAAATACTTTCCTAAGGATAGTGAGGAACAAGAAGAGGTGTATACAATCCTAAATTTTGATTACTAGGTTTACTTATATAATAAAGAATACAACCTTTGATATTTTTAGATACATTTTCTATCATACAAGGCAAATATAAATTTATTTGTAATTGTGAAACTATCTTACCAATGCCAAAATGACCTAAAACAAGAGAAGTGTGAGCTTCTCTAATCATGTGAACTCTCTCATCTTGTGAAATACATATTTTTCCAATATGATATAACATTATATTATGCACATGTTAGTCAAATGCTTCTTCTAATTTACCATTTATCAAATATTCATAAACATCCTTAAAATAAACATCTATAGCATATTTTTCCCTATATCTTGCGTTAACAAAATGACTATTCTACAATAAGAGGTCTAGAAAGCATATAAAAAACCTTATAATTTGTTCCCTTTTTATACCTTATAACAAGATGGAACTACTGGAAAAATCCCATCCATCAAAAGTGTCATGATTATTTTAGTTTGGATTATGATTGAATATACTTCAAAACCTAATGATCCATATAGATTATTATCTCTTTACCCATCAAATAGTGTTTCCACTTTTTCACACTCTTCACCAAATCATATAACTCTTTATCATAAGTAGGATAATGTTTTACCACACTTATAAAAGTTTTTGAATGAAAACACATTGGCTTTGGGTTCTGTGATCTAGGAATTTGACTCAAAAGAGGATGGTTAGTATGGTGTTAGTTACAAAATAAAATAAACACACTAATGGCATAACATCTCTATGCAAAAACACTAGGGAGAGCTTAGTTAAAGAAATAAAATGACAAACACAACAAAAAAACAAGGAACCAAATACCAAAGTTCTTTCACCTTCCTTGGATGCTCCAAATGCCTTTGTATTAGTGGCTTTCTTAGCTTGTGTTCATGAAGTCTCTAGTAATGGAAGCTTGGCTACCTCCATATCTCCTTGGCACCTTTGGCTTGTAGCTTGGCTTGGCTTGGAATCAATTTGACATGGTAACACTAGTTTCTTGAAGATTTTAGAACCATTTGAGAATTATAACTTTGCATCAAGAAATCTTTTAAATGATGGTGAGGCCTCTTATTTATAGATTCTTAGATTTGATCAGAATCAACCTCAACTATCCATCTCAATATTGAGGTGTGTGGTTAAGGATTAATTCAATTTTTTGAATTAACTTTTTAATTATTCTCATCATGACATATGAATAATGGAAAATTAAGAGGCATGGATGGCATCATGGAGGTCATTGATGAGGCACAAAGGGCATCAATCCTAATATTTGTGGCATTTATAGCCTAGGGATGTCTTCCTAAGAAATGAGGTCACTTAATGATGCAGATATTCCATATTCATTTCTAAAAACAAGTATTTAGCAAGTTTCCATGGAATTATTAATTAGGCCTTGATTTGGGTTAATTAGATCTTAAGCATGATTAAGCACATTATGCACAAATTACTCAAATTGATTATAATGCCTTGTTATTCGTCCAAAATTTGATTGGATTAGAATTGGATGGAGATCTTAGATGCATTCAAACCATATTTCCATTTAGGATGTTTATAAAAATAAATAACAAAGGCATACATCCTATGTAAGAGATTTGATAGGAAAGATCAATCCATAGCACCTAGGTGCAACTTTAACATTTTGACTTGAAATGATCTGATCAAAGTTAGCTATCCCAGAAATTTCATTACCCCATTTAGGGATACCTAAAAAAAATTAGCACTTGAATATGTCAGTTTCACATCATTTAGCATGTTTTAGTGTTTTTAGGCCAAATTGTGCATTTTAGGTAGAAATTGGTGAAAAGCCTAATTGGAGGTTATCGATGGCTAGTTTTAGGTGTCTACAATTTGCCTTTATTTTGGAAGGTGTTTGTAAGATATAAGCATAATAATGTCTTCTCAAAGAATGAAAAGGTCGTGTATGCCTATAATTGCAATGATGATAAATTAATTGTATGAAGCCCCCTCAAGGGAAAGGTTGGCATAAGAATGTTGGCAAATGGTCCCTCGATAAGAAGTGAAATGAAGGGAACAAAGAGAGGAAAGATGATGGGGTGAAAACATAATGATAGTGAAAAATTATTCAAAATCATTTATAATGTAAGTGGGATGGTATACAATGGCTTTCCCAAAGGTGGTTATAAGCATTATACCCTGATAGTGGCAATGTGGTATGATAACACAATGATTTTCCCAAAGGTGGTTATAATCATTGAGAAAATGGAGCTGCCCCAGTCAATATAGATAAACAAGATAATATTCCTTGTATAGGTAGAAAAATTAAAATGGTAATAGTTTAATGACTTGCTCAAAGGTAGTTATAATCATTGAGAAATGTAGGTGGGATGGTGTGCAATGATTTGCCCAAATGTGGTTATAAGCATTGGACCCCAATTATGGAAAACATGATAAACTTATCCAAGGATGATGATAACTTAACATAAAGGTTAATGATGAATTTAACCAACCTACTAATAGGAAGATGCTCATCTAAACTAATAGAATTTGAAATTCTTCCATGGTTAATTACTCTATCTGGGATATGATTGGGAGTGGAATCAGGATGTCAGTGCTAAAGATATGCGACCATTATTAAATAGACTTCTTGAAGTTGAGATTTGTTGTAGCATGTGATGGTAAGATTTATGATATAACACCATAA
This sequence comes from Torreya grandis, assembly GCA_037957365.1. NCBI lineage: Eukaryota > Viridiplantae > Streptophyta > Pinopsida > Cupressales > Taxaceae > Torreya > Torreya grandis. The sequence goes on from JARHVA010000846.1 coordinate 971,657, forward strand.
AGAATTATCCAAAATATGTATAAGGACTGTCTCCCACAATCCAATGGTCAATAGAAAAGAATTCATCGATGATAGAAACCATGATGGCAATGTAAACATATGAATATGGATGGATTCAAGTGTAAGTGTGGATAAGGAATCACCCAATGAACACACATAAACTAAGTCAAGGTAATAGTGTTGAATTTAAACAAACAAGACAAACAAAGAAAACTAGCAGAAACAAACAAGCAAATAATGTAATAGAAACCATACAAACATTGCCCCTAGAAAATAGGTGGCAATTGAACAAATGAACAAAATGGGGGAATAAAAGAAAAGGAAGGAGGTGATCGAGTTGTCTCTATATACACTAGGCAAGTGGGTGCTACCTACATAGTTTCGTGGATGTAATAGACAATATAAAACTTCAGGCCAAATGTAGTTCTCCTAGGGAATGGGATGAATGTGATAACTGAGGAAAACAAATAAAATGGATGTGATAGAAGAATAAGAATGGTCTTGAAAAATGGAAAGTGCATGAGAGAAAATGCCAAAAAGGATGGAGAAATTAAATGACAAGTTATTTACTTGTAACTTAGTAAAGGTTCCCAAAATCCTTAAGGTAAATAAGTGGTCAATGTTTTTATTCTTTTCTAATGATTTTCCAAATATTTTTAGAACTATTTTGGAGTATCTCAACTCAATCGAGAATGATGAGACACTAAATGGTTCAAGCTCATAAAGTGGCATGAGATTTCAAACTTAGGTTTCTCAAAAAATGGTGAGAGCATGGCTTAGGTTGATTGAGCTTACCTTAAAAAGTATTGAGTGCTACCTACATAATCCCAGAGTAGGACCTTAAGTTACTATAGTTTTGACATTACAGTGGAGGAACTGAAGTAGTGTAGCATTCAATTGAAACAAAATAGGGACAAGTGGTAAAAAGGCATAATGTGTCATAGAAAGTGGCAAGTTTGTATGTCAAAGATTAGTGTTGCCCCTAGTTTTCCCATAGGTGGTTATAACTAAGACACAATGATATGGGTCAATGGTACTAATTTTCCCAAAGGTGGTTATAATTAGTAGCAAGACTAGTGGTAAGAAAGGAATAACAAATGAATGATGCAACTACCAAAACTACTATCACACTATCCAAAAATATAATCTCTATCCAAAGTACTTAAACTAACTGATGAATTGATCAGATACCTTGATGCTAAAAGTGAATAACAAATGACAAAAACCAAGGTCAAATGGGTTAGGCTTTAGAACACACTGGGTTGATAGGCTGGAAGAAAAAAGTGGATATGGCAAAGAAGATGGATAAGAATGGTATTTGTATAAAGAATAATAGTGATAAAATGGCATAACTTAAATGGTCCTTATAGAAAATACACCTTAGCATTCAAGCATAGTACCGCTTGAAATGAATAATATTCGTTGGCTTTAGAAGTTCATCACTGTCTAGTGTGGCAAGATTGAATTCTCTTGATCCATAATTTGTAGTGATAATGAGAGGCCCTATCAAGTTTGGTTTGAATTTACATTTATGATTCTTATCAGCCATGGTATTCTTTTGGTTTTCTTTAAGAACAAGATCACTTAGTTCAAATGATTTATACTTAACATGCTGATTATAGTGACCTTTGAGTTAGTTTTGATATGCCTAAAGATTATTGAATACAACTGTGCATTTTTCATCAAGTAGATCCAGATATTTTAGGTAAGCTACTTGATAGTCATGATCATCTAGGACATGATTGAAAGAGATTAATAGTGAAGGTAACTTGACCTCAATGGGAAGGATGGCTTTAGTACCATAAAAAAGTGAGTATGGAGTGGCTCCTGTGGGGGTATGATGATTGGTGTAGTATGCCCAAAGGGTAGGGAATATCTGGAGGTGTTGATCATGATCAACATCATTGATAATATTTTTGACAATGTTGACAATGGTTTTGTTGGATGCCTTGGCTTAGCCATTACCTTTAGGGTAATAAGTTGTATAAAAATGTTATGTGATGTTGTATTTAGTACATAGTGGGTCTACATCTTTATTCTTGAATGATCCTCTATTATTGGATATAATATTAGAGGGAATACCATAGTGGAAAATGAGATAGTTAAAGATGAATTTGTAAATTTGCTTTCTAGTCATGTAAGTGGGGTATAACTTCAACCCACTTAGTGAAATATTCGGTGGTGGTAAGAATATGCTTATAGCCATTAGATGAAGTGGGGTTAATCTTCCCAATGAGGTCAAGTCCCCATGTAGAAAATGGTCATGGTGTCAACATCAATTTTAGAGTTTTTTCTAGGGCATGAATTAGATTAGCATGCCATTGACATTTATCACACTCTTTTACATATACAGTGGTATCTGCATCCATTGTGTGCCAATAATAACTAGTATGCAAGAAATTTTTAGATAGGACTACCCATCTAGAATGGTCTCCACGTACTTCTTTGTGAACTTCTCTTAACACTAGTGTAGACTTTACCAAAGTTAAAAAATTAAACAGATTTCCATCAAAATTGTGATGGTAAAGAGTGGATCCAAGTAGAGTATAATGAGCGGAATGATGAATGAAGGATTTGGTTTGTTTTCAAGATAGTTTAGGTGGTAGAACTTAGTCATGAAGTTAGTTGTAAAGTTATAAGTACCAGATAGAATTAAGACTAATAATATCATAAATCATGGCAACGGTTGAAGGTTCATGATCTAGTGCTGACAAATTCTTGATGAGGAATTGATACTCTCTAGATTTATTTATTTTTTGGATCAGATATCTAATGGTAGTGATGGCATCTATAGTTTTGTTACTATCCCTTGGTATGTGCTCAAACTAAATATTGGCAATTTTCTTTTTAAGAGTGTTGACCATGGCTTTATATGGAACTAACTTATCATCTTTGGTATAAAAATGATTTGTAACTTGATTGATTATTAACTGAGAATCACCATAAACTTTAAGATGAGATACATTCTAATGCACTACTTGTTGAATTCCTACAACAAGTGCTTCATATTCAGCCATGTTATTTGTACAAGGAAAGTTGATTCTAAATGATTTAGGGATTAGATCCCCCTATGGTGTAATAAATAATAAGCCTACCTCCGATCCATGTGTAGTGAATGAACCATCAAAATATAGCTTCTAGGGCTACTCCTCAAAGGGTGTGTCAATGATGGTCATGATGGATTAATCAAGAAATTGAAATGTGAGTAGATGTATGTCTGTGAGAGGTGCTTCATCAAGTTAATCTGCAAGAACTTATCCTTTGATTGCCTTGTGATTGACATACTCTATGTCAAACTCACTAAGAAGCATGATCCATTTATCCATTATACATTGTAAAGTTTTTTTGGATAGTAGATACTTGAGTGGATCTACTTTTGAAATGACCATGGTTTTATTATTCAACATGTAATGGCACAGTTTTTGAGCTATGAAAACCATGGCTAGATAAGCTTTTTTAACAAGTGCATAGCTATGTTGATATGTAACCAAGTTATGGCTTAGATAGTTTACAATATGTTCCTTTCCTTTATCATCATATTGAGCCAAGAGTGCCCTTAGAGCATGGTCAGTAGCTGATAAGTATAACAAGAATGGATTTCCTGCTATAGGAGCTAATAAAATAGGTAGATTGATAAGATAATTTTTAACCTATTGAAAAGCTATTTGGCATTGATCATCTTAGTGAAATGTAACTCCCTTCAAAAGGTGTGTAAATGGATGGTACTTATCTAATAATTGAGAGATGAAATGTCAAATGGATTGGATCTTACCCTAAAAAATATGAAGTTGCTTCAAATTGGTTAGTGGTAGTAACTTAGATATAGCATAGACTTTAGCTAGATTGAATTAAATACCTCTACAAGACACAATGAAGCCAAGTAGTTTACCTAAGATTACACAAAACACACATTTATTTGGATTGAGTCTAGCTTTGTACTCTCATAGTCTTTCAAATATCTTACACAACATTATTGGATAGTCAGCCCTATTTTTGGATTTTCCTAATATGTCATTGACATAGTCTTCAACAATATCATGCATCACATCATGGAATATGATAGTCATGGCCCTTTGATATGTAACTATAGGATTCTTAAGGATGAATGGCATCCCATAATAATAAAATGTTCCCCATGGAATGGTGAATGATATTTTATGTTGATTTTCTGGTGCTATTCTAATTTAATTATATCCTGAAAAGCTATCCATGAGTGAAAGCATTTCATAACCAGCCATGGAGTCAATGATCATGTCAATATTAGGCAAGGGAAAATCATCTTTAGGACAAGATTTTTTGATGTCTTAAAAATTAGTATAAATTCTAATCCCTTTAGGGTCTTTACTAATAGGTAAAAATTAGAGATCCATTTAGAGTAGTCAATGGATCAGATACATCCTACTTCTAAGAGTTTTTCCAACTCTTTATTTACTAATACAATAATGTGAGGATTAATCTTATGTAGATTTTGTTTTATCAGTTTGACATTAGTATTAACCATAAGGTGGTACAAAACTAAGGTGGGGTCTAAACCTAACATGTTAGAAAAAGCCCATACAAAATATCCACAAACTCTCTCAGCAGAGCTAAAAAGATGTCACATTCCTCCTCATTGAGAAATGCTCCTAATTTTATCCATTTTAGGTCTGATGGAGTCTTGATATTTACCTCTATTTTATCTTTGACTATAAGGGTCGAACCATCTCCTAGGATAGTAGGTATTGATTTGAACTATTAGACTATGTTAGGGTCCTCTATTAGGACTTGTTCTTCAACTTCTCCTAGGCATGATGAATTTGAGTCCCCTAATAGGAGATATGTCCATGTAACAAAAATAGTCATAAATTCTTGGAAAATTTTATGAAAAACTTATTGGTGCTCAAATATAAATTATGATCCATAGACAAGTTCATTGTTGGTGGTCTCATGGTCTAAATTTGAAGAATAATGAACATCCCCTTCTAATGGCACCTAAAATAGGTTTTCACCACTAGACTAGATTTTATCTTTAATTTTTCCCTTGTTAGAAAGTTCCTCAAAGAGGTTTTCACTTTGGGAACTCAATTTATTACTTTTTTTTTGGCTAAGGGTGTTCACTCGCTCTCCAAAATAGGCGATAGGATCTAGTGTGATTAAGAACCCTGATTTGTGATCTCCCAATAGAATGTTATCTCTAAGGCCTAAGAAATAAAATAATGCCTAATCATTCTAGAACTCATCAATTGGTAGACTAGATTCTTATTGGTCCAAATCTATCAGTTGAGGATAATATAATGGCAAAGGGTTGTGATGAATGGCCAAGGTAAGGGTACAAATGGCATTGTTATCAAATAAGTTGGTTTTATCAAGGTCATCAAAGGTAAGGCTATGATCAAACTCTGCTTCATTGTAACCATCATCATCACTAGTTTATAGTGATGGATTTTGAATAAGATATGTGGGGTCACCCCTAGGTAGTTTAAATTCAAGTCCATAAGGTCTTTCATACTTAGTCATAGAAATTGGTTCGATGGTTCCTTGTTGATTTAGTCTGAGGCCTCTTACTTCATACTTGTGACACTCCATGTTCCTATTAGGAATAGGATACTTTGCATTTTTATAAAAATCATATTGGTTGTCATTATATAACCATGAGTCATCCCCTTCAAGAGGGTTAAGTCCTAGGCTATATGTTGGTATCAATGTAATAGGTCCCTTATCTTTATTCTTTTGTTGCTAATGCATATGTGGGGTGACTCTAGGTCACCCAAAGGTTTTTGGATTCTGAGGAAGATTGACAATATGAAATGTATCATGAGTCACATACTCTCCTAGTCCATTATCTAAAATGGTGAAATGATTAAAAGTTTCAAGAGGTATCATGTAGGAAAAGGAATACAAGGTATTAGGATCTATGCAATTATCTAGTGAAGGATCAATAAGTATAGCCTTTCCTTTAGCCTACTTGGAACTTGGATTCATGCCATACTGATAATTATAACTTTAAAATTTGGCCTCAAGATGTTTGTAGTGTTCATATAGGTGTAAATCTCTTGGAATATTCACTTCCATCCTTGAGTGGGGAAACTTGATACACTAGTGCAATGTTGATGGGACTACATGAATCTCATGTAACCAAGGCCTACCTAAAAGCATATTATATGATAACTAAAGATCTAACACATGGCAAAGTGTATCATGGGTTAAAGGCCCAATGATAACTAGAAAACTAATGGTGCCTTATGACTCTATTTCCTAATTATCATAGGATTTAATAGTTATTATTTTTGGTTGGAGATCTTTCATTATGTACCCAAGAAGCTTGATGATCTTTAGAGACACTATGCTGAGCCCAGATCCATTATCGATAAGAACATGTTTCACTTTATGCCATATGATACACATTTCTATGTACAATAAGTTATTATGGAGTGGGCCAAGGGAAGACATATCACTTTGGTTGAATGTGACTTGTTGGGTTGGAGCTAGGTGTCCAACCAAAGCTTGAAAGCTATCAAGGGATATGTCACTAGCAATAGTGGATTGGGTCAAAAACTCATTCAAGATGTTTTTGTGGATTGTTGACATCCATAACAAATCTAAAATATAAATTTCTATTAGTGTCTTATGTAATTGTTCCACAATATCAAACTTATTATCTTGGTCAGTAGTAAATGGTTTAGTTTGAGGCTAAATATTTAGTTAGATAATAGGCAAAGTGGTAGATGGTTATGGGCTTAGGATAGTAATCTTCAACCTCTAAGTTGTGATTGCAAAATTAGGATTATATTAGACTAGTATTTCTAACTGATGTTGTAAATGGCATGGGACTAGATACGATAAGTCTCAGTTACTGGTGCACTTACATGTGATCACGTGGTAAGAACAATTTATCACAATAAGATCAAAAAGTGGAAGTCCTAGTTTTCTAGTTTTTCTGTATGCACTCTTAGGTCAAAGAAGGATTATCCATGTAATTTGGTTGAATATTATTGTTTATAAATGGTCTAAGTTGATTAGTGTTTGGTATAGGATTAATGGAGATGGTATTAATGTTATCCCCTATAATATGACCTACAATGCTATTATAGTCATGTGTAATTGTATGGTAGGTTTATTTTTTATTACCATTCTGACCTTGGTTTTGTCCACTGTTTCCTATCATTATGGGTTTCGCTACTAATTTTTGTTGATTTTGTTGGTTTGGCCTTTGATTTTGATGTTACACTATCCATTATTGTTGTTGTTGTTGATTGTTCTACTACTGTTGATTGTTATGTCAGGAAAAGGGGTTTTGATAGATCCCAAGAGTTTTATTGGAAGTGGAAGCACCATTATCCAATTTTATCTCCCCATTATTCAACATATTCTTGAATAAATGCTTGATTTAGACACAACTTCATAGATTATGCCCATTGACCTAATGATAGTCACATAATTCATTTTCATGATACCAATCAGGATAAGGAATACCTTACAGATAATGCTTTGGTATAGGCCAACTAATTAGATTAGTCATAGCAAGCTTGAAAAATACAAACTCAATAGGTTCTCCTAGGTCACTAATATGACACATAGGGAAAGTTCTTCTAGGAGGAGGGGTTTGCAATGGTAATGACTGCTATATTTATTGTGTAGGTTTTTGTTTTTGTGCTTGTGGCATTATTTGGAGAGGTTGGTGGGTAGGATTAAGCTAAAAGGGTGGTGTAGATGATGTCTGCATAGTTTATACATGATGAGATTTAGTTACTCCATTTCCCACAACATTCTTATTGTGGTTAAATTAATTTAGTCTTTCATGGTTATTAGCCTATGCTAGTTGTGATGCTTACACTTGGATGGGATGTTGGTAATTTTCCTAATTGATACCTTGATTTTTATTAGCTGAATTAAGTTTGATGACTCTTTTATTTATGAGTACTCTCTTGATTAATAAACCTTTATCAATGATCTCTTTGAATGTATGTGTACATTATAGTTGTATATGTTAGGATATCTCACTATGAAAATTCTTAGTAAACACAGTGGCTAATTGTTTATCTAGTAAACTATGGGTGAAGTGGATTACAAGGGCTCTCCACCATTATAAATAACTTTAAAAACTCTCACTAGCTTTTTCCTTTTGCTTGTATTAGGTCTGCTAATGAAATATCATACTCAAAATTATAGGAAAATTACTACATAAACTTATCAAAAAGATCATCAAAATCTACTACTAAGTTTTTGAGCAACTTCAAAAACCACTCCAAGGCTTGTCCAGCCAAGCTCCTTGGAAAAAACAACAAAAAGTATATGTTTTTATATGCCACTAGTTGACATGCAATAAAGAATTTAGTCAAATGAGCCTTATGATCACTTTTCCCTTTGTATTTATCAAATTTTAGTGGTTCATATCCTAGAGGAAATGATATATACAAATACTACATGTTGAATGGATAGGAACGTACATCATCCAATTTGAACTTTTTGGTCTGCTTCCCAGCTTGAATGGCAATAATTACATGTTTCATCTATTAAAATTCTTGGGATAAGAAACTGGATGGAATATTGGTTTGAGGGAGAATTTGGGTTTGAATAGATGGTTATGAGGTCACATGTGGAACACTTTGACCAAAGTATGATGGAGATACCTATTGGGGTATAGTGGTATGGTTGGGGAATGGACCAGGAATATGCATACATGGATTAGGATGTACTTGAAATTGCACATTTGGCTACGTGATATTCTAGATTGGGTTGGTGATAAAGGTTTGACTTGGGGGATTTTGTGGTTGGGAAGGAGGGATATAATTATAATGTGCCCATTGTGGTTAAAAAGGGACATGCTATCAACTAATTGAAACTTGTTGTTGAGTGGTAACTTGTGGACCAAGACCCTGTCTCTAGATTTGTGGCATATTTTGAACCAATGGTTATCTAGTAGGTACCTAAGAAACATGAGGACCTCCTTATTGCATGAATCTATATGAGGAAGTGAAATTAGGATGTAGATTCAACATCTGTCATTAACCAATATTTGCATGTTGCTAACTAGCCATTGCTTAGTTTTGGATTGGAATATTATTCTATGATTGAATAGGTATGTTCATCATTACCTAGTGGGGTGGAATATTTATTACCCCTAACTGAGGTGGCAATATATTTATCCTCTATTGCATTTATATACTATAATGTGTCTACTATTGTGGAATACTACTCACTACCTATTGAGGGGGCATAAGATTCATCACATTTTACCATTGAGGTGTGACATTGGCCATTTTTTTATTACCTAACTACGTAGGTTGTCCATTTGAGGAAGTAGTTGGTTAAGGTTGGGGTGCATAACTCCTATTCCTTGGTATGATGGCCTATTCATAGGATTAACTATAGGAACATGTTGTTGGCTAGTTTTTTGCACATTAGTACCACTTTGATCAGGACTGGATATTGCTTGCACATTATCTACTACACTTGGCTCACTATTTTGTGTAGAGGCTGAAGACACTTCTTTACTAATAGGCATATGAATCAAGTTATCTATTGATTTGGTTTGTAAAAATGGGTTAAAACTTATATTCTCTTGTCGAGCTAACTATTTCATCACTCATGTTGAAAGAACTAGGTCAATGAGAGGCTTATTTAACATGTTCATATGATTGAAATCATGTGCTATATTCAGGTAGGTTTGATATGCTATCTGCATTTGGTTAAAGTGTTCTTCTATGATGTTTTTACTTCGACTAGATATATTAGGATCTTGTTACATTGTTTGCACTAGAGCCATATGATTTCTAGAAGAAGCCTACTAATCATAAATGATATTATGGGGTACTCTTACTAGACTTGGTAAATTTCCATGGGGGAAGTCTACTGGAAACATAGCCCCTACTTTTATGGATCTAACCTCAATCTCATATTTGTTCTCTAGAAAATGTCACTCAAACAAAAATGGATCATGCATGGAAGATGTATTATTAGAATACGACTGTTGAAGAATTGGCTCATCCACTATGGGTATCATAGCTAGGTATTGCATTATTTGTTCTTGGTCTTATTCTATGTAAGGTGGTGTGTTAACCAAATAGTTAGCTAATGGATCTTGGATTTATGCCCCTAATTTAGTATTATAAGAGGGATAAGAATCTATCTCATAAGCAATATTATCTACATAGGGGTCTTACACCATTTCTTCCTTTGCAACCACATTACTAATCTTTATATTGTACATGATTCCACTACAAGTGTAGGAATACATGTTGGAATTCATAGTCAATGTTTTATGATAAAAGGACAAATAGTTCTACAAACTCCAAAAAAGACATTGTCTAAAATAGATGATGTTCTAACTTGGTCTAGTTTTTTCAAAAGGATCAAAAGGTTTATGTAAAGGTTTCTGAGGAAGCAAGCTAGAGTGAAGTATCTAACCTTTCACTATTCACATAAAGATAAACAAGTAAATGAACCTAAAATCAAAATGCCAAACTCTAAGGTCAAATTGTTTCAAATCAGTCTAATCTAGGAATTTAAAAGTTGCTAGGTCTTTTGGCTAAATGGGGAGTCAAAAGCTAGACTTTAAAAATAGATGAAAGTTTTAATCTAATAGATTTGAAACACTTCTAACAAAAACTAGGCATTTGATTCTTGGATATGAACTTGATCAACTAGGTATAAGGTATGAAACAAAAGGCACTTTAGTAATAGTTTACTTTCTTCACAAAAAAGGTATAAAACTTGGTTCCTTTGAAAAATGAGCTAAACAAATATGAATAGTATAACTATGTTTTAGATAAAGGATCACAAAAATACACTTGGATTAGTCTGAAAAATGTAGGAACAAATTTGGAACTCTATGCAAGAGGGTCTATAAAACAATGTTTTAAATGCTTTGGGTAGTGTAACAATGCTATACTACCTAAAATGTATGAAAAAAAGGTTTTCTTCAAAAATCTCTAAGGCAAAGACATTTTCCTACAATTTTGACAGCATAACACTACCTTTCTTGACTCAAAATGTTTTGGTGTATAGACTTAAAGTGTAAGTATTTACCACAAAACGGCTTAAGTCTACCAAGTGATAATAATGATTATGAGTCTTAAACAACCTTCAACCCAAATTGGAAATTAAACCTAAGTTCACTCAAGTTTAGTGCAAATGATAAACCTACTTAACACATCAACCCTATGAACTTTTAAAGTTGTAATTCTGAATTTAGATTATAAGTGAAGGAATTAAACAACTTTGGTGAAGGTCTAGACTCAATTAGGCAACATAACTACACCAAAGTGGATGATATGACTCTCAAGATTTTGATGAACCTTTGAATAAGGCAAATTGATGATCTCACATGTACTATGTGTTTGGTTTGGATTGTTTGTTTACACCAAGATTTGACTCTAAACCAGACTTTAAACTAGGACAAGACCAACTAATTAACCATTATTAGATCTTAAACTAACAAGGTTACTTGGTATTATTAGAATCTGTCAATATACATCATTTGAGAGATTTTTAAGTGTTCATCCAAAAGTAAATGCACATTAAATAGTAGGGTTTTTACACCCCCTTCTCTCAAATGATAGTACTATGACATGGACCTTGAGGCACATATTACACCAATAATACTTCTATGGCAAGTGGAGATTTATCTAAGATCTAACAAGTTTATGAATGATATAGGGGAATCAATTGCACAATGACTTTCACACTAAACAATGCAAAAGAAAAGCATGAATTTTGGGTTTGTATCACTTGGCTTGTTGCAAAAAGGTCTAGTCCTTTTTGCAACGACTAATCTTACTGTTCACTTAGTGTAGTGTGATTTCAAAAGTGCCACTACGTCCCATGTGTAACTCCAAAGGAGCCAAATGAATTCAATGTTTGGAGGTGAAACTCTAGATCAAAGCTTCCCTAAAGAACTTATGAGAGGTAATGACGTTCCCCTCGCAAGCCAAGATGTGTAAATAAATAAAGTATGAAAGTAGAAATACTTTAGGGTAATTTTCAAGATTACACAAACTTTGATGATTTTTTTCGTTAATATAGATATGTATAGGATTATATATAGGTATAAAAGATCAAGATATGTCTCAAGTATTCAATCTGGTAAGGCATGTTCAAGGGTATACTCAAGTAAGTAGGGAATAATCAAATAGGTAGGGCATGTAGTATAGGTATGTATGACATATGCAAGTAAAATAAGGTAGGTAAGGCATAATCAAGATCAATATATGGATAAGGTATTCAATTGGGTAGAACATACTCAATTAGGTAAAGTAAGTAGGGCATATTCAATTAAGTAAAGTAGGGGGTGTACTCAATGATATAGATATATTACACATATGAAATGATTCACAATTTCATTTCTCATTATATCTTCCAATCTTGAAATTCTAAAAACTAAGTACTAACCAGAATGGATTTTGAAAAACTAACTTTTAAATGGTAACTCCTATAGCTCTATAATCAATTTTAGAAGATATAGAGTGGCCATAATTTGTTATATTTAGTACAATAGGGATATATTTTATTAAATGTATCCTAATACAAACACAAGAAAATGAAAAAACAAAAACCATCTTACCAAAGAGCATACGCCCTTTGTAGTGCATAGGGTGGATGCCCTTTCCTTTCATTTATTTTAAATATTTGCATTTCCTTATTAAAAAAATTATTTCAAATGGCATACGCCCTTTGAAAGACATGTTTTATATTAAAATGTGCCCAACATGTCTTTTAAAGGGTGTACACATTTTTAACATTTCTATATTTTAATTTTATGTCTTCCCTTACAAATTTATTTGGTTATAGGCTTGGGAAGGTTTGAACCTAGCCTAAAACTAGCCATGGATAAGACCACATGGTTTTTAGTAAATTTAATATTTTTTTGTCTTTGTCGACAAATCCAATTAGGTATTTTTTTTTTTTAATTATATGGGTTTGTAGAGAGGAAAGTGTAGTTTTTTAACATACATACATACATACATACATACATATATATATATATATATATATATATATATATATATATATATATATATATATATATATATATGTATATATGTATGTATGTATGTATGTATGTTAAAAAACTACACTTTCCTCTCTACAAACCCATATAATTAAAAAAAAAAAAAATACCTAATTGATATATATATATATATATAAATATATATATAATGTTAAACTAGCATTTTTAATTATTACTTAATTTATACAAAACATAACTCATTATTGACTATATAATTATCATCACAAATACCTTTATAACTTTATGACCATTAATCAAAATTCGATAAAACTTATATCTGACCAATCTATGCATTATTAGATATACCTTAAAAAAACTTTATGATCATGAAGTTAAGGTCAAAAAGTTGTATTCATACATTTGTAGTTCTAATTTTATAGCTATCTTAACTTGTACAATTATTTATTTATTTTTTAAATTAATAAAAAACATATTGATGAATCTTTGACATTTCATTTATGCAGTCATTCATTTACTCAAAAATCATGTGTATATACCAATGAAGTCTCCTTATCATTTCATAAAAATGTGTTAAGAAATTATTATAATTGCATCAATTTCACACATTTTTATCATCTAGGTATTGAAAACAATTATATATTTAGAAAATACATTTAGAATACCACAATTCATATTCTTACGTTATTATCAAATTATTTCTCCAAATTTATATAAAACTCTCTCCAAGTTTGACTATTATTATTTTTAGAAAAAGGTTTTGTATTCCTCCCCCGCTCACCTTTTGTCTTCCATTATCCTGCATCTACTCATAACCCAATGTGAAAGCTTCTCCTTTTGTGTATACCTATTTTTTTCTTTTTTCCATCCTTCTTTCCTCTTCCATTTATTCTATGTGTGTATATAAACCCCCACCCCCACAAATATGTCTAGACAAAAAATTGAGTGTAATTTTTACCTTAAAGCCTATATAAGGAGTCTTCAAACTCAAGGGAAATACTCTTTATTTAACTAGTATAATAACTCTACCCAAAACATGGAGAACCAATTTCAAAATTCTTATTCTTTTATTTTAAAACCAAGACTTTGGTAGTGAGCCAAGAATTGAGGAACCCTTCCAAAATTATTAGTAACTACCACAGATTTAACAACATGACCCTTACAACTAAAGGTGGTACATATACCCAAATTGTAACTAGACCTCACATTAGTTTTCAAAGCCCTGACTTCAAAATCATAATTATATTTGATCAATGTGCCAAAATAATATATATTCTAGAATATGGGCTTAGTAAATTGTAACTACCCTCACCACCTTCTAACACTAGCCAAAATACCTTGATACTTCTTGAGTATCCCATGAATCTTCCCCTTGAGCCACACAACATGAACCAATTTATCATGGGATATCAATCCTTTCTTTTAGGGCTCCACATAAGGGAGGCTCCCAATCCTAACACCGATGCTTCATTAAATAAGCCCATCTCCATCTTGGTGGGTTGAATTCAAGATACAAAAATTAACCAAGCCTCTCTCCAAACTAGTTATTTAAACCTAGGAGTAACCTCAAACCTCAAAAAATAGGGTCATTCCTCTTGTATTCATATTTTATTCAAAACTTATCAACCACCACAATATCAACCTAATCCAACTTCCATTGGATATATACTAAACCAAAACCCTTGGGACATCCTTACTTATGGATTTCTAAACCTCGTAACATCTAGAATTCTTCAATATTTTTAACCCCATACCTAAGTTCATATTAAAGATTCATTATAATAACCTCTTCCATACAAATAACAACCAACACACTGACACTTCTCATTCATACTAGCTACATGTCATCTAATATGCCACCCATGTATGTTACACCATTATGTTTTCTAGATAGTGATCATTGTGTTAACTCCTTACCACCCTATTATCATATGTTCTCTAAGTCTACTAAGATACATAACTATTTTTTGGCATATTATTCTTTATATTTTCAATCTACCCCTTCCATTGAGAAAATTTGTACCCATTGTCCACCCAATTCCTCTCCCTAAGGCATATTATACAATGACTTTGTTGAATATTAGAACCATGGGGACTTATACAAAATAATTTAATGAAACCATTAATCACGACATATAAGGAGTCCTCCTACCACATCACTTTCTTAAGATCCGTAAATATAATGGATAGAGAGATCCAAATTCACATATAAAGCACATGCCATAGCCATCAGAGATCTTCTACATTGGGATGGGGTAGTTTCTAAGATATTTAAAAAGAATATAGAAGGAATTATAATATATTGGTATTATCACCTATCTGAAGATTCCATCCATTTTTTACAACTTATTTCTAAAATTTTTAAATCATCTAACATAAAAAAATTATTTTAACTTGTATAAAATAATTATTGCACATCAAGTAAGAATATAATGCATCCATTGCCCATTTTATTACAAAATTGAAGCAAGTAATCTACTCCTCTAATATTTTTTTTTTGAATGGACTAGAGAGAGTTATTTGATCTCTTCTTACATTCTATAAACATATAAACAAGTTATTAAATCCAAATGTTTCCATAAATATTTTATTAATAAGCACTTGAAAGTGCACTCAAGATAGATCAAACAACTATAGATAATGGTTTTAGGGCCTATAGATCTAATGGGAGAATCATTTACCAAAACAAAAATAATGGGGGTTACCAAAACATTTATCAAAATAAATCAAACAATTAAGTTCCTATGGTTCTAAACTTATACAAAAATTCCACCATAAATGATGTGATGGACCAAGCCAAAAAGACAAATGTTGTAAATAACAACCAAAACCAAGCCATGAATAATAATAATATCAATAAAAAAAGGGAGGAGAGAGAAACAAAAACCATCCACCTACGGTTCATGTAATGAATTTTAATCAACCTCCACCTTCAAATAATCAATTTCAGAATCATTATCAAAATGTTGAATAAAACTCTCAATTCCAAAACTAACACTTCTATCAAAACAACACCAACAAATATTTGGTTAAAAGTTTCTAAATTAAAGGTATAGGGATTATTATCCCAACATATATTACCTTTTTCATTGTTTTTATAGTCATACCACCCAATCATGTAGGGATTACAATAAGTTTATCTAAAGACTCCCCAATGACCAATGACAAACATTTGTGTACATGTCATGGAAAATGTAATGCAAATCCAAAACCCTCATGAATAGGTCCTATGGTACGTCAAAACACCAAATTGTGAATATATCAAAACCTATTTCCAAATCACTAAAAATGTAATATTAAAAGTAAACCACATAAAAACCTAGTTAACCTAACCTTACTCACTAGAACCAATGATGCCAAATCTTCCACTTCCACATCAAGTAATCCTAATATGCCACCCAACTAGGACCTTAGGGAAAGAATATAATGATATGCCTCATTGAATTATAGATATATGGGGATGAAAAAATCATCACTTTTATGAGGGAGTACCAACTAAAAACTCCTTGTTTTATAAAAATTTGGGAGACTAACATCCAAACCAACCCCAAACCCATGGGAGATTATGATCTTGTTGTTAAACTTATGAATACTTTTTACCATATGTAATTCAAGGACCTTCTTAAAATATCTGTTATCCATCACCTTAAATTAATTAATACCTTAGGATCTGGGCATTTATCCAACATCACCTCCTTCTTCTCAATCCCACATAAATCATATAGACTTATAAATGTACCATCCTAAGTAAAAATGAAGAGACACTAGATAATTATTTGATCTTAGGAGCCTCCTCTCAAGTGTTGAGATAAATAGGAGAGGGGATACAACATTATATTTTCAGTTTTGGATCTACAATAACTATTTCAAGTGAGAAATGGTTTATGATAGGGAAACTATTAATATAGTTCCCTTCTCATTTCTCAAAAATATTTTCTATGGAAAAACTAATTGATTTAAAAATAGAAACATGTTATGAGGCTATGACAACCTCAAATACTATTTTATTGGGACCATTGTAATGCTTATTAATTTGGTTCCCAAGACTGTGATGACTTAATTTTATGTCATAGAAAAGGTTAAAAACTACAACATGATCTTAGGAAGGCCTTGGATCCATGGTATGAAGGCATTACATTATAACCTAATTTAATAAATAAGGTTTTTATAGCTAATAAAGGTATTTATTTCCCAAGGCAATCCAAGGGCATTTGATGTTCACCAAAAAAACTTTAAGAAAATAACATAGCTTCACACTAATTATCACATGCCTAATAGTGGTGTAGTGAAGGCTCATCCAATAGTCAAAGATAAAGGGCTCATAACAACCAAAATATGCATATTGAAATTGAGTTTGGAAATCCTTAAAGCCTCACTAAGTAAAAAACTTGATGAAAAATGTGTAACAATAATCGATTAATAAAAGGTGAGGAAAAAATTGTAATGATTATATCTATCTCAACCAATTCTATGAATGAGATAATAAATAACATAGAAAAGGATGAACCTATCAAAATCCCATAGGGACTTATATTCCTTATAGACCTCTTGGTTTAGAGGATCTAAATTACACTATCAAATTCCATCATGTTATCATGGTATGATTATGGGCACATAAAGATAAACCTTCTGAATAATGTGATGATCCACCCTCTTCATAATATCAGTTGATGCTTCATTATGAAGGGGAAAAATATTATTTAGACACTAGGTTAGATAATGAAATAGTTGATGTGAGTCTTATGCACATCTCTATATTTAACAAGGTAGTTATAATGTTTTAGGATCTCAATGGAGGTAATCTCCACTCTAAGGCATGCATTACAAGTATGTTTTAACTAACTAGTTGGTGGAATAATAAGTTGAGTATGTATTTTATTAACCAGTTGCACATGAATGAATTCTAAATAAAATTAAATTATACTTGAATTGGATGGATGGATCTTATACTAAAGTGGTTAGATTTAAATCAAAGAAACTCCAAAGAATAGGGAAAGGTAGGACAAAATAGAAAATATATGATTCAAAGAATGATCACTTTATGGATGGTTTCTTTGTGGACACATGTTCTAATACCAATGTTTATAGCTAATAGCTATTATAAATTCACACGCAAACACAACAAGAGGGAATTTAGAAGAACTGATATAGTAAACTTTAGGATCTAAACTAAAGGTTTCTACCATTAGATATATGGTTACACACCCTTATTCACTATATTATATTTCAAATCAAAAAGGTATTTTAGGTAGATATGGCTCACACTTAGAATGATATATCAAAGAAACATGTACACACACTCAGATAATTGAAATAGTCTACCTAATTGCATAAAATAAATGATAAAGATTAATTTGGTAATAACTATTACACATCTTAAACCAACATATATTAATAATACCAAGAAAGAATCATCCATAGCTTTTGCACACTTAAAATTACTGAATCAAACAACTAAGAAAATAAAACATAGCTAGTTATATAGAATTATAATGGATAAACAATGACACAATTGCATGATAATCAAAAGAATTATTCTGGTATTGATACTTTTATAACCCTTTAAAAATGGTATTTAAATGTATATATAGATTTGGGGAATGTCTGCCTCATCGATCAACTCCATGAAAAATTATAATTTACATGTCTATAATTAGATTGTGAGTTTTGATTGATGTGATGCCTACATGTACAACTACAATTGATGAAAAATATATCTCCAAAATAGATTAACTCTTATAGAACAATTTAATGTGTGCATGTTTTACAAAATATTTGGTTTATTATTACATGCATATGAAATATCTAAATAGACTTTGGTAGTTTCTATCAAATCTTCATGCTAAAATCACACAAAATTAGCCTCAAATGGCTAAGGTTTAGTCAAGGTTGATTATTGCATGGTTTGCAAAGTAGCAGGAGGAATAGGAGTGGTCAGTTGAGTTGAATTGGATGGTGGGGTATACTTTTCTTTTTATTTGGTTTTAACTCCTGATAATAATTAAAATTTCCCCCATGCTAAAACCTTATGATGTTCATGTTCAAAAGAGGTAGCCAATGTACCCTTTTTGCTTGTGCTATTAATTATGTATTTTTAGCCTTGGTGGATCTAAAATCCACCTAAAAAATCTCTACTTTAGTAACCTTATTCCTCAAAAAATTTATTTTTTATTCAATTTATTCCAATTCCATCCCTTGAAATTTTTAGAATATTTTTAAAGCAATTGCTAAAAACTAAAACTACTTATTAACTACCCTGTAGAGTCTCTATCCTATAAAAGTTTTAGTTTATCCAAAATATACATAATTAGTTTCTCATGATTTGTAAACTTTGGTATTAAGAAACCCAATCCCAAGCCTCTTGTATTATAATGATAACCAAATTGAGGGCATTGGATGCCTCTAATGGTGTCAAGAAGTTCAAATGGATATAAGCCTTATTGGTTGTATACAAAATAAGAAATTTAAATTTGTTTTCACCTTCCTTAAAATAATTAAATAATTTAGGTGTTTCAATACTATTTAGATATAATTCATTTTTAATTGAAATAATAGAATCCAAGACATTATATAATCTAAGGGTCACCTTCAAAACATCATTTTAAATTTCCATAGGGACATGAACAACCTATTATTTTCCCCTTGTTCTAAATCTTATTCTATCTATTTCCTAACCTGTTCAGTCCTTTCATGAATATCTATCAAATATTTTGTTTGAGTCCTAAATTAGGACTTAAAATATTCATTATAGGGGGCTGACCTAGCCTCCTATATTTCTCTTTGATAACAATAATACATGTTGTCTCTCTTCCAAAACTATGACCCTACCAGAAACATCTTCGATCTTCCTCTTTTTGGCTCTTTAGATGGTCCTTCTATATTTTTCAAAGATTAAACTCACCAAATGAAGCTCTATTATTATTATATTTATCCTTTGGGAGGCCTAAGATCCTAATTTATCAACCCATTAAGGAATCACTAGCTAAGTAGATTCAATTAGTTGAGTGTCCTCAACAATAGTTTTAGACACCAAAATTTTGCACACTATAATTCCAAACATTGAAACACCCTTGGACCCCCTTGGGACCAATTTGACCCTTTGAACCATAAATAAACCTAACCATGGTCATTTTTTTCCAACTAACCAAACCCACCCTTTTACCCAACTCAAAATTTGACACTCAACTATCAATGATCACCTTGACCACTAATGGTTACCCTCACCATCAACCGTTAGGGTCCCCACGTCCCAAACACACCACCAGCTATGTATAAGCTAACATATCATAATTTAATATGTTCAACTTATGCACTAATAACACATCATGATGCATACAAATTAGTAGCCTAACCTCTTATGGGATCTTCTACCTCCATCTCCCTTTGCCTATAAAAGGAGGGGAGTATGAGTTGAAAAGGATCCATGATTCATAATCAAGAATTATAGCACACAAATGATCAAGCTATCAACTAGTAGGTCTTCCTTATAATAATTTAACAACTACAATAGAGACTCAAACCTCTACCAAACTTACTCTTGAGGCAAAGTACCATTACTCTACAAAAATTGTTTCAAGATCAACCATCTACCATCAAGTAATAAGCTATGTATATTTTGTATTTTAGGTTCTATTTATTTGGTTTCTAACTTCCTTATCCAAATTAGACCTTTATGAATCTTTTCTCCTAACCCCTAGACCTTAACCAAATACTAAACCACTTATTGGCCCATTCTATAGCCTTTTCTTCAACTCCTTCAAAACCCATAAGAATCATTGATGGTCACCTTGATTGTCGATGGTTAACTTCGACCGTCGATGGTCACCCAACATCTGATGGTCAGTATAACCATTAATGGTCACCTTGACCATTGATAATAACTATGGTAAAAAACAATATCAAGTTACTTCTACCCACTTACCCTCAACAAAATTTTACTTTCTAACCCTTTGCATGCTCATAAAGACCTTACCTATTTTCTTAACCCAACCTAACATGTTTAACATTAGTATTGACCCACTATTTTCTATAATTAGTATATTTTCCTTTATCAAGCATTTATCTCTTCTTACATTTCCTTTCATTATTTTATATCATCTAATACAAGTACTTTATCTTCATTTCTTTCATCTTAACTATTTTTAAAATGTGGATTGATATCCTCCTAGTAAGCTCATGCTTCTCAGATCTAGCTTATGATATACAATCGACCTTACTATCCATCCAAAAAACCCTTTGTATGAGTGCTTTCTTATCTACAGAGCATTCTTCCCAAGATAAATAGGATTTCTTCACACTCATTTGTATCACACACACAAATAAATAAGTTCTTCTACCACACCTTTATTACTAGTTTCTTACTTCTTCTTTAATTAATAAATAAGTAAAAATTGAGAGAAATAGTGTAGAGAGGATTACAATGCAAGTTAGTGAAGAATTAGTCCATAAATAATGAAACACACATAAATAACTAACTAACCAAGCTTATCTATTCCTATGAGAATTACAAAGGATAACAAGAAATAAATGAAAGAAATAAACACCATATTACCTTCCAAAATGGATTCACCATACCCATGTGGCTCAAAAATATTTTCTCCCTTGGTCAAGAATCCTTTTCTTTGTTGAAAATGGTGGTAAGCTCCTCCAATTCCTCAAGAACACTCCATAAAATCTAGTCTCTTGATTGTAAATCACTAAACTAGCCTATCAATGAATCTTGTAGGCAAAATTAATGATCAAATGCAAACCCTTGTAGAAACAATTTAAAATTATAAATTTATAATATTCAATATTTTAATATATTTTAGAATAATATACTTTCACCAAAATAACTTAAAATTCATGTCCATGGCCTCTCTATTTATAGATTTTTGAAATTGGTTAGGATCAACCATAATTGTCTATCTCAAGAATTAGATGCGTGGCCATGGATAATCCTAAAATTTAGAATTAAATCTATGATTATCTTCATCATGACCTTGTAATAAGGGGCATTGAAGAGGCATGGAAGGCGTTAACTAGGTATGGGTGACCCATAACCCTTATATTTGTGGCATTAATGGCCTATGGATGTCTTCCTAAGAAATGGTGTCACTTGATGATGCAGTTAATAGGAATCAATTTTCAAAAATAAATATTCAACAACTCTCATGGAAAATCCACTTAAGCTCTTGATTTGGATTAATTAGCCTTAAACAAGGTTAATCAACATTTCTATAATTATTTGAAAATTGGCCCTCAATTAATCAAAATGGTCAAAAAATCATATTATTGGGTCATAAATTGACTAGAGAGGAACTAGAAGGTGATGTTATGTGTTGGAGTTTTATTTTAATTTAAGATGTTGCCAACACCAAATAACAAAGGTACATGATGTGTACCAATGAATTAGAAGAAAAGAGTGATCCAGATCACTAAATGGTAAAATGGTCATTTTGACTCAAGATAATATGATCAAAGTTAGGTTTCCAATAAAATTAATTTCCCTATCTAAGGATACTTTGAGATAAATTTTAACTTCTAAGTGACATGTTAAAACCATTTAGGACATTTTATATATTTTGACCTAAAATGTGTATTTGAGTGCAATTCGAGTAAGATTGACAATTTTAACACAAATGGTGTTAGGAATTGAATGTCTACAAATACTAGTCTCATCCATAAGGTCCCTTGAATATTACCTCAAAGATTGTGACTACAAAGGATCTAGTAATGATGGACAGATGAGCTTAGACTAATCAATACCACCAAACTAGGGTATTAGATGGACTATATACACCAAATTCTTCTTTCTATATTTATTTATCAAAATAATGGAAGTGGACTGGGTAAAAATTGAAGAAGGTGTTAGTAATCCCAATTGAGAGGAAGAAACTTATAATTGGGTACTTTCCATATCTCCTTTGGTTTTACTGAAATGAAACTTTTTATTTGTAGGAGTAGTAGGGGTAATGGTAATTAGAGTGGCGATAGTAGAAGAGGAGGCAATACGGGTTGGGAAAATAATCTGAACATTGGAAACAACTGGGACTATAGAAACTTATGGAATGGTGGAAATAATAAGACTTTTTGATAATGTAGGAATAACATAAAAAATTGGGGCATATGAAACCAAACTAATGATAGAAACACTATAAGCCAATAAAATAACAGTAGTGTAATAAATAATAGAAATAAAAGGGATGGTAGAAATAATAGGGATCATGGAAATTAAAGGAACACCTTGCTTACCTGACTTACCACTATTATGAAGTGGTGATTTTAATTTCAATACCTAAATACTTAGGACTTTGGCCTTCTATAGGTCCTTGTCCTCCTCTTCACTCTTAGGTTCCCTCTATATGGGTGCTTGTCTAGGGTTCACTAGTTCTACTTGTAGTGGGGCTTCTATAATTACCTCTACAGGGATTCCATGAACTCTAGTCTTTATCCTATAACAAATTATGGTTTTTCAAATTGGGAGAGAAGTCTTATAAGAATAATAATGATCAATGTCCATACTTATGCCAACTAGACTTGAGGAAATGATAGGAAGTTCATCTTATTCTTCATCAAAAGAATCAATATAAATTGGCTCTTCTTGTCCTCCAAAACCACTAGTAGTAGATGTAATTTCTTCCACCTCTTGATCTTGTTTTACAACCCTCAATAAAAGTGGTGGTGTTTGATATGGTTCTTTGCATGATGCGCTAGAGACCATTGGAATTTCCTCTACACCCTGTTGCTGCTTTACAACCATCATAATAGGTGGTAGTGTTTGATATAGTCCTTGACCCAAAGGTCATTAGTGAGGATGATAATTATATAATTTCATTTATTCCCATCTACTTGGTTGTGGAATATTAATAGATGCTTCTATAATTGTTAAAGTATGTTCTCACTAAATAATTCCCAATATTTCTTTCATTAAACTAAATGCCTTTGTTCTCTCTAGAATTTTGATGTCATCCTTTACATTTAAAAATATGAGGTCATATTCATAAGGTTTGTGTTGGTACAAGATTCTCATGCCTTTGATGTGATTATAGATTAGGCCATGAGGATCCTAATATCTATGTGATAGAGTCACAAATGAATAGTACTCCTTAAACTTACCAGT
Organism: Torreya grandis; assembly: GCA_037957365.1. NCBI lineage: Eukaryota > Viridiplantae > Streptophyta > Pinopsida > Cupressales > Taxaceae > Torreya > Torreya grandis. The sequence continues at coordinate 995,704 of JARHVA010000846.1, forward strand.
CTCTATAAAATGATTCTAGTTGACATAGCACATTTTGGCGATCATTAGAGAAGAGCCATGGAATACACCTTTATTCTTCTTCATGTCTTCATTGATACGTCACCATAACCAATAGTACATTTATTTCTCATCTATTTTATCTGGGACAAACTTAGGGAGATGGAATGGGGAAATCTTGTTCTTAATTACCATGATAATTGTATAATTAGGATAATGCTAGTAATATCTCTTTTCTTGAGTGTCTTACTAATGCTATATGATATCATGAGTAAAGGATATTCATTAATTTATCTCCATACTTATGGATATACATTTTTAAAAATTCTAACTATATTACTTGTATATGAATATATATGTAGAAAGGAGAAGTCATATACCTTATTATTAATGCTATCTAGGTTGGTGCTCCCAAGTGATCTATTTTACATATATATGTGCCCATGACTGCATATAATAGATATGACATCATGTATAAATAGATTCTCATGGTCCTTTTATCTTTATTAATAATTTATTCTCATATCCTTGCACTTATTATCTCCCCTAATGTTAAGGTCAACTTAGAATTCATCATTAAATCTTGTAATGGTACCCATTTTAGATGAAGATAATGGATGCTATGAAAACCATTTATCTTATTCAATAATTCCATTATGATGTAGATGCCCATCTAAACTTTACTATTGTATACCATATCTATAGCCTTTAGATTGAGCACCTCTCTAGGAGTGATCCACTTCCTCAGAACATTCTCAAAAGTGGAGGTTTTATTCCACATTTCTACCTAGTATCCATCTAAAGTAACATTTATAACTTGCAATTGTAGATAATCATTAAAGGTGTATCCTAAAATTTAGGTGATGACTATGTTTCATTCCACATGATGTATAAAAAAACCACCAATTACCTTGCATGTAAATAATAGATCTTGTAGTAAGTCAATCTAGGGCATGACCTTGACTTTGGATACTACAAAATGTAGTGTTTGACACTTTAATGGTAGAAAGTCCATCACCAGTTCCTTTTGCATAGATATTAGAATTTATTCATGTGAGTTTGTATTTGCATCCTATACTATGTCCTAAAGGTGTAATCATTATTGAATATGGTATAATCAAAGATAGTTTTCATGTACTCTATCAAATCATTGATTGAGAATTTGGACATTTTCAACAATTCTAACTATATTCCTTATATATGCATAGATGTGCAGAAAGGAAAAGAAGTCACATACCCAATTCTTAATGAAATTTGGGGTAGGTATCCATAATGATTCATTATGAATATATATAGTTCTCATGACTACATCTAATATATATGACATCATGTAGATATGGATACCCATGGGCCTCCTATCTTTTTTTAAACATGTATTCCTGTAGGCTTGCACTAATTATCTCCCTTACTATAAAGTGTATGCATTTAAATTTTCTTTATTAATTTATCATCACTAATATTATTTTTAGTCAACACTAAAATCACTAATTTCATTTAATTCATATTATCCCCCATCCTCCTAATCATGTGTCTAACATTCCCTCATTGTTCTTCAATATGCTAAGTTTATTCCTACCCCAAAAGTTAATTAATCCTTTTCATAATATGTCATTTACCATCTAATGTTATTCTAACCCCACATATCCATTATATTGAAATTTAAAATTCCAATCTCACCTACCCGAGCCTATTCGTAATCTCTCTTACATCTCTAGTCCCTAATCATCTATCTAATCACCCCATATAATTTCCTACTAATCATGATTAAACATCCAAAAAGACTCTAAATTCTTCCACCTCTAGAACATTCCCTCATCTATAATCATCCAAGGAATTTTTAAGTCCTTAAATAATTCTCCACCATTGATCTTCATATAACAAACTTTGAATTTTGGCCATGGATCTTCCCTCCTTCCACTCTATAAATAACCAACCTATCCTCTATGTAAAGGAAAATGAGAAAACTACATCAAAAATCAGTGCATGCTATCATATTAAGCCAATAACATGATATCATAAAATATGAGTCTAAAGGGTAATCCAAAATCCTTAATCATAGTATTTTTATTATTTTGAAAATCACTTAGCTTTAGGATTTAAATGCTACGTTTTAATGTTTGGATCTAGATTTTACTTGTAGACTAGTATTTTGAGTATATTTTAGTTTAATTTCATAATCAAATCACATTTCTCAAAATTTCCATCTCAAACAAAGGTTAGCTTAGAAGACATCATTAAATATAATAATGGTACCCATTTTAGATGAAAATAATGGATGCTAGGGTAACCATACAACATATTCAACAATGCCATTTATACGTCTTGAGAAAGTAGAAGATAGAGACAAAGGAAAAAAAATAGAGAGAGTATGATCAGTGGATGCACTGAAGTACATAATAGATTGAGGATGAGAGGAGAAGGCTAGAGAGATCTAAAAGAGTGTTTTGGATGCATTACTTATATGATCAAGTTTGTGAGTGTGTGATGAGTTAAAAGGAAGGTGTTATACTTTATTTCTCTAATTATATTGGTCTATAATATGAATTCTAGAGTTGTTGATTTAATAAGGTATTGTGTGAGTGCTCAACATATATAAGAAGTGGATTCTTTTTCATACTTAGGGGTCGATGTTCCTTATGAAGTGGGTGCTTCACTAAAAAGTCTCATGTTTATGATCATTTTATAGGATAAGTAGTCCATGTGTTTGTATTCTTGAGAGTGGGTTTGATTCTCCAAGATGGGTTACCACATAGATCGTGTGTTATGTGTGTGATCTTGAATCATCTTGATTATAAATTGTTATTAACATATTATATGCTTTATGAATTCTTGTGGTCATTGATTAGGAGTTATAAAGGATTAAATTTAATGTTTTAAATATATTTCATCACTAATTCACCCCCCCTCTCAGTATTATACCTCCAACATAAGATATTATGGGGAAATATGTCAATATGCCTACCCACATTCTTGGAAAGGATTTCATTAGTTAAATTTATATCTCTAGTAAGCATGGTACCCACATGAAATAAGGTCATTAGGGTATCTAGGATCATGCTCCTCTACTTCATGGTCAAATTTAAAAAAACATTCAAAAAAAATAAAAAAATTGGTTGAAATAGAAAAAATGATGAAATGTTGTAAAAGAGATAGAAAATAGCAAAAAATTATCTTACATGGGTCCCCGTCATACTAGTTAAGATATAAATACTCATCAAAACTCATCTCAACCTCCTCTTCTTTAACTATAAGCTCATATCTAGCTAGGGGTTGTCCCCCATAATCGCACTCCCTAATATCCTCCTCCTATAGTTGGTGCCTACTATGATTGTTGGTATACATGTGGTATTGATTATGGTAGCTGCTATGACTACTGTTGACCACCAAATAATTCCATGCCTCCTCCTATTAATAGTCTTATAACTTATAAAACACCACCTCCTCCAGCTATAGGAAACTAACCAATGTTTGATACTTCTCCTCTTTATATACCTATAGCCACTACTATGATATGGGTCTTTGGTACTAATTATTACCATTAGAATCACCCCAAATATGAATCTCTATCCTCCTATTCCACTATGTATAACACCTACAAAATGGGTGGGATGGATACATACTATAGCTAAAACTATTGTGGCACCCTATTTACAAGGTGCATATCCATCTGACCATCATGATTTCAAACCTATCATACACTCTCATAATAGGATAAAAGAGTTATGGGCTCATTTTCTAATACTCATCCATCCCATGGTATGGTATTACTAATACATATACCACCATCAAAGTTCCCACCTCCCATGGTGCATACTTGAGTGGAATCATACCCATCAAAATAGAGGCCTTGATGGCCTCTACTACAATAATCACCAAACATTTATAGAAGGGTGTCATGCACTAATACACCCAAAAAATGATAAGTGTGATATGGTTGATCGATAAGGTACCTAACTAATAAATCCTATAGAGATATCTATAAGTTTGGGACATAATGTCCTGAGCCCATAAATTCCTCATAATCCTCTCCTTAATGCTAATAACTGTAGGATCCTAGTTATATAGGACTTTTTACATCCCCTTATATCCATCTAATATAGTGATAAGGATCCTAAATATCACCTTGCAAATGTTTGGGATCATTTATCACTCAACCATTGATAACCTCACTTAACACCCATATTGGGTGCATCCTAGTTTATAAAAAACTCTTCCCAACCCTAGGCCTCAACTCTATTAGTACCATACCTAAAATTCACCCCTACCAATAGCCATTAAATTGAGGATCCTATAAAATTTAATGAGAGTGATAGTCCACTCTATGGGAGCCTCTAGGGACTAATAAGTGTTTCGATCAAGATCCCAATTAGTGAACATGTCACAAAGTAACTGCTCATTAGAGAAATGATCACAACCCATGCAATGTTAAGTATACCCAATCTATGTATAATGACCAACTCATCAACTGTATAGAAACACAAATATTATGGGAGTTGTATACACATAATATTTTAAAAATTTATCCCTTAATGACACTTTATCTCTTGAATCTCACTTATTAAATATATTTGAGTGCATGAATTAAATGGTGCACTAGGAATGGGGTGGGTAGATCTATGGTTCCTCATGAGAGACATTTTTATTTATTTATCATTCCCCTATCCAGTCTAACTTACTTATATTTTATCATCTAAGCTATCTCTTTCCCTTTATCATTCTCTAGTTATGCCAAGAATTATATTGGTAAACATATCACAAAGTAACCTGCTCATTAGGGAAATGATCCAACCCATGCAATGTTAATTATGCCCAATCTATGTATAATGACTAATTCATCAATTGTATAGAAACACAAAACTTATGGGAAGTCTATACACATAATATTTTTAAAATTTATCCCTTAATGACACTTTATCTCTTGAATTAAACTTTTTAAATATTTTTGAGTACATGAATTAAATGGTATACTAGGAATGGGGTGGGTAGATCGATGGTGCCTCATGAGAGACATTGTTATTTATTTATCATTCCCATATCTATTCAAGATTCCCTATATTTGATCATCTAAGCTATCTCTTTCCATCTGATATCCTCTAGTTATGTGAAGACTTATATTTTCCAACTATTTCAATCTGTTCAATATATTTCTAACTGTTATTTACCCCATCCAAATTACATTGATTATATCGATGTAATTTTGAATGCTTAGACATATGCTTCATAACTAAGTTGGCATGACTAACCAAAGTTGAGGTTAGTCTACTCATTTAGGACTAAATCAAGATATCTAATATTACCAATGAGATATATATGATGTTTTAGGGTCAATCATCATTATAAATATAAGACACCATTTCAATCAAATATAGAAGAAAATTCATTTTAAATTGTTATTGATTGTAAATCCACAGTTTACATTTGGAGGAGGTATTGGTAAGATCTTGACTTAGAGGGGCAAACTTGTCTTGTGGAATATTGGATGCAATATGAGGAGTCCTTTTATCTTAAAAAATTAATTAGGGATTGAGATCCATATAACCATAAAGATCTCTTGTAAATCACCATTAGCTAAGAGAGAGATTGAGGCTCAATAAGTCTTGTTAAAGACAAGTATTTTATAACCTAGATCTTTCCTTTTGATAGATATAAGTTGATTAATTTAATGAATGCATATCTCCTTATTTTAATTATCTCTAAAAGTAAACTTAGTGTGGACATAGGATTATTCAAACTTGACATTTATACACCTTAGGTATCGTAGCCCTCTATTTTCCTACCATGGATCCTTCCTTATTTTAAATATTTTTCTCACCCATCCCCTTACATTACTTGATTACTTTTTAATTAGAGATGTAGTTACAGTTATTGCATTGTGTTGACTATATAGAGGCTTTGAACTAGTCATATACCCATTTAATTATCAATGGGATATATTTGATTTACCTTTCTTGAGTTCAATGGGATATATTTGATGTACCTTTCTTGAGTTCAAATATTTAGAGAGGATATTTATAGGTGAAATCTTAGCTTATTACATACATTATGGTGAACCTAATGTGAAACTAACCATTGCTTTTACATCTATAATGAATTGTATCAAATAGTTCAATCTAATTATATTGTCTTTTTTTTGTCATCAAACTATATTAAACATGTTGATATATATCAGTTACATTTTTTACCTACATGGAGCTATATCAAATAGTGTGATATAGTTTTATCTTTGTGTATTTCCTAGTAAATTATTTCAGCCAATGGGACATAGTTTTAGTTTTAAATCTACTTATTTTCTCTAACTATATCAACCTAGTCAATTTAATTCTATTTAACCACCTTTCAAGTCAACTACATCAATATGCTTGGTATAGTTCTATATTTCCATTTTTATTTCTTAATTTTAGAAAAGAATATCAATCTTGTTGATTCAATTTTATAGTGCAATTATTTTTTAGTAAACCACATCGAACTTTTCAATTTAGTTCTATATTTAATTTATTTTTTATAGAATTTGATGACCTACTTAACTTAGTTCTAAAATTAAAGTCATTTCTAATAAACTAAATCATATTGTTTGGTCTAGTAATCTTTCTTGGTCTATAATTCTAATTTACATAGACTATATCAATCTAATTGATATAATTATGTACTATGCATATAATTACATTAGCCAATACTAATATAATTATGTTTGTTTCATTTTTTAAGCGTAAGCAATGAAAATTAACTTTTCTTTTTAAAATATAATCACATATTTCATTTCAAGTTGACTGCCTATTTAATTCAATTCATTAAATGCTAAAAATTCATTTTTGAACTTTATTTTTTATTCATTTGGTTTTCCCTTGAAACTATTTTCTAATAATTTTTAAACTATTTAGATATAATTGTGAATGGTTACGCAGTGTTTTATTTACAATCCTTGTCTATTATTTGCAAACATCATGGCATGAGGGGAGTTACATAATACTCATAGCCATAATATAGAGATAAACATAAACCTTAGTTTCTATGTACCTCATGGTATATTATAAATTGTTAAGACTCCATTTTTATGTAAATTTAGAAAGCCATCTATCCATCTGATTCTATAATGCACAAGTTATCAGTTAGCATTAGGAAGTTACTATTAACTCATCATCAAAACTGGGTTTAGTGGACTATGGGCATGGTACTTACTCCACAGTAAATACTCAGAAACATTGGGTGAACACTATCCAATGAATGCATCAATATCTATGAGAGCCTACAAATTAGTCAAATTATTTAGTATGTCTACCTAATCTTATTTTTGAAAAAATATTTAACAAAAACAATTAGTTTTAAAATTTGTTTCTTACCATTGTATTTTGTTTTCTAGACTAGATCAACCATCATCAATATAATTCTATGTTGTGTGTAGTAACTACATCGACCAATGTTGATATAGTTACTTATGTTTATATACTGCATCAACTAGACTAATATAATATCTTATGTTTCTAAACTACATCAACCAAGTTGATATAGTCTCTTGTGTTTTATAACTACATAAACTATCCCAATACAGTCTCCCATGTCTTTACGCTACATCAACTAGCATAATAAAATATCTAATGTTTGTATCACTAGCTATATCAAATAACTTCACATAATTTTTTACCTATATATTATCTATATATCTATCTATCTATCTATGTAATGACATCAAACATCTTAATATAATTTTGATCACACCTAATTTTATCATACTTTTATCCTACAAACTACACCAAATAGACCAATTTAATATTTTTCCTATCATTTATAACCTCCTCCAAATAAACCATATCAAATATCTCAATAACATTTATTTCTCATTTCCCACATATGTAATTGCATTAAATAGTTAGATACAGTTCACTTACAAATTATATTTTAATTTTTTTACCAAACTATATTGTATGATTCAATATAGTCTATATCTCAAAAGACATTGATTATAAAACTACATCAAACTATTTGATACAATTTAAATTCCTTTGCTTTACTAACATGGTTGATACAATTATATTTTTCTATTTTATTTTACTTGGCTATCCCAATTTAGCTTCAACAATCCACAATGCATCATATCTTTGATGATTTTGAACAAAGAACATAACATGATGTGATGGATTTAATTAATCCCATAACTATCCTAAATCTCATTTTAATATTATCAATAATTGAGATAAAATCAATATTCATGTAACCACTAGAATAGTAAACTAATATTCATTCTATACATCACAACCTCTGGATCCTTTTAACTATACTCCTCACATGCCTATAGTTTAGGATGAGATTGATATTTAGTACACTATCAAAATGATCATTTTCATTAATTAAAACCCTTAACATAAGGGAAAAGATCTTAAAGTCATTTATATCCTCATGATGGGACCCCACATATGATGTTCCTCTTTACTTACACATACCATTCTAAAAGGATTTGGGGTAATTCAATACACAAATTATTCTCTTCCTTCTTTTTGTACTATGCCTACTATAGTCACTACTATGGAATGCATTTATTCTAGTAGGTCCACTAAAAGTTCTCTTATTAATACTCACGTTAATGCTACCATTAGTGCATATCAAGCTTCTTCTACTAGTCAATAAACTTTAAATGCTAATCAAATATTGTTGCAAACCATGAATTAAATGGATGCTTTTCAAACTAATATGCAATTAAAATATTGAAAATGAAAAATCAACTTTTGAAATTTTAAAATCATCCCCAACAACCTCAATGGGGAGTGAAAAATACAAATGCCCCCAACCCCCCTTAGAGATGCACAAGGTAATCTTATTCCTCAACCACCATTTCATAATAAAGTCATCAAGCATCTTCAAATTGAAAACATAGACATAGGAGGTATCACTCCTAATATAATTTATAATCAATCTATAGATCCTAATTTTCATGGTGACATTTACAAATATTGGATTAAGCTATATACCATAACTTATACCAAACTTCTAACCAAATTTTTTTCAGGTGACACCCTTAATTGTTACAATAAACTTAAGTATAATACTATCTCTAGATTAGAATACTTAGTTAATGCTTTGATTTAGGAATTTTAAACTAGTGATCTTCCTATAAATAGTTTAGCTCATTTCATAAATTGTAAACATGTAGAATATAAAAATTCCCAAACCTTCATTAAGCATTGAAAATCCTTATACAACAAAGTTGAACACATGTCAGAAGATAAAATCTTTCATTTTTTGCTAATGATCTTCATCCTAAACTATAATATAGAATTGGGACTCTCTTTGAAAAATCTTTGGAGGAAGCCCTTGATCAAGCTAAATTCCAATATTTCCTCATAACATAGTTTAAACCTTCCCAACCTACCTCTGGGAATTGTATTCTTATGATATCTAAAAAAAACATGCTACCAATGATGGTGTTAGAGACACTTATGATTTTATAAATGTCATTTATGTTTTTCTTTCTTGATAGCTCCAACAAGGAAAATATTTTACAACCTTTCATTAAAAGTCCTTCCTATCCTCCTCCCTCTTCATCATTTTACGTAAAATAATGTTGACTTTCACAAACCTTTTTCTCTAGTAGAAATTCAAAATCATATTCCTAAACCTTCAATAAAAGAGCCTGACCTTATCACCCTACCAAAAATTGGTATGATTCATAAAAATTTTATTGGTATCATGCAAGTTGGGGACATTCTCATGAAAGATGTAGGCAAATTAGGAACTTTTCTCTCAAGTTTCTCCTTTGTCCCAATTTTGATCATGAAACCATGATCCATGAATGTCAACAATGCTATTAAAAGGTAGTTAAATCCCATGATTCAAAATTTAAGCATGATGCTCTCAATTAGGCTAATGATAACCTTATCATTTATAAATACCCACTTCCAAATCATCAACTTATTACTACTTAACCTCCATATAATGCTATGGAAGCCTCAGTTGATCCTTATTATTTAACCAATTATGAAAATGAAGTCAACATGAAAATAATAAGGCATGTAGTATCTTACATTAACCCTTGTCCACATTCTAATTATAAAAATTTCCATACTTATATAGCTATACAATAAGATATCCATATCATTTTCAAAATGTTGAGTATATAAAAGTCAATATGAGATCATCTCACGTGACTACATTGATCAACCCAAAGTAGTCACCCATACTTCCAATAGTGAAAACTATATCGACCAATTTAATCTAATATAATAATAATATCCCAAATACACTAGCTAAACCAATACAGTCTATTATTTAATCCTTGCATTTTTATTTTATCATAAAACCTGATACAATTAGCTAGATAACAAATAACTACATCAATTGGATCAATGCAGTTTGTTATTCCTAGATCTAAACACACTACATCAATTAGATTCATGTAGTGTTTTATTCTTAGATCTGAACACACTACATCAATTAGATAAATGCAATATATTTATATTAATTATATTATAATTTAATTGACCAAATCTATGTAGTTTTTAATTCCTTCTATTGTTACTACATCTAATTACTCAATACATGCAGGTAGTCTATAGTTATCCTATGAAATAAACTATGTCTAACAACTTGGTGCAATTTGATCCACCTAGTTAAACTACATTAGCTAAATGAAAAAAACACAATTCATCTCCATTTAAAAGTACTTCAACTATTCCATCACCTACATTACTTTAGTATTATGCTATTTTATCTTAGTTTGATTCAATAACTCAATATATGATGAATGGGATCCCATCATATAAATATCTCACCTTCCATTTCAAATTCCTTATCTTGAACTCATGAGGAATTCCCACCATCATCATAATAACTTAATGTAAATCTTGATCAAAATGAATATTCCCTATCCTCCACTTATAGGGCAAGAAGCCACATCATCTGGGTTTTAGGATATCATTCACCAACAATGTGAAGAAATGCAAATAGAAGTTGACTAAAATTTGGATGTTTCTCTTTCACTTAAATTTATTATTACTTCTATGATTATAAATAAAATATTACTTTGTGAATATGATCCTCCTTTATTTATTAGTGTTAAAATGGGTGATATTAAATCCAAGCACACTTTGATTAATAAAAGTTTATGAACTTGTGTGGCTTCTATTGAATTCATTAAGACTATTAGATATGTCGAATGCAACCTTAAATCTACACAAAGTACATGTGAAGACAAAATACAACCTATTGGTTGTGTTTAAATACCCATAATGATCCCTTTCCTCATGGTTATAGATAAGTTTATGGTTTTTAATTTCCCTATATATTATAAAAAATTACCTGAATGACCTTGGACACATTTCATGAGAGACATTGCCTCTTCTATATGTAAGTGTGTCAAATTTAACCACAATGGTGCTATATATAAAATTTAAAGAAACACTAATCCTTATAATTTTTAACAATTCCAAGATTGTGATGTTTTTAAAATACCTATCCTTGACCCTTTACTGAGCATCCCCATTTATAAATATCAATGTTTTAACTATCCAATCAATTATAGTCATGGTTACAATGGACTCCCTAAAATTATGGGAAACATGCCTCCTAATCGATTAGATTCTAATGATGATGATATTAATGAGATTAAGAAGATCAAAACCTTAGATCTCCCTTCTAACATTATCACCTAGTTTACCTTCGTTGTGAACTCATTCTCAACAGAATTTGAATGATGAAATTATAGCTTCAATAACTAGGCCTAAAAAATCAATTGCCCATTATTATTATTTTACCAATATAATAATCGATGCCTTCCAAATCAATATCCATATGTTTGATTACGATGATGGTTATTCCATAGATGACCCATTATTAACTAGTTATGCTCAAGCTAACATTCTAGATATTCATTATAGATATTATTTAAAACATTCTTATGAGTCTACTTTACATGTACATAACATTCACTTAGTAGATGTAATTCATTATCTTTCTACAAAACCTAACATTATTTATTATTCCATTGATATTCACAAGTGTGAGATGGAATAGGTACATGTTTTTCCCCATTATACCCTAGTCACCTATGATCCTCTTAATATTATGCTCCTTGATATGCCATGATGAGATCATACCAATTTTCTATATTTGATGATCTTTTGAGTAGCCCTCCCCCAAGGTGTTAGACATATTACTCCAACCTGCATTGAGGTTATGTATTATAGAAATAGAGTTTACTCAGGATCCTACTCATAGATGCATGGATCAAAATGATCTATTTCATTTAGTATTACCCATGCCAAATCTTGACTCTCCACCTAGATGATGGGAATATGAGCCATATTATGAGATTCAGAAGATAACTAGTCTATGGGCCAAAAATTATAGAGCATGCCATAGATTATTAGCACAATAATATACATATAACTTTATTCATACTATAAAAAAATATAACTCCCTAGTTAGCTATAATGATGTGCACTTGTTATTTTCATGGCATGACTACAAATACTTTGACACATTGAGAACAACTTTAACTATACATTGATGCACTTAATATTGAATAAATACAACCCTCTAGTGATAAGAACCTGCCACTTATAGAAATATCTCTATAATATATTCCTAATCATGGGGAAGTATATTGCCTTTGGAATTAGTGTGCCACACATCATATAGACAAATATTGATCCAAAAATTTAAGTTTTAAACTTTGTAGTGAACTAGAAATGGATGAATAACTAAATAGTTAATCTCATTTTTCCCTTAATTTAATACAAATTAGATTTACTTCAATAATTTAACTTTGAAACAAAAAATCAAAGATAAGTGACAGTGACTAAGGAAATTGTTTATGGGGTTCACCAATTGGCTGCATCTTTGGGTCTACTTTTATAAGTGTTTCTATCAATTAAAAATCTTAAGAATGATTATAAAAATATTTTAGTATGATCATGATAATTCTTTGTATTACATAACCTATATTTATATTTATAATAGATTTCCATATCTGAAAAGGACATCCCTACCTTATTTTCACTCTAAAATCCTTCTCTAATTCCAAATACCAACTCTATTTTTACAAACTTAAAATAAAAAATAATATCCACGTTTATATATTTCAATGCCTATTTGAGTTGGTTGGGTGCATGTGTTATTTTATTCAAAGTCTTGAGTTTAGTTCCCACATTTTTGCCTTTCTACATGCTATTTGGGAACAAAATCCCACATACATAAGTGGAAAGTGAGTTCAATTTTTAAATTTAGGTGTCATTCCAAGTAAACCTATTTATTTAGACATGTGATCCCCCTCCTTTCACACTACCCATGTGTTAGTGCATGCATTGGGTAAGTTAGTTGGTGCCAAGATTGAGTGTTAAGTCTAGTTTACTCAATGTTATGTTTGGAGATTCAGTGGTTAGAACTAAACCAAAAATAAAAATAGACTTTCAATATATTTGAATATATAAACATGTCAATTATTATGAATAAGATATTATTTAAATGGGATAATGTGTAAATATATTAATAAAGAGATATTGAAATATCTTGATGGTAATTAAATAGGAAGATTTTTAAATGTTTAATGGAAATTGTATGGGTGAAGGTGTGGTATTATTGATCATATAGTCCCACATCTGTAACCATAATAATAAACATAACATATAATTAATTATAATATAAATATATTAAAATATGATGTCAAAAGACTCCCCTTTATTAAAATAATGAGTTGATCTTGGCTAAGGGCCCCTAGCTAGTAAATAGTGGGGTCCATTTTGAGCTTTACACTTGTTTAAAATTAGCATAAATAAACTTTTCAATCTCCTTATATTTTTTCCACATTTCATTTTTAAAATGCAACACTTATCCTTTCAACATATTTACACATCATCCATTTCTTCAAATCTCAAAGTTATCTGATCTAAACTTTCATGGTGATCCTATAAATCACTCCTCCCCATTGAGATCTTTTAGACCTCCAAAACTTGACTTAATTATCAACCAAGTGAGCTTAGTTTCCCCCCACCTTTCTAATTTCCATCCATTTTTACTTGTTTGGATGCATGCCTTTCAAACCAGCATGAAGATATTCAAGTTTTCACTTTCACATAGTCCTAGTTTTCTTGTCAATAACAACATCTTCATGTAACTCAAGAAGAAATTTGGGAGCAAAATCATTGACATAAGAAACTTAAATAGTCTCATCTTGATCCATGATCATTGGAGGTTCATAAAATTTCAATTTTTCCACATTAACCAACAAATAATTTTTCATATAAGAAGGCAAATTCAATCCAAAATCATTTGTACCAATATTTTCCAAAATCTTAAATGGACCACACCTAATTGGTTTTAATTTTATACCTTCACCTTTCAGTCATTCCTTATTGATGTGAAGCCAAACTTGATGATCAACATTAAATTAATTATCAACTCAATGTTTATTGTGCCTATCCTTATATTTAACTTGGATCTTCTCTCAATATTCTTAAAAAACTTTTTGAATCAATTGAATTCTTTTAATGAACTTTTTATCCTTCTCAGCATCACTATTTCTATCCACCACTAAGTCAGATTCTTTTCCAAAAGAGAAGTCCAAAGGAGAATTAGGAAAATAACCAAAATAAGTATCAAAAGGATACTTTAAAGTATAATAATGTAAATCATGATTATAATAATGTTTCACATAATATAAATGTTAATCCCATAATTTAGGATGCTTACCAAAATACCCCCTAAGTAGATTTACCACCATTCGGTTGAACACTTCTATTTGCCCATTGGTTTGAGGATGAAAGGCAGTTATTTTTTTTATATTAGTATCCATCAAGTCCTAAAAATCTAACCATAAATCACTAATCAATCAATATTCATGGTTAGATATCATAAAAGTGGGTAACTTGAAATGTATCCAAACATTTTTGAAGAATAAGTGTATATTATCTTCACTAGTAACTTGTTTAGTAAAACAAACCAAACTACACATTTTTCTAAATGTATCCATAACCACAAATAGATAATAATGTTTTCTTCATGACATAGATAAAACTCCTACAAATTCCATAAAAATACTTTCCTAAGGATAGTGAGGAACATGAAGAGGTGTATACAATCCTAAATTTTGATTACTAGGTTTACTTATAGAATAAAGAATACAACCTTTGATATTTTTAGATACATTTTCTATCATACAAGGCCAATAAAAATATCTTTGTAATTGTGAAACTATCTTACCAATGCCAAAATGACCTAAAACAAGAGAAGTGTGAACTTCTCTAATCATGTGAACTCTCTCATCTTGTGGAATACATATTTTTCCAATATGATATAACATTATATTATGCACATGTTAGTAAAATGCTTCTAATAATTTACCATTTATCAAATATTCATAAACATCCTTAAAATAAACATCTATAGCATATTTTTCCCTATATCTTTCATTGACAAAATGACTATTATACTATAAGAGGTTTAGAAAGCATATAAAAAACCTTATTATTTGTTCCCTTTTTATACCTTATAACAAGATGGAACAACTACAAAAATCACATCCATTGAAAGTGTCATGATTATTTTAGTTTGGATTATGATTGAATATACTTGAAAACCTAATGATCCATATAGATTATTATCTCTTTGCCCATCATACAGTGTTTCCACTTTTTCACACTCTTCACCAAATCATATAACTCTTTATCATAAGTAGGATAATTTTTTACCACACTTATAAAAGTTTTTGAATGAAAACACATTGGATTTGAGTTCTATGACCTGGGAATTTGACTCAAGAGAGTATGGTTAATATGGTGTTAGTGACAAAATGAAAACAAAATGAAATAGACACACTAATAGCATAACATCTCTAGGCATAGACACTAGGGAGAGCTTAGTTAACAAAATAAAATGACAAACACAACAAAAAAATAAGGAACCAAATACAAGAGTTCTTTAACCTTCCTTGGATGATCCAAATGCCTTTGTAGTAGTGGCTTTCTTAGCTTGTGTTTATTAAGTCCCTAGTAATGGAAGCTTGGCTACCTCCATCTCTCCTTGGCACCTTTGGCTTGTAGCTTGGCTTGGCTTGGAATCAATTTGACATGGTAAAACTAGTTTATTAAAGATTTTAGAACCATTTGAGAATTATAACTTTGCATCAATAAATCTTATAAATGATGTTGAGGCCTCTTATTTATAGATTTTTGCATTTGATCAGAATCAACCTCAACTATCCATCTTATTATTGAGGTGTGTGGTTGAGGATTAATTCAATTTTTGGAATTATGTTTTTAATTATCCTCATCATGAAATTGGAATAAGGGGAAATTAAGAGGCATGGATGGCATCATGGAGGTCATTGATGAGGAATAAAGGGCATCAATCCTAATATTTGTGGCATTTATAGCCTAGGGATGTCTTCTTAAGAAATGAGGTAACTTCATGATGCAGATATTCCATATTCATTTCTCAAAACAAGTATTCAACAAGTTTTCATGGAATTATTAATTAGGCCTTGATTTGGGTTAATTAGCTCTTAAGCATGATTAAGCACATTATGTACAAATTACTCAAATTGATTAGAATGCCTTGTTATTGGTCCAAAATTTGATTGGATTAGAATTGAAAGGAGATCTTAGATGCATTCAAACCGTATTTCCATTTAGGATGTTTCCAAAAATAAATAACAAATGCACAAGTCCTGTGTAAGAGATTTGATAGGAAAGATCAATCCATAGTACCTAGGTGTAACTTTAGCATTTTGACTCAAAATGATCTAATCAAAGTTAGCTAGCCCATAAATTCCATTACCCCATTTAGGGATACCCTGGAAAAAATTGGCACTTGAATATGTCAATTTCACATCATTTAGCATGTTTTAGTGTTTTTAGGCCAAATTGTATATTTTAGGTAGAAATTGGTGAAAAGCTTGATTGGAGGTTATCGATGGCTAGTTTTAGGTGTCTACAATTTGCCTTTATTTTCTAAGGTGTTTGTAAGCTATAAGCATAATAATGTCTTCTCAAAGAATGAAAAGGTCTTGTATGCCTACAACTACAATGATGATAAACTAATTGTATGAAGCCCCCTTGAGGGAAAGGTTGGCATAAGAATGTTAGCAAATGGTCCCTCGATAAGAAGTGAAATGAAGGTAACAAAGAGAGGAAAGATGATGGGGTGAAAACATAATGATAGTGAAAAATTAGTCAAAATCATTGAGATTGTAAGTGGGATGGTATACAATGGTTTTCCCAAAGGTGGTTATAAGCATTATACCCTGATAGTGGCAACGTGGTATCATAACACAATGATTTTCCCAAAGGTGGTTATAATCATTGAGAATATGGATCTTCCCTAGTCAGTACAAATAAACAAGATAACATTCCTATGTATAGGTAGAAAAAGTAAAATGGTAACAGTATAATGGTTTTCTCAAAGGTGGTTCTAATCATTGAGAAATGTAGGTGGGATGGTGTGCAATGATTTTCCCAAATGCAGTTATAAACATTGGACCCCAATTATGGCAAACATGATAAACTTAGCCAAGGATGATGATAAATTAACATAGAGGTTAATGATGAATTGGAACAACCTACTAATAGGAAGATGCTCATCTAAACTAATAGAGGTTGAAATTCTTTTGTGGTTAGTTACTCTATTTGGGATATGATTGGGAGTCGAATCAAGATGTCAGTGCTAAAGATATGCCACCATTATTAAATAGACTTCTTGAATCTGAGGTTTGTTGTATCATGTGATGGTAGGATTTATGATATAACACCATAAAGAATTGGCCAAAATATGAATAGGAACTATCTCCCACAATCCAATAGTCAATAGAAAATAATTTATCGATGATAGAAACCATGATGACAATGTAAACACATGAATATGGATGGATTCAAGTGTAAGTGTGGACAAGGAATCACCCAATGAACACACATAAACTAATTCAAGGCAATAATATTGAATTGAAACAAATAGGTAGATAAACAAACAAAATTAGTAGAAACAAACAAATAAATAATGTAATAGAAATCATACAAACATTGCCCCTAGAAAATAGGTGGCAATTGAACAAATTAACAAAATGGGGGAATAGAAGAAAAGGAAGGAGGTGATCGAGTTGTCTCTATATACACTAGACAAGTGGGTGCTACCTACATAGTTCCATGAATGTAATAGACAATATAAAACTTCAGGCCGAATGTAGTTCTCCTAGGGAATGGGAAGAATGTGATAACTAAGGAAAACAATTAAAATGGATGTGATAGAAGAATAAGAATGGTCTTGAAAAATGGAAAGTGCATGAGAGAAAAGGCTAAAAAGGATGGAGAAACTAAATGACAAGTTATTTGCTGGTAACTTAGTAAAGGTTCCCAAAATCCTTAAGGTAAAGAAGTGGTCAATGTTTTTATTCTTTTCTAATGATTTTCAAAATATTTTTAGAATTATTTTGGAGTATCTCAACTCAATCAAGAATGATGAGACACTAAATGATTCTAAGCCCTTGACTAGGCTACTTACAATAAGAATGGTACTTTTGATTCTAAGGGTTCCTTAAAGGGGACAAATGGAAGAGCATACATGCAACATCCCTCTTCCTGACAAAGAAAAATTAGATTAAACAACTATTACAAACATGAATTGAAAAGTGTATTCAATTTTAAGCCCAAAAGGAAAAAATTGGTGGTGTTCATTTGACCCCTTGGTCTTAGTTGCAAACTTTGAAAACATTCACCAAAACATCTAAATACTTTGTTAAATAACCAAAAAAGGACTATTAATTGATTTTTAAGCATGAAAAGGTGATTTAAACATGTTTTAAGAAAATATCAAGTTTGGTCATGCAACAAAATTATTAGCATATCCTTCAGCTTTCAAGCTATTTTGAGTTTGAAAAAATAAATGTTGGAAAAGTAGCTCTCGGGTCTATGTTTTTGGGAAAAAAACATAGTGACCAATGTTAGTTATTACCACTGATGTCAGTTTCTCTCACTAACTGAGATCTAGCTGATATCAGTTTTGTTGACTAACATGGGTCAAGTCAGTAACTGATGTCGATATTTCCTATTGACATCAATTATTCTGTAAAAACCATGGAAACCAAAAATGGCAAAATAAAGGTAGAAAATCAATTTACAATATTTTTAAAGGCTCAAATAAATATTTTAGAGTTGGAAAAGGATCTCCTTTCAGTGTAGGATGCATCTAGTCCCATCGGGCATGACATTATGTGATTTAGAAATTTGACTCAAGAGAGGATGGTTAGTATGGTGTTCATTCTAAAATAAAAACAAAGTGAAATAAACACACTAATAACATAACATCTCTAGGCCTAGACACTAGGGAGAGCTTAGTTAACAAAAGTAAATGACAAATGTGACAAAAAATCAAGGAATCAAATACAAGAGTTCTTTCACCTTCCTTGCATGCTCCAAATGCCTTTGTAGTAGTGGCTTGCTCAGCTTATGCTCATGAAGTCCTTGGTAATATAATATTGTCTACCTCAATCTCTCCTTGGTACCTTTGGCTTGTAGCTTGGCTTGGCTTGAAATAAATTTGACATGGTAACACTAGTTTTTTGAAGATTTTAGAACCATTTGAGCATTATAACTTTGTATCAAGAAAGCTTAAAAATGATGTTGTGAGGCCTCCTATTTATAGATTTTTGGATTTGATCATAATCAACCTCAACTGTCCATCTCAAGATTGAGATGTGTAGTCGAGGATTAATTTAAGTTTTGGAATTAATTTTTTAATTATCCTCATCATGAAATTGGAAGAAGGGGAAATTAAGAGGCATAGAGGGCACCATGGAGGGTATTGATGAGGCATGGAGGGTATGAATCTTGATATTTGTGGCATTTATGGCCTATGGATGTCTTCCTAAGAAATGAGGTCACTTGATGATGTATATATTATATATTCATTTCTAAAAACAAGTGTTCAACAAGTTTCCATGGAATTATTAATTAGGCCTTGATTTAGGTTAATTAGCTCTTAAGCATGATTAAGCATATTGTGCACAAATTACTCAAATTGATTGAATGCCTTGTTATTGGTCCAAAATTCAAATGGATTAGAATTGGAAGGTGATGTTAGATGTGTTAGATATGTAATCCCATTTAGAATGTTGCCAATAATAAATAACAAAGGCACAAGTATCGTGCAAGAGATTTGATAGGAAAGATCAATCCAGAGCACCCAAGTGCAAATGTGGCATTTTGACTTGAAATAATTTGATCAAAGTTAGCTGGCCCATAAATTGCATTACCCCATTTAGGGATACCTTGGCCAATATTGGCACTTAAATATGTCAGTTTCACATCATTTAGCATGTTTTAGTATTTTTAGGCCAAATTGTGCATTTTAGGTAGAAATTGGCTAAAATCCTGATTGGAGGTTATCAGTGCCCAATTTTAGGTGTCTACAAGTTTTGCATCAATAATTCTCCCATTTCATAACCATTAGCATTAGTTTCTATCTTTAAAGATTATCATAAATCAAAAAGTGCAAGAATTAGAGTCATACTTATCTTTTATTTTAGAGAGTTGAATTTTTTTTCATGATTTCCTCCCCACTAAAAGAACTATTAAACACTTGTTAAAGCATGTAAAGGAGATGAAATGTAAGAAATGTTAGTAGTAAATTTCCTCTAAAATTTAACTACTCTAAGAAAACTCCTAACCTCTATTGCATTATTAGGCCTTAGCCAATTTATTATGGCTAAAACTTTTGTAGGGTCTATTTTTTGTGAACCATTCCCTACAACATAGCCTAAATAAACCAAATAAGTTCTTACACATTCACATTTTGACATATTTAAAAATAGTTTTTCCTTCTATAAAGTATCTAAAACTTTTCAAATGTGTTTAAGATGATCTTCCCATGTGTTACTAAATATTAAAATATCATCTCAATACACAATTAAAAAATCATCCAAAAATGGTCTTAACACATCATTCATAACTTGTATAAATGTGGCAAGTGCATTACAAAGCCCAAAAGGCATAACACTCCACTCAAAAAGACCTTGTTTAGTTTTGAAAGTAGTTTTCCAACCACCACTTATTCTTACTAGGTGATAAACACTTCTCAAATCCAAATTAGTAAAATATTTTGCATTTTTTAACTGATCTAATAAATCATCAATATGAGGAAGAGGGTATTGGTTTTTAACTTTTATTTTATTCAAATCTCTAAAGTCCATGCACATCTACCATGTACCATATTTTTTAGATACAAATATAATAGGTGAACCACATGGAGAGGTACTTGGTTGAATGACACCTTTCTAAAGTAACTCCATCACCTTTTTTTTATTTCTTCATTATCTACTATATACAACCTATAAATTCAAATGTTAGGAAGAGAGGCATCCTACTAAAATTGAATCTCTTGTTGAATTTGCCTATTAGGAGGTAGACCTTGTGGCTCCTAGAAAACACCATTATAGTTATAAATAATCTTTTATATCTAAAGTTTATGTTTAGGATCACAACCCTCTAAGGACTTGGAGTTTTCATCATCCTTGGCTTTTACAAACATGAGAATAAAAATCTTAATTGAGTTTACAAGTCTTTTCATTTTCCAATTGGATTTAATATGATGAGATATTACTATGAATTCAATTCCATATTTTACAATCACATATTTGTTCTCTTCTCTATAAAATATTGCCTTCTATCATATAAGTAAGGACTACCTAAAATAATTCCAAAAATATCCAAAAGAACCACATCTAATTCTACTTCATCAATGAATTTACAAGTAATATCAAAACTCAAGGTGCATGTTTTTTTTACTTGCAATTTTACATTGTCACACACCCATCCTAAAGGATATGGTTTGGGATGTAATTTAGTTTTGACTCCTAAATTTTTAACAACCTCTTTAGAAATAAGATTATCTTGTAATCCACTATTAAAAAGAGTGTCTATTTTAGTATGTTTAGATATAAATATTATGTGGAAGAGCTCATTCCTTTTTTCTTAGAATTCTTATATTTATTTTTAGAAGAAGAAGCAAAAAGAGAAGGTTTAGTGTTAGAAGAGGAAGAAGTTAAACCTTGCAGACCCATGGCAGTCACCTTTATTTCATTACCAAAATCAGATCCCAAGTCTTATTGAACCATAACATTAGTGTTTTTCCTTTATTATTATATATCCTCTTTGGTTTAAGTTATGTATGGAGTTTCCAATACTTAGACTCATCATGATTCTTCTTACAATGATTAGATAATGTTTTTACTTCCTCTTTCTTAACAGTGTAAGTAAATTTAATCTTACCCTTTCATTTAACTTTGAATTTTATTTAAAATAGATTATGAGACTTCTTTCCATAGCCTTCCTTTTTCATCTTACCCATAGATTCCATATGGGTATCTTGCACATAGACTTCATCAAGGTTATAAGGACTAAACATAAGAATAGTATGCCTCAAATAGCTATGCAAACCTTTAACAATCTTCAACAATGTTTCTATACTATAAAAAGGAATGCCTAACATTAATGCCTTATTTTTAAACTCCTAAGTATAGTCTTGCACACTCTGACCTTTATTTTATCTTAAAGTTTGTCAATCCATAATATTGTGTTGCATATAATCCAAAGGATAAAATTGTTTTGTCAGCTCAGACACAAAATCATTCCAAGAGGAAATCACCTTACCATGTTGTTTAAGATCCTCCTAAATATTACTCTCCCACCAAATGAGTGTTTTACCACTCAAAGGGAGAGTATCCAACTAAATTTTGGCTTTCTCACTATCAATATTATAAATCCTACAATATATCTCAATTTTAGTTGACCCAGTTATCCAATTTCTCTGCACTTAACTCACCATTATAAATTGGCAAATTAAATTTAATATCTAATTTCATGTGTGGGATAGTTTTACCATCTAAAAAATAAGAGCCTTTTTTGGAAGGTGATAGAAGATTTTCTTATCTGTTATTTGTATCTTCTTTTTCTTTATCCTTCAAATGTTCCTCATATATTTCCTCAACCATGGTTTTTAGGCTAAGGAAAGCACACTAGAATTCTACCTTAGACATATTAGATCCCATAATTGAATATTAATGTATGTCTTACACTAATTTCAAAATTAAAATCTTCAAGTTCTCCTTCACCACATCTTGATTTATACTTGGTTAACATACAATACTATACTACAATGCCAAATAATGTTATACATCCTTGATCACTGGATTTGATACCAAATTGTTCCAAAAATTCAATTTTTAAACTTTGAATTGAACTTGAAATGGTTGAATAACTAAATAATTAATATCAAATTTTCCCTTAATTTAATACAAATTGGCTTTAATTCAATAATTTAATTCTAAAAATAGAAAATAAAAAAATGAGAGATAAATGACAGTGACTCAAAAAACTATTTATGAGGTTCACCAATTAGCTACATCCTTGGGTCCATTATTTTGAGTTTTTAGATCAATTAAAAATCTTAAGAATGATTTAAAAACTCTTTGAGTATGATAATAATAAATCTATGTATCACATAATCTATATTTGTAAGTAGAATAGATTTACAAATATGAAAAGGACATCCCTACCTTATTTGCACTCCAAAATCCTTCTCTATTCCCAACTCTATTTTTGCATCCTTCAAATAACAAATAATATACATGTTTATATCTTTCAATTCCTAGCTGAGTTGGTTGGGTGCATGTATTATTTTACCCAAAGTCTTGGGTTTCACTCCCACATTTTTGCCTTTCTACATGCTATTTGGGAATAAAATCCCACATACATAAGATGAAGGTGAGTTCTATTTTTTAAACTTAGGTGTCATTTCATGTAAATTTTTCTATTTAGACATGTGAGCCCCCTCATTTTACACTACCCATGTGGTAGTCCATGTGTTGGGTAAGTCAGTTGGTGCCAAGATTGAGTGTTAAGTTTATTTTACTCAAAGCTATGTTTATAGATTTAGTGTTTAGAACTAAACCACAAATAAAAATAGACTTGGAATATATAAACATGAATATTATTATAAATAGAAAATTATTTCAATGGGATAAAGTGGAAATATATGAATAAAGAGATATTGAAATATCTTGGTGGTAATTAAATAGGAATATTTGCAAATGTTTAATGGAAATTGTATGGGTGAAGGTGTGGTATTATTGGCCAGATAGTCCTACATCTACAACCATAATAATAGGCACAACATATAATTAATTTATTAAAATACAGTGGAAAAAGACTCCCTCCGTTAAAAGAGTGAGTTGATCCTGGATAAGGACCCCTAGCTAGTAAATAGTGGGGTCCATTTTGACCTTTATACTTGTCGAAGACCAATGTAAATAAAATTTTAAATATCCTTATATTTTTTCCACATGTAATTTTTACATTGAAACACTTTTATTTTCAACATATTTCCACATCATCCCTTTCTTCAAATCTTGAAGTTATCTAATCAAAAATTTTGTGGGGATCCTCCAGATCAAATATAGAGTATTCCAAAAAGATTTTTGTGATTTTACATGGCCTACACCTTAAAATTCACAAAAAATGGTCAGTGTAATTCTAATATGAAGGTTCATCCTTATCCTAGACCCATGAATTCTCACAAATCAAAGGATATCATCCATACCCTAGTGTAAGTTTCTCACATTGATTATCCCTTAGAGGAGGAACCATGTCCTCCTCCTTATTTTTCTCACTCCCCTACTTTTTGTTAGATCTCATGGATCATGAAGTCCTTGATTGACTCTCTATGAAGATAGATGAGACCATGATCAGAGCTAGATACTTACAATATGACTTATCAAATGTTATTTATGATTTATGTCAAGATATATATATCAACATTTGTGAGCACATATTTGTGTGACATATCATACTATTTTTCCACATTATCATATGATTGAATTTAATATTTACATTGCATTATGAGCATTAGTGATGAATTGTTTATATCTCACTTGTATCATGTTTCTATTTAATTTTTCAATACCTTAGTTTTTAGAATTTCCTTTACATTTATGACATTTTGTTCACACTATTATTTTCAACCTTAGTCTTAATATTAAAACTTGGTTAAAACCTTTGAGCCTTATGTATTATGTTTTACTATTATTTCTTGGTGATAATTTAAAATACTTAATTTATTCACCCTCATTTTAAGATGATCATTACTTTTATATGTACTCATGCTATCGCTTTTTTAATATAGTACAACTTCATAGTGACTTGGATATACTAAACATAGCCCATGACATTTTCATTACACTACATTACATCTTTATGATCAGCTACAAGTATACACTTTATTACATCACATATTACAAGAATGAATATTATATGATCTTCGTATTCCCTTTTTATTTCCATTCATTTGATGCATACATAGGTCAATTTTGAGATTTCATGCTTCCTTATCGGCAAATCTAGGAATTTTTGATAGCATCGTCTATGGGTACCCTTTTATAGTGATCAAGTGTAAACTCTCTTATGTCTGTCACTTACTTAAATCATGATTGGTTATCAAAATATATATGGAGGAGGAACAAAAAATGCATAAAAATTTAAAAACCATATTATAAAATAAATAAAAGGTAATGATAAAAAGGCAATTATAACTTTAAAAGTAAGATCACACTAAAAGACATGATCTTTTGGCACATATCCTATTTTATTTGAATTCCATTATCCTATGATAGGTAAATCAATTAAGATAGAAGTTTGCATTATATAATATAGTGTCACCTAACTTCTCACATAAGTACCCAATTTTTTTAGTAGACTGATGACTCTATAAGGGTTCATGAGGAATGTGGAAAATGTTTTGGGGATGTGGGAATGATATAAATACTTAAATTCTTAGCCAAAATTTATGTTTATTGTATAGAGTGTCTTAGGTCCTTGGTTTCAACAAATTTAAAACTTACACAATTGTCCAATGTGTCTCATCATTGATAAGGATTTTGACATCACCCATGTGGTGTCTCACAATTCTTTTTCACATTCAATTATCCATAATATTTACACTTGGTGGATATTTCATATATATGATCACATCCTTAATCATACTTCTTATTTACACCTTTGGTATTCCTTTGTGAGTTACAATGTAAAACCTTGGATGAAACCAAGCTTTCTTCACAAATATCCACCTTATCATGCCTCTTGGCTTAGTTTTTGAGTTGTAGTGTAAGATCTTGGATAGGAGCTAACTTTAATCATAAACATATTTACACCAATTTTAATACCATATTATTTCCATAATTCATGTCATTAGATGTCCATAATTCCTTACATCACACCCTAGCACAAGCACTAAATTTGGAAATTTCACTGATTTATATCTTCTCCCTATTTTCATGGATTATGTATTTTTTGGTCTGTGCTATTGACCATCCATTATTTTCTAATGTACATATTTGATTGAAATTTATCATTTATTTTATTATAGTGTTTTACATGTATAATTTTTCATGGTGTGTTTAACATTCATTTGTACCATTTTCTTTTATTTTTTAAACTTTTTATCATTTACATTTATCATTATTTTTAACCATGCATTTGTTTAATCTGGTAAAAAATAATCAAACATACATTATAAATTTTTTCATAGCATAATAAATCATAATCACATGTGCTAGAAAGAAAATACATCGACAGATAACACATATTTTATATATATATATAGCGCTCAAGTTTTTTATATACATCATGATATATGATACATAGTACAAAAAAAACTCTAAGGCTAAGGTATATCATGTCTACCAAGTGGATGTTATGTTACACTACCCTTAAAATCATGAGATTAACCTCTCTATATAATCCACTATAAATACTATGTCTATGATTGTAGACCATCTACATGTCCCTATAGATTAGCCACATGTGCCTACAATCTTAATACCTATCCAACTATAGCCTACCACACCTGTAGCTCTTGCTAGCCAACTCCCAAAGGTACTCATTGACCAAATTTGACCCTATAGGTCAAATTATGGCCCCTATAGGTAAAATCTTAATTTTTAGGTGTTTTAGGGGTCTAATATTTTGTCATGGGGTATGTTATAGTCCATTTAATGCTATATTATCCTTGGTATTAGTCATATTAATCTTTATGTCTTTTAAAGTCATTTTAGGGGTCATAAATACAAGTGGCATGGTTACCAAGGTGTCCAAGTGTCATAGGTTCCATAAAAACATCCAAGAAGCTATATTCCCTATTAGGAATGTCATTCCATCTAAATCTTGTAGGTTATATAAGGAAACCAACTAAAAAAGAAGGAGTTTGGCACTTATACAACCCATGAGGGAAGGTGACACATGGTATAAGGCCATGGAACATCTCTTCATCTTTCTTAGGTTAAATTCCATGCTTGACATGCTCTAGAAGTGCCATTTTTGATCTAAAATAGTTCTTATCCTTTTTTGTGCTTAATACAAACATTTGAAGAGGTTTCAGGTCAAACACTTTTGGTATGTGATATTAAAATCAAATAGATCCATTTGATCATAATATTTTCAAGATTGGTCAGCCATACTTTATGAACCATCCTTTATAAGATGATTGCATATTTTTACTTGCTAATATGTGAACCCTATAGATTTTACTCCATTTTGGACAAGTTCATACAAACCAATTATTGAGGTTGATTATATATGATTTTTGATTCCTTCTCTAATTCTCACTATGCCTAATTTAATTTTTTAAGGTATTTTAATGGGCAAAGTAACTTAGGTTGCAGGTGAATGCACTATGTTGTGTTACAGGCAATTTTCCATCATTTTCAAGATCTTCATGCTTGATAATGGATTTAAAGGGTTGTGATAGGTCATTTTTCATGTTTTAAATGTTCTCTTTATTCCATTTACATTTCAAAATAATTCTCCAAATCAACATTTGATGAGGTTGTAGTTCATTGGATACACATTCAACTCCTAGCTCCTCCTCACTCTCAGTCATGACTTGTAAAGGTTCTAAGAGCATCCATATAAGTGTGATAAATATTTAATATCTATGTTATATCCTTTTTGAACATGAAATAGGTCATTTATATTTGAAATGGTAATGAAAATTCTATGGTATCCATACTCAGTCACATATATAGTCAGTCTATGAAAGAAAATACACGTACAAGTGATCTCATAGAGGTTTTAAAATGTTGAAACAAGGCATAAAATATTTCCCCAAGATTTTAACATCATTATCCATTGTTTTATCCCTTTTTAGAGATAATTTAGTTGGTCTAAAATCAAATTCATTATACCATTGTTCATACCATTTTACATATTGCCTCCATACCATTCAAGGTGCACATATAGCCTATCATGATGATATCATACTAGGATGAGAATATTAGTGGTGGTTTTAAAACCTTTGAAGCATGAAGAGTGAATTTTGGAGTGTTAATATTTGTTCACAACTCATTAGACGTTAAAAACATGCACATTATCCACATTCTCCTTCATTGCCTGTATACATTGAATAGCCACCTACAAGTGGTGTTAATAGAGAACTAATGTACTCATGAGGAGTGTTGATAATTTGTTTGGAGTCTTAATAGGTTGAAAGATCATGTCAGCTCCTTTTTAATTAATATTTTACTAAACAAATTTTAAAATCACCTTCAAAAGCAATGATTGTGTGTTTAGGGACCAAATCCTTAAAACATGAAAACAAAGGCCTAAAGTCATTTTGTCATGGTCTTGTAACATGGTTATAAATAGTTTTGTGGTATACTAATGATAAAAATTTGTATTATACATTAAGGAGAAAATATTTTCAAAATATGGAGTCAAGAGGATTAGTGGAAATAAATTTTTAGAAGGCACAAAGATTCCCTTGAACCACTATTTCCAAGTAGTAAAATCTACAAGGTTTGGAGATATAAAGTGACCTTGACATTTCAAAGTGATTTAAAGCATAATTTTATGTTTTTAATGGCCTAATTTATTTAAATTTATACCAATTAACATGAGTATAATTAATATAATGTTAAAATGATGGTCTTTAAAGCTCATAAACACCTACATGTTATTCATCCACAGCCTACTTGTATATGCTCATAGAGCTCTCAAACTAAACATGGAAAATTATGGTCTCATATAAATTATATAACCTACATTTATAATGTTTATTTAAGTACTAAAAATGGTTTAAAAGGATATATAACATAGGTTTAAGGATAAAATACACCTATAGGACTTTGTACAGTCAATAATAGGTGATTGTAGGGTGAGAGTCCGTACACTTTTCTTCTAATACTTCAAGCTGCTAAATAGTGGGGATGAGGAACCTAGAGGTTAAAAAGTTTTATTATTACACTAATAATATATTAAATTATGAATTAAAAGTGTGATAATCATAAATAAATATATAATGGCATCAAAATCATCTTTTTGGGAGAATGGTACACAAATATGCTAACACAATCCTATTTTAAGGGCTATTTTAGAGAGTTAGAGTTGTTTGAGAACCAATTTAAAGGAGGAAAACTTTAATTTTAAATACAGAGAGTCCTTGGTACCTGATGTATCTATAAAAACACTCATTTTTTCCTAGATAAGAAGGAAATACTCCTCTTTTCTATCTCAAAGGTAGAGCACTCTTAAAGAACAACAAGCCTATCAAAAGAGTATGAAGAGAGGAGAAGTTAAGTGAATGAGTTAGATAATTATAGGTCAATAAGGTAATATTTTGAGATTTAAATTATAAATTAACAAATGATATTAACCATGATCAGAGGAAATAAACTCAACAAGTTGTCTAAGGCTTTCAAACATGTAGGTAGATTTACTAGGCCTTGTTTAGGCCAAAGCCAAATGGAGGTTCAAATTTATTTATAACCTCAATTGAGAATTATAGTGTATTGAATAATATTCATAGGGTGAAATTAGATGTGTTCAAGCATCTATATTTTATATAACGGATTCATATCAATTAATACATAGTCCACATGAAAAGACCCTTCATAGTTTGCCTCTTTTAGGGGTTTGCCTTGGAATTTGAAGGAGACTGAGGGTATAGATACCTAAAAAAGGACCTAAATATTTAATATATAATACTCACCATTTGTATAATCTTCTCAAAATTCACTTGGACTATAAAAATAGGGAAAGTTCCTTCTATTTTATCTTAAACAGAGGACACTCCCCTTGATGTAAACTAGTAAGTTTTAGATGCAGAGATAGAAAGAATCTTTAGAAATGTATTGGGCCATAAAATAAGGTTTTTTGAGATGAAAAACATCTATGGAAACATTCAAAATGAATCATATAATGAGGTAACCCAACAAGATGGTCTGGATTACTAAGGTTGTAGTCAAACCTAAAAGGTAGGGTTTTGTCCTAAAGACCAAATGTGAGGTCAATATTACTTCCAACTTTAGGTATGATCTATAAATAATTTTTAAATGTGTATGGGATCATTAAATATTTTTATGAGCTATTTAAATTCAAGGAAATCAAAAGGAAGTCATATTTTTGCTCAAAGTCAACATTTGGCCTATGTAAAAAAAGGAAGTACTCAAATAAGTAACTTCAAATGCTCACATCTTTCATGGGGATTTTCATGAGGACTCAAGGAGGTTTTATATGTGATATAGGGTCCTAAAAAACCATTTTTTGTCATTTTATTGATGTTTGGATGTGAATTCTCTATGAACAATGGCTAAGAGGGTAAAATAGGCCTAAACCCTTGTAAGGACCTGATGAAAGAAATGTAGATGGAAAGATGCTATAATGGCATAGTTTATATAAAATTATGATTGGAGGTTATATAATACTCAATTAGGATCCCTAAAATTATTATTGTATTTATGGAATTGTATATATGGGATACAAAAATTACTTTTCTTGACTATTTTTTGCATTGTGCAAGTTTTAGCAAGTTTCAAGAGATGAAATAAACTTTGGAAGAAATATTAAGACTTAAGATAACTCACCATGTATATTTAATTCCTTTTAAAAAATCCTAAGTGTTGAAAAAATATCTCTCATCTCATCTAGTCACAATTGGCATAGTGAACATGGTGGTGAGAAGTGTGAAAACTTCAAGTGGAAGTCTATTTAAGGTGTGTTGATGAATCTAAGGCCATGGAGGGTCTTGAAACATTTAATTCACCCTATTTTATATTTTTTCATGTGTAAATAAATCCAAATTTTAGGCCAAGTGTGTAAGGTGTGGGAAAGAAGAGTTATTTTGACTATAGATGGTGATATCTCATTTTGGGAAGATTTTAGATGATTAGGACTGCAACCAATGCATGGATAGGCATGTATTTACCTCTCATTAAAATAATGATACCTATAGTTAATAAATTTCAGGATGTTTAAATAGGGCCAAATCATGAAGGTAGTTTTTGAGCCAGTAAAGGGAATTTCATGCCACTTTTCTTGAGTTTCATGACTTGGGGTGACACTTGTTCTTCTTGACCTTGCATGGTTCATTTAACATCTTCAAATTAATTTAAATGCAACTCATTTTTTTATATTTACAATTGTATTTATGACCTTTACACTTCTCTCTTCTCCTCTCTCTCTGAAGTTCTAAGAACAAGCCATTTTGGCCTTTGAAAACTATGCTCCACTTGAGTATGGTGAAGCCCTGCTCATTTGCATACCATGGATCAATAAAGACTAATGATTTTTACCTCTTCCATGACTATTCATAGTGTGTTTACTTGGATTATTTATTTTTCTTAGTGATGAATTTTTATTTCCTTAGCATTGTTATTTCATTCTCTAACCTATTTGTAGTTAGAAAGCTTCTTCTTGTAGGTCATGTGAAGTGTTATAGGAAGTGTAAAGGTTGAGTGAGTTAGCCTATTCAATAGTGTCATTATATACCTCTTGTATATTACTCCTAGTATAAGCATTCATCCATAAACTTATAATGAAATACTAATGGGAGAAGATGTAGATTGGAGAAGTGTATGTTTGGTTAGTCTCTTGTTCTTATGTGTAACATGCAACTGGTTGGTATTCATCAACTAATTTGGTGTATCACCTCCCTCAATATATTTTACTTTCAATTTTATCTCCCTTTTTTGTCACAATTTTAGGATTAGTAGTGATTTACAAGTGGTATATCAAGGGAGCTAGCCGTATCTAGAGATTCACCTCATTCTTAGGTGCACCCATAGGCCTATAGGTGTTTCTACTATTCCAATTGGATGAAGAGAGCTAAGACATATCCTCAAAGGGTGAAAATACAAGTGATAATAGTTTTTGGCATACCTGATGGGACTATTAGTCCAAGAAGTTGAAAGATTTTTGTGTTGTCTTTCAGCACATCAGCCTTTAGAGGCATCTATCTTAGCATCAATGGAAATTCCAAAGTCACATCAACTTTTCAAGTAGCCCAAGTGTTCCTTTTGAATATTGTTGATAGTCATTCTTTGTGTTTTTTCTTCCTAATGAATTTCCATGGCTAATTTTGGTGTTGAGTATTATTTTACACAAGTTGGTAAGGTTTATCAAGCTTATGGCATTCCATATCAACCTTATTATGATCCTTACCAGTTCAAATATGATTCTTACTCAATTAAATATGACCATTTTCAAATTTATCATTAATTTTATTAATCTTATAACCAGCCTCCTCAATGTTTTTGCTTCTCTTAATCAACCTAGTCACTCCTCTAATCAGTCCATTAAAACTTTCATGAAAACACTCTTGGGCTATGAGAATTACATGTTATATCTTGACACACTAAGGGAACATGGTGAAGATGTCCCTATTAATTTAAATTATAAGGTGAGAGATGCATTATAGCTGGTCAAAATAAAGTGGTAACCTATTGAGAGAGTTAGTTGGTAGAGGCTCACAAGTGAAATGTTAGATATGAGTGGCCTAGTTTCATTCTTAGAAGATAGGCTAAAATTTAATGAGAAGCAACCTCATCAAACCTATCAGCCTTCATATCCACTTTAGAAATATTTATATCAGACCTAATTTATCCCTTCTCATGAGCCTAATAAGCTTATTAAATTCATATTTTCCCCAATCAGCTGGAAGAGAGAGTTGGAAAGACAAACATGGTTTTTGAAGCAAACCTTGATAGGAAAATTAAGTTGGCCAATAAGTAGATTCAACACTCCATATCATCAAAAAAGGAATTATAATTTAATCCCTTATTTCCCTCTCCCATTACACCCCCACCTTAAGAGAATACCTCTATAACTAAAATCCCAAGTTGGAGACAAGGTGGAGAATCTAAGCCTAAGGAGATACCAAGTTATATCACTAACTCAACAAGAAAATCCTAATCCTAACATCCTAAGTTGGAATAAGGTAGTGGAATCATGGGAAAAGAAAGAGGAGAAAATCCTTGATAAGGAGTGTGAAGTTGAGAAAGAGATTGATCCTATGCAATTCCCTCCCACCCTTCCTCAAGAGACCTCTTGTGTTCCATGTCATCCATATTGTACTCCTTATCCTCATGATTATTCCTATAAAATTCAAGAGAGAATTTTCCAAGATAACCTAACTAATCATATTGAAGAGTTAGCATCAAGGAAGAAATTGATAAGTTAAGGTGTGATGAAAGGTTTAGAGCCAAAAGAAGATCCTATGCCTAAACACACCCCATCTAACCTTCCTCAAGATGATGTTCAAGATAAATTAGATGTAAATGACGTGATTATAAAATGGAAGGAATAAAACTAAGATATTTTAGACCAAGTTCTACCTCCCCTTCCTCAACATCTCCCAAGAGAATCCCCTACAATTCATTCTCAATCTGATTTTGAGTTCTATGTTCCACCTCCACCAACTAGTTCCTCTTGTCTTCACCCCATCAACATTTACCTTGATGTACCTATGGTATGGGAACATAAAGAGGAGAATTTGGTTTAGAATAATTCAAAACTCTTGATTGAAGAAAATATATCTCCTTGGTATCCTCATTGTGCTAAGTTACATGATTTCAAGATGCCTAGTCTTAACATCACCAAGAAGAAGGAAATGGAAGATCTTGCAACCCTTGAGAAGCAAAGTTAGGTTATGATAGATGAGATACAACTTGAGATACCTCAATAGGTCCTAAATGTTTAAGAAGAGGAAATCATTATAGGGACTCCCTTTGCTGATCACAAGTGTAATTATGCCTTCTTGTATGAAAAGGAACATGTTTAAGACTTTTTTACATCTATTTATGAGGAATGCAAAAAACACTTGAAGAAGGAAGTAATTGACGTAGATTCTATATCTAATCAAAAGATTGTGGATAATCATCTCAAGAATGAAGATGAGTGCACTATTAAGGATGGAGAATAATTTCAAGTCATCCCCAAAGAGGTTGAAGTCCTATAAAAATATCTTGAGACCAAGGTGGAAGTTATTCTTGAAGATGATCTAATACCTTAGCTTGATTTTGAATCACCCTCAGATGCATTGGAGCTTTAAGAACACTAGCTTGATGATCTCATACATCAAGAAGAGAATATGTCCCATTCATTCCTTCATGTCATGAAGCTATAAGGGTTTCAAACTTCCCCTTTTATCCAAGAGGGAGTTTTCATCTTAGGTTAGTTAATATTTGAGTTAGTTTGTTTAGTTTGGTGTGTGTGTTCCATAAGTACTCATGAAGCACATGTGTGTTGGATTTTGCTTTGTGTGTGTCTTTTGTTTTGTGTGGTTGAGGTAGTCATTGGTATTGTTTTGATCAATTTTTTTTGTCAATTGTCAAAGTCCTCTTGTTTTGTTTTAGATTTTATATGACTCCCTAAGTCCAATAGACTAAGGATATTGGTCTAGTTAGTATAACAAGCATACTACCCCTATGAGTCACTAATTTATTGACCAAATTTGACCTTAGAGGTCAAATTGGGGCCTCTATAGGTAAAATATTGAGTTTTAGTGTTTTAGGGGTCTAATATTTTTCATGGGGTATGTTATATTCTATTTGATGTAATTTGATGCTATATTAGCCTTGGTCTTAGTCATATTAATCCTTATGTCTTTTAAAGTCATTTTAGGGGTCATAAATGCAAGTGGTATAGTTCCCAAGGTGTCCAAGTGTCATAGGTTCCTTATAAACATAAAATAAGCTATATTCCATATTATTAATGTTAGTTCATCTGAATATTGTAGGTTATCTAACTAAAAATCAAGAAATTAACTACAAAATAAGGAGTTTAGCACTTGTATGGCATATGAGGGAAGCTGACACATGGGAGAAGGCCATGGAACACATCTTCATCTTCCTGTGGTTTATTTACATGCTTGAAATGCTCTATAAGTGCCATTATTTTTATCTAAAACCATTATGCTCCTTCTTTGCCTTTTTAGACACATAAAAGTAGTTAGTAGGTTTGTGCTTGGTACAAACATTTGAAGAGGTTTCAATTCAAACAATTTTGGGAGGTGGTATTAAACTTAGAGAGATCCTTTTAAATAACATGAGTTCCAAGATTGTTCAACCATGATTTATGAACCATCCTTTACAAGCTAACTATGTTGTTATGTTTGCTAATATGTGCACCCTATAGGTTTTACTCCATTTTGGACAAGTCTATGCAAACCAGTTACTAAGTTTGATTATAGATGATTTTGGATTCCCTATTTTTGGTTTTATGTTTCAAGGTGTTTTTATGGGCTAAGTAACTTACGTTGTAGGTGAATTTACTATGTTGTGTTACAGGTAGTTTTCCACCATTTTCAAGAAATTTGTGCTTGATCATGGCTTTGGAGGGTTGTGATAGGTAATTTTTCATGTTTTTAATGTGTTCCTAATTCCATTTACATTTAAAACTCATTATCTAAAGCAACATTCCATGAGGTTTTAGTTCATTAGATACACAGTCAACTCCTAGCTCCTCTTCACTCTTAGTCATGACTTGTAAAGGATATGAGAATGTCCATAGAAGTGTGATGAAGGTTTCAAATCTATGTTATATCCTCTTTAAACATGAAATAGTGAATTAAGGTTTCAAATGGTAAATAAAATTCTATGGTAGTCATACTCAATCACATATATAGTCAGTCTACCAAAGAAAATACACCTACAGGTGCTCTCATAGAGGTTTTCAAACATTGAAACAAGGTGTATAATCTTACCCAAGATTTTAACAAAATAATCCATTGTTTGATCCCTTTGTAAGAGAATAGAGTTATTCTAAGGTCAAATTCATGATACCAATACTCATACCATTTCACATACTACCTCCATACCATTCAAGGTGTGTATATAACCTATCATGATGACATCATACTAGGATGAGAATCTTAATGGTGGTTTCAGACTCTTTCAAGTATGAAGAGTGAATTTGGGAGTGTTGAGATTGGTTCAAAACTCATGAGAGGTTAAAAACATTTACATTGTCCACATTATCTTTCACTTCTTGTATACATTGAATAACCACCTATATGTGGTGTTGATAGAGAACTAACATATTCATACGGAATGTTGAGAATGTGACAAGAATTTATTTAGAGTCTTATTAGGTTGAGAGATTATGTTAGATACTTTTTAAGTACTAGTTTGATAAACAAATTTTAAAATCACCTTCAAAAGTAATGATTGTGTGTTTAAGGACCAAATCCCTAAAACAAGTAAATAGAGGCCTAAAATCATTTTATCATGGTCCTGTAACATGGCTATAAATAGTTTTGGGGCATATTAATGATCAAAATTTGTATCATCCATGAAATATAATATATTTGAAAAATATGGGGTCAAGAGGATTAGTGGAAGTCAATTGTTAGAAGGCCCAAAGATGCCCTTGAACCACTATTTCTAGGAAGTAAAATCTACAAAGTTTGGAGATATAAAGTGACCTTGACATTTAAAATTGATTTAAGGCATAATATTATGTTTTTAATGGAAGAATTTATTGGAAGGTATACCAATGAACATGATATATCATTAGGATAATTTTAACATTATGGTCTTTAAATCTCATAAACACCTATAGGTTATTCATCTACAACCTGCCTATAGTTGCTCATAAAGCTCTCAAACTAAACTTGGGAAATGAAGGTCTCATAGAGATCATATAGCCTGCCTATATAAGGTTTATTTAAGTATTATAAAGAGTTTAAAATTATATATATCATAGGTTTAACAATAAAATCCACCTACAGGACTCTGTACAATCAGTTGTAGGTCACTGTAGGGTGACAGTCCTTACATTTTTCTTCTAATACTTTAAGCTGCTAAATAGTGGTGATTAGGAACATAGAGGTTAAAGAGTGTTATTATGACATTAATAAGATAATAAATTATGAATTTAAAGTGTGATAATTATAAATAAATAGATAATAGCATCAAAATCATCTTTTTGGGAGAATGGTACATATAAATGCCAACATACTCATATTTTAAGGGTTATTTTACAGAGTTAGGGTTGTTTGAGAACCAATTTAAAGGAGTCAGACTTTATTTTTTGGTAAAAATAGTCATTGGGACCTGATTTGTCTATAAAAAAAATCATTTTTACCTAGGTGAGAGGGAAATACCCCTTTGTTCTATCTCAAAGGCAAAGCACTCTTAAATAACAACAAGCCTATCAAAAGAGTATGAAGAGTGGAGAAGGTAAGTGAATGAGTTAGATAATGATATATCACTAATGGAATATTTTAAAATTTTAATCAGGAATGAAAAAAATATTAACTATGCTTAGAGGTAAGAAACTCAACAAGGTGACTTAGGCTTTTAAACATACAGACAAATTTACTAGGCCTTAACTAGGCCAAAGCCAAATGAAGGGTTAGATTCATTTCTAAAATCAAATGAGAATTCCATTCAATTGAATCATATTACTAGGGTTAAATAATATGTTTTCAATCATTTATATTATATATAATGTATTCATATCAAACAATATATAGTCCACATAAAAAGACCCTGCATAGACTACCTTTTCTAGGGGTTTGCCTTGGAATTTGAAGGAATTTGAGGGTCTAGAGACTAGATCAAAGACCCAGATATTTCATAGAGAATCCTAAACATTTGGATAATATTTTACACCATTTAATTGGTCTATAAAATAGGTTAAGTTCCCTATATTTTTCTTTAAATAGAGGGCACTCCACTTGAGTGTAAACTGGTAGGTTTTGGATGCAGAGATAGAAAGGACTCTTCCAAAATTCATTGGGACTTGAAATAAGTTTTTTGAAGTTGAAAAATATCTATGGAAACATGTAAAACACCTCATATAATTATTTAAAACAATAGGATAGTGTATATTACTAAGGTTATAGTCAAGCCTGAAAGGTAGAGTTTTGTCTTATAGATCAAATGTGAGGTCAATATTACTTCTAGCCTTAGGTATGCTCTATAACTCATTTGAACATGTGTATGGGACCATAAAATATGTGTATGATCTATTTTAATGTATGTAAATCACAAATAAGTCATATTTTTTTCTCAAAGTCAACATTAGGCCTATGCAAAGAAAAGGAAGGGTTCAAATAGGTAACTTCAAATGCTCACATATTTCATAAGGCTTTGCATGGAGACTCAGGGAGTTTAGAGATGTTAGACATAGGGTCATATAAAAACATTTTTTGGAATTGTTTTGAAGTTTGGATGTGAGATCTCTATGAATAATGGCTAAGAGGGTAAAATAGGCCTAAACCCGTGTTAAACCCTTGTAAAGATTCAATGAAGTAAATGAATATGGAAAGATACCATAGTGGCATATTTTGTGTATAATAATTATTTGAGATTGTATAATACTTATTCAAGCTCCCTACCATTATGATTAGCTATACATAATTGTATAGATGGGTAAAAAAACTACTTTTCTTGACTATTTTGTGTATTATGTAGGTTCTAGGAGGTTTCAATAGATGAAATAAATTTTGGATGAAATATTAAGACTTAATATAACCAAAAATGTACATTTAATTACTTTTAAAATCTCATAAATGTTCAAAAAATACCTCTCATCTTAGCCAGTCAAAACTAGCATAGTGAACATGGTGGTGAGAAGTGTGAAAACATCAAGTGGAAGTCTTTTTAAGGTGTGATTGATGCCTATAAATCCATGGAGGGTATTTAAAATTTTCATTAACCCAATTTTATGTATTTTCATTGGAAACTAAATCCAAATTTGATTCTAAGTGTGTAAGGTGTGGGAAAGAAGAGTTATTTTGATTACAAATTGTGATAGCTCATTTTGGGAAGATTCTAGACAACCAGAATTAAAACCAATGCATGTAAAGGCATGTATAAAATAATTTCCTATTATTAAAATAATTATACCTATCCATAATTTTTTTTCAAATAGGGATAAATCTTGAAGGTAATTTTATAAGCAAACACAAGGAATTTCATGCCACTTTTCATGAGTTTCATGACTTGGGGTGACACTTGTGATTCCTAACCTTGCATTTTTCATTTCACATATTATTGCCATGAACATTTAACTCCTTTTCTTATCTTTACAAGTGTCCTTGTGACATTTTCACTTCTCTCTTCTCCTCTCTCTCTTAAGTTCTATAAGAACTAGCTATTTTGACCTTTGTAAACTATGTTCCACCTAAGTATGGCTAATCCCTACTCATTTACATACCATGGATCAATAAAAACTACTTATTTTACCTCTTCCATGAATATTTATAGTTTATTCACTTGTATTATTTATTTTTCTTAATGATGACTTGGTGTTTCCTTAGCATTATTATTTTACTCTCACCTATTTAGAGTTGGATAGATTCTTCTTACAGGTCATGTGAAGTGTTATAGGAAGTTTCAAGGTTCAGTGAGTTATCTGATCCAATAGTGTCATTTTAAACATATTTTTTATTCCTCCTAGCCTAAACATTCATCCATATCCTCATAATGAAATATTGATGTGAGAAGATGCAGATTGGAGAAGTGTATGTTTGGTTACTCCCTTGTTCTCATGGATAACATGTATTTGGTTGGTAGTCATCAAATAATTTGGTTTATCACCTCCCTTATGATAGTTTACTTTCAATTTTATCTCCATTTTCCCTAACAATTTTATGAGTAGTAAGGATTTACAAGTGGTACATCAAGGGAGCTAGGCCTATCTAGAGATTCACCTCATTCTTAGGCTCACCCACAAGCCTAGAGGTGTTTCAATTTCCACTTGGATGAAGAGAGATAATACATCTCCTCAAAAGGTATAAATCTAAGTGATAATAGTAATATAACCTTATCTCCTTTTGATAATCTTTATATCTCTCAGGTACCATCCCCAATCAACCTAAACTACTCAAAATAAATTTGGGCTTAAGGCACCAATAAATCAATAAATTATGTAGTATCATGTTGTGGTATCATGTCATCTAAAACTCCATGATGAATCATCTCCATTGATTTTATTCATTGGGAATCCTTTGATGTAGAATATCTAAAATTTTAATCAAAATAACATCATATCTCATATATAATCCAAATACCTCATACATATATTTATTATATCTCTAAATATACCCAAGCAAGAAATCAACATAAACACATATTAATTACCCACAATACCACCATCAACTCATCCACATAACTTCTCTTAGGTGTCATGCCTTGATGGAGGACTAAAACCTTTATGATGCTTTGGTTGGATAATACACACGTCATTCTCTCATATTTGATGCACTATCATCTAGCTAATATCTAGATGAGCTATAGGATCTTAGTATTGTAACTAAAATTATGCACTAGATAAACCAAATTTTTTTGGTGTTTCCATGACCATACTCATGGTATTGGTTGTGCCTATATCTATTACTATTCTTAAGAAACCACTACTCATCCTCTTCTTGTAGAATGAACTCCTCATTGTCATGACCACTAATATGTCATTACCCTAGGAAATTATGGCCATATGATTGATACCTTTGTAATTATCCTTTCATGTCTTACACTCCATTTCTCAATCATATGATGAACCAAATAGGATAAAACCAAAATAAGATCTTATTAGTGTGGCTATCCAAATTGACCTAGTATATGATAACATAGATTGGGATCTATTTACCATAGATAGTGTCTAGTGATCCTCACTAATGCATGTATTTCTACTCATTTTTGCTATTTACATTCAGACGAAGAAGAAACTAAAGATAATGGTCAGGGGTTTGTACATTACCTGGATTAAGTTACACACCGTATCCAAACATTGTAGGAGCTCCTCTTTGGCTGTGGACGAAGACACCTGTAGATAAAAATAAGACTCAAATAAGGAGAATGTTAGAGAGATATATGGTGGACTGCCAAGCGATACGCTCAATCTCGGAAGTGTAAAGGCTTGCTTGAGGGATGATAGTCCATTGTTTATGAAAAAGAGTGTTGTATAAAGAGAAATGGTGAAAGACTAAGAAAGATAAAGTAGACAATGCATACCTGTTCTCTATTGTCAGTCTATCATAGTCATCAACGTCGGTTAGTCTGCCATCATCGGTTGGTCAGTGTTGCCAATGTCGGTTAGGTTGCCGATGTTGGTAGGGGCAATGGGACTTGGATGGGTTTTTGAGTTATGTCCATGGTCGACAGAAGGAATCTAGGATTTTAAAAGGTTTGTGCAAGGTTATAGGGAGACGAATAAGGTCCGTAGAAAGGCAAAGGTAGAGGATAGGTTATCAAAAAGGGTAAGGGTATGAGGAAGGCTTTTTAGCCTCTCCCATAAGAAGTTAGGTTGGGTTTGGTAGTATTTAGAAATAGTAAATAGAAACTAATTACTAATATATTCTAAATTACTAGAATGAAAGGCAGAAGAAATACTTAGCTCTTGCTTAAAAAAGAACCAAAGGTGTTGAATGCTTATTCCTGTTGTGGCTGGTGTCGAGTCTTCATAAAATGTTTTTAACCCAATGTCTAGAGTGATTTTTTTAGAGTTTCTATAGCCAAGGGAGCATTAGTTGAAGTTTGATGCCTGGTCTCAGAGTGTGGGCATCCAAGAGTCCAGCTAAAGAGAGAGAGAGAGAGAGTGTCCATAGATCCAAGAGAGTTCTGAGGATCGAAGAGAGAGTCGAAGGGCCGAAGAGAGAGTCAAAGGGGATTAACCTGACGTTAGAAGTTATTTTAAGTAACTGACATCGGCGGTTCCTCCAGCATCAGCCATCTATTGACCGATGTCAGTGGGTGGAAAATGGGTAAAAGGGGCTATTTTTAGCCCTTTGCCCATTCCCCATCCACCAAGTGCATTTTGTCATTGGAGAATGGTCAAATGATAGGGTTATTAGGTGCGAGGGTTAGTTAAAAGGTTGGAATAGGTCTTAGGTAGTTATGATATGAAGGACTTAGTCATGGAGTGAGTCATAGGGTAAGAAATAGTCTTAGGTAGGCGAGGTGTCTAGGTGAGGTGTCGAGGGGATGTCATTAATTTAAAATAAGTAATTTATTTTAAATTAATAATGTGTGTAAGTGACCAAGGGGAGTCAACACAATTTTGGTGTCTACATTTGACCCTTTTTGTCTTGTTGGTTGTTCTTGATGAACTGCAAGACAAAAATAAGAGTAGGTTGCCCCAGGTATAGGATAAGGTGTAAGTTGCCCCAAGTATGATGATGAGGTATTCGCCCTCAAAGTGGGAGCCAAGGGAAGGTAACCTGATATTGGGTGCCAATTTGATAGGTAGTGGATGAGTATGGTGAATTTGGAGTGTGAATGTTGTAATAGTTGAGATTGTGCATATACCACTTCACATGGTAGTTAGGTCAAATTGTCACAGGCAAGGTCAAAGAGTGCTAAAATTGAAGTAACTGGGCCCTAACTTTTAGTCATAGTTGATTGGGTTATTCAATCAAAGTTGTAACTCCAATGGTGGTCGTGTTCCAAGTATCCTGGGCTTAGGAAGTGCTCTTGGAAAGCATGAAAATGTCACAAGTAGTGGGGATCAACTTGGGTGTGATCCAATACTTGTGAGGGTCATAATATGATGTGTAGACAATTTTGCTAACTATTCGTGAGGTATCATACATGCAATCAAAACAACCAAGGCAAAGTTGTCTCAAAAGTGGTCTTGGTCGGAGGAGATAGCCACGATCTCCAAGGTTGTTGGTCGAGTTGGGTTGAGATATAAGT
Source organism: Torreya grandis (assembly GCA_037957365.1). Taxonomy (NCBI): domain Eukaryota; kingdom Viridiplantae; phylum Streptophyta; class Pinopsida; order Cupressales; family Taxaceae; genus Torreya; species Torreya grandis. The sequence continues at coordinate 1,038,638 of JARHVA010000846.1, forward strand.
GATCTCAAGAGTTGTGTGTTGTGGTCAGGGAGATGTGTGTGATCTCCAATGTGCCCCATAAGAAGTCAAAGGTGACTTCTACAATGTCAGGGCTAGTGGTTTGGTCATGACTTTAGGCTGGTTAAGTCATGATTTAAAGGTTAAATGGTTTGTCCATTGAGTAGATGAACAAATGAATGACCATTGTCATTAGGGAGATGAACAGGTGAATGGCTAAGCTAACCTCAAAAGACTGAGTGCTGCCTACATAGCCCCTATTTTAAGGGCCTCAAGCCAATGTAGTTCTCACCAAAAAGGAAAGAAGAGTCAAAGAGGTTGATAGGTTGTTTTGGTCAGGTCAGTGTTTTTAGCATTTCCCATATGTGTGATGGTTCATGCTTGAAATGATAAGTGTATGATGATTTTACAGCCTTTTCCATATTATGTGATGGTGTATTCTATAACTTTGGTGATGTGGTTTTTCATCCCTAGCAATTTTCCATATTTGTGATGGTGTATGCTAAAAATTAAATGAGATGATGATGTTATAACCTTTTCTATATTGTGTGATGGTGTATTCTATAGCATTGGTTGTGTAGTTTTTCATCCCTAGTAATTTTCCATATTGGTGATGGTGTATGCTAAAAATGAAATGAGTATATTTATGCTTCAACAAGTGTCCATATTGGTGATGGTGTATGCTTGACATAAATTGTGTTGGGTTGATAGTTTTTATGTGTATTGTTGTCCATAGAAACTAGTGTGAATGGGCTATGTCATGTTAGTGGTCTGAAAATGTTTGGTTTGGTTTGGTTGGTTTTGGTTAGATAATGGTCTGGTTATGTGTGACCAAGATGTATAAGAAGTGAAAGGTGAATTGCTCTTTCATTGACAAGGACCATAATGATTGCATAGATAATGTTTTTGGAAATAAAATCTCCGTTCATGCATTACGTCGTTGACCATTGGTTTATGTTAGAGAAGTACTGGAATCATTTGACATTAAGTGAGCTCAAATCCCTTGGGTATGTTGGGGTAATAGGTTTGATTTTGTGATAGGTGAGGGTAGCGTAACCCTTTTGAGCAGGGATAACTTTGCCCCTTTTATAGGTGACCCTGAGAATGACTATAGGCAAGTCCATGACTTTATAGTTTGTCAGTCTTTTTTTTTTAGTAGACTGATCAATGTGGGAAGTCCACTTGGGGATGTGTTGTTTTATGGTCATATGGTGTTGTTTGTAGCAAAATTTAGGCATAGCCATCCTTCAAGGGAGTGGTCTATATTCTGCTTTGTATGTGTTGATGTCATTGAATAGCTATCCTTCAAGGGAGCAGTCTATTTATTATAGCAATGATGCAGCTATCCTTCGAGGGAGTAGTCTATATTTATAGTTTATGACCTTTGAATAGGCATCCCAGTTTTATTTTTTTATTTATGATTGGAATTTTAGTCATGGACTAGGCTATAGAGGTTTAAGGGTTCCCTTTTATTAGGATAAAGCATTCATGCTTGACAAATGGGTTGACTGATGTTTGTAGGGAAAAAGAGTTGAAAGGAATAAGAATGAGGATGATGGGGGTTACTCAAAGGATGAGCTCGAGTTAAATATCAAGTGAATGATTACTTGGCTAACAATAAAATGGTCGAAGATGTAAGGCATTAAGGGGCTTAGATTCTAGTCAGCCTTCGAGAGAAGACAGACGATAAGTGCCTGATCTAGACTGGTGTGTTATGATGTAAGGTCCAAGCCAATTAGGAGCAAACTTGTCTCTTTTGCTTCTTTCCATATTGGTCACATGTTGGTTATCTTCAAGGATGAGATCTCTAATTTTTAAATCTCGCTCTTTCAGATTTTAGTTGTAGGCATGTTTTGGTCGATGTTGGATGTGAAGTCGGTTAGTATGTTGTTGGCATTTGGTACAATGCCAAACATAGTCATTGTAGTCTTGGTTAAGGGTGGGCCAATAATAGCTAAGGTGGAAGATGCGCTTGGTAAGCGAGTTACTATTGAAATGTCCCCCACAAATCCCATGATGGACTTGTTTGATGACATGAGATGTTTCAGTGGTAGTTAAGCATTGGATAAGGAGGCCGTCGAGACCTCATTTGTAGAGAAGTCCCCCTAGCATGGTGTATTGAGCTGTACTTTTGATAAAAGTCCATCATCCATTACTAGAGAGGTTAAGAGGCATGATAGAATATGTTAGGTAGTCAACAAGTCACTTATACCAAACGTCATGTAGACTAGAGAGGTTAGGAGAAATTTCCCCCAAAGATGTTGGTCGAGATGATCCCAAGATAAAAATCTTGGGTTTTGGTGATTGAGAAGGCTTGATGAATGGACATGTCCAAGGTGTAGAAGCATGGTCTTTTCCTTTATCCTGTAGGTTTTGCGACCTAGTGACCACATCAATGGTGCTGATTTCGAGTAAAGGAGGGGAAGGTGGTTGAGGGACTATAGTCTTGTGTTGGAATTTTGATTTAGGTGAAGATGTTTGTGAGGCATGAGATGGTGTCGGTGGTTTTTTGAAAGGGTGTTTAGGAGAATCCTCCATGTGATGGGTGTCCTTTTTCAGGTGTTGGTGAATAACAACCTTAAGGGCACAACAACACTCAGTATCATGTCTAGGTGTGCGATGATACCAGCAGATTTTAGTGTTATCGAACCAAGATGGTTTTGGTCTGAGAGGTTGGTATGGCTTAATAGGTGGGAGGATAATGCTTGAAGACTGTAATAATTGACATAACATCGAAGCATAAGAGCCCTTTAATGTGTCTGCACTCCTTATTGCAGTAGACATTGACAAATGTTGTTGAGGGAGTTTGTCGTGTCCTCTTTTTAGTCGGTGGTGTGGCCACACGTGTAGATGGCACTTGCTTGGTGAGAGGCATTGAATGTTTTAGAGGAAGTATGTGTTTGATAGGTGAAGAGAGTAATGGAGGAAATTTTCCTCTATGAGGTGTTGAAATAGGGAGCACTCCTTTTAAAGTAAAAGGATGTGGACCCAAAATAGATGGTAATGGTGAAGGTGGAGGAGTTTTCTGACGTGGTTTAGTAGCCTTCTTTAGTTTAGTGCAAGGACTACTATTGTGAAGGGTGAGGTTCAAATCTACCTTCACTAGATCTTCTTCGACCGAAGTGGGTGAGGTGGCAAGTTCCTCTCTCGGTGGAGAAGGGATTAGTGAATGTGGCTCTTCGAGAGGATAAAACATAAGGATGATCATGGTTTCGATGTGTGGTCTAGGAGTGGAGGAAGTATGATCCCCCATTAATGATAAGGAGGATGAGGGTGAAGCCACCGGTGTTGGTGTCATCAAAGTGTCCTCCAATATGGGAGAAGTCAAAGTTAACTCTCCTACATGTGAAAGAGGGGTGGATGGAAAATTATCCTCCATTGGTGGAGGACAAATAGGAGAAGAAGGCTCTTCTACCTATGGTTGAGAAATAGGTTGATGAACATCTTCAAACTGTGGGAGAGGTTGTTTATAAACCATGTCGACTATGCATATATTACACTCTTAAAGGTCATCGGCTATGGTCTAAATGTTATTTTGACTAGGGGGATGGTTAGGGAATGGTTGCCTAAATATGTCTATGTTTTGGTTAGCCGGCGCATTTGGGTTATCCAAAACAAGATCCCCCTTGTCTAACATGTCTTGGATAATGTTTTTGAAGGTTTTACAATTGTCTATGCCATGACCTTTGACTCGCTGATAATTACAAAAGTCATTTTCCCTATACCATGTAGGGATGGCTTTTGAGGGGTCAAATTGGGGTGGTCAGATTTGAGGGAGGTTGAGGACCCCTTGCTTTACTAGTTTATCCAACACAAAAGTGTATGATTCTCCTGTTGGAGTATATTGACACTACATATACCGTTGTTGAAATTGTCTGGTGATGTATTCTAATGTGGAAGGCTCAGATTGGTTAGCTGTGGTAGAGGATGATAACCTAAGTACCACAGTATTTGTTGATCCCTTGGACTTGGATTTGGAGGAAGAAGGTTTAGAAGAAGAAGAGTCATTGGATTTTGCATTGGTATTTTTACTACGCAATGTGACTCTATCTTCTTCGACTGCACGGAGTTCAAGCTTTCAGGCCATTTTGAAAGCTTCGTCAAATGTGCAAAAAGTTTGAACCTGCAAAGTGGATGAGATGTGCTTGGCACATGCTCATGAAAAGAGTTCAATGAGCTCAGTTTGAGGTAAAGAAAGGGAGAGTTGGTTAATCAAACCTCTCTAATGGGTGACAAAATAAACTATTGACTCGTCGTCAAATTGTTTAATAGAATAGAGGTCTGTAATGGAGACCTTCTTGGTGATGTTGATTGAAAAGTGGTCGAGAAATAGTTGGGTGAGTTGAGTGAAGGAAAAGAGAGAGTGACTAGGAATAGAGCTATACCAGTCAAGCGCGGCACCAGAAAGTGACATGGGAAATGTACGAAGTAGTAATGCATCATCGTGTGCTATAAGGTAGCAAGCGTGTCTAAACGCTCATAGATGTTGTTGTGGGTCCTCTTTACCCTAAAAATGAGTAAATTTGGGGAGTTCCCACTAGTTAGGGTATGGTCTAATAGGCACCGAAGGGTGAATGGATTCATTGCATATTTGTTTGTATGAAAGAACATTGCCTAAACCAGAAATGGATGTTTCAAGGTTAGACATCTTATCCATCAGCATCTTAATTAGATCGGCTGATGGATTGGTAGGAGGGGCACCCCCTAGGTTTTAAGGTACCTAGAAGGCATTAAGAGGGGCATATGACGTACTTGGTTGCATTTATATAGGTGTAACATATTTGTAGTTCGTCATAGGGACTGATGTTGAGGTCAAGGGGGCTTGTGCCATGAAGTTGGAGGGCACAAGTTACTAGATGTCGCCAAGGGTGGTTGAATGGTGGCAATACTAGTTAAAGGATAGGTAGTCACTCTTGTGTTTATGGGTGTAAGAGTGGGTGGGCTAGAGACAATCAAGTTCTAAAATGGTGTCGAACTTGGTTGAATCGTTTGTGGTTGAGGGGGTACGAAAACCCCAATGAAGGTAGGTCTAGAAGTAGAAAGGGAGGCCAAATCTTGAATATTGGCCATGGTTGGGTTAATAGTTGAAGTAGTGGCTTGAGTGGTCATAGGTTGGGTAGTGAATGTTGTTGATACCATTGCCACTTTAACCAAGGAAGTTGGCATCCCATAAATTGGGTTACCTGAAGGGTCTCGCATTGGGCCTCTTGAGAGATAGTGTTGGAGAGCCTTAACGTTATGGTCAAGGAATCTCTCAAAGTTTTGATCCCCTTTAGGAACAATTGAAGGTTGATTTGGGGTAGGTTGGACAGGAGTATGCTCAGTGTCTGAAGTATAATCCATTAGAGGACTTGTCGTATAGGGTGAAGGTGGAAACGGTTGTTGCCTCGCGTGGTCAACAAGAGTTTTGGCTTGACTGTGTGTCAAAACCATTCACGGTGAAAGGGTTTAGGTTCTAGAAACTATGAATTTCAGTTTCAAAAAACTAGAATGTGTGTTTAATAGCAAAAAAGCTGGGTTTTAAGCTTGCTATTTTGGAGATATTTTTGTTGACAGTGACCGACGTCGGTAGAAAAATTGATGTCGGTGATGATAGTTGTCGATGTCAGTATAAAAACTAATGTCGGTGAGGATAAATTACTAACGTTGGTGGGAAAACTGATGTTGGTGTCTGTGTATTTCCAAAAACTCAAAAAACTAAAAGTTTTTGGAAGAAATAGAAACTCTGAGTTGTTTTTAGACCTCAAAATGCGACCTCACTAGCTCAAACAAGCATATAGGAACAGAAAAATAGATGATGGCAAGCAACCTCTAAATGTTAAATTCCTAATAATAAATTTTAGAGTCATGGTGGCTTATGCCTTAGAAGAATGTGTTTGGGAATTGGGCTTTTAGAATGGGTCCTAAAGAGGTAGTCTATGGTTGGTTTCAGGTTATGTTTTGGTGCTCAAAAATCTATGTTAGGTTTCATATATGGCCTGGTGCTAGGGGCTTGCTCCCTTCACTTCATGAACCAAGAGCCAAGCTGGGCTGCTCAGCTAATATATACTTTGCCTATAGTTTATACTCTCCTAGAGAATAGAGTGGGTCCTCCCCTTGGTGGTGAAATCCAAGTAGGATCGCTAGGTAGGGTAAGGTATCCGCTAGGTGATGAAATCCTAGTTGAGCCTTGTCTCAGGTATGTTTAAATATTTAATTTGATGTGAATGTGGTCTGGTTGTGTAACATATGTGCACTACAATTTATTCATAATGCATTTTTAATTACTAGGTGAGATAAATATGCATTCAAGCAGGAATGAAATGCAATAAAGTTTTTAATCTCAAATTGAAATGTTTTGTTTAGATGCAAACAAGTGGAGAAAAGGGTAAGAGTATGAATTTTCACTACTCTAAGATGCAGGCAAGAAATGACAAGAAGAAAAAGAAAGAGGTTCTTTTTATCTTGTGTTAATGGTTTCTTTTCAAAATAAAAAGATAGAAGGAGGATTTAAGAAGAGAATTTTTCCTAATGCAACTATATGAAAGTTTGCGTTTTATAAGAAATGAACCCAAGGAAAACTCCAGGGTCCCACCAGGCGTGCTAGAATGTTTCTACTCATTTTTGCTATTTACATTCAGAATAAGAAGAAACTAAAGATAATAGTCAAGGGTTTGTACATTACCTAGATTAAGTTGTGCACTGTATCCAGACGTTGTAGGAGATCCTCTTTAGATATGGAGGAAGACACCTGTAGATAAGAATAAGACTCAAATAAGGAGAATGTTAGAGAGATATATGGTGGACTTCCAAGCGATATGCTCGGTCTTGAAAACGTAAAGGCTTGCTTGAGGGATGACAGTGCACTGTTTATGAAAAAGAGTGTTGTATAAAGAGAAATGGTGAAAGACTAAGAAAGAGAAAGTACACAATGCATACCTATTCTTTGCTATCAGTCTATCACAATCACCGATGTCGGTTAGTCTGTCATCATCAGTTGGTTAGTGTTGTCGACGTCGATTAGGTTGCTGATGTCGGTAGGGGCAATGGGCCTTGGATGGGTTTTTGGGTTATGTCTGTGGTTGACAGAAGGAATCTGGGAGTTTAAAAGGTCTGTGTAGGGTTGCAAGAAGATGAATAAGGTCCGCAGAAAGGCAAAGGTAGAGGATAGGTTGTCAAAAAGTGTAAGGGTATGAGGAAGGCTTTTCAGCCTCACCCGAAAGAAGTCAGGTCAGGTTTGGTAGTATTTAGAAATAGTAAATAGAAACTAATTACTAATATATTCTAAATTACTAGAATGAAAGGCAGAAGAAATACTTAGCTCTTTCTTGATGAATAACCAGAGGTGTTGAACGCTTACTCCTATTGTGGCTGGTGTCAAGTCCTCATACAATGTTTTTAACCCAATGTCTGGAGTAATTTTGCCAAAGTTTTTGTAGCCAAGGGAGCGTTGGTCGAAGTCTGATGCTTGGTCTCAAAGTGTGGGCATCCAAGAGTCCAGCTGGAAAGAGAGAGAGAGAGTGTGTTTGTGAATCTAAGAGAGTTCTGAGGGTCGAAGAGAGAGTCGAAGGGGATTAACTTGACGTTAGAAGTCAGTTTAAATAACCGACGTCGGTAGTTCCACTGGCATCGACTGACTGTTGACCAACATCGGCAAGTGGAGAACGGGTAAAAGGGGCTATTTTTAGCCCTTTGCCCGTTCCCCATCCACCAAGTGCATTTTGTCATTGGAGAATGGTCAAATGATGGGGTTATTAGGCATGAGCATTAGTTAGAAGGTTGGAATAGGTCTTAGTTAGTTATGATATGAAGGACTTAGTCATGGAGTGAGTCATAGGGTAAGAAATAGTCTTAGGTGAGGTGTCTAGGCAAGGTGTCTAGGTGAGGTGTCGAGGGGATGTCATTAACTTAAAATAAGTAATTTATTTAAAATTAATAATGTGTGTAAGTGACCAAGGGGAGTCGACACAATTTTGGTGTCTACAACATGTGTATGTATAGTGGATGGCTATGATGGCTAGGAATCCATAATACTCACATACATCTACCAAATAATATGTTCATGTTTCACTAAATTATAATTTTGGTGCATGAGAAATCACCTACAAATAATGATCAAGTGACCATCTCCTGAATTTTATAAGATCATCATCTGTGGCATGGGGAAACCCTATTATTATATATAGAGAAGCACTCATAAATCTATCTCCCCAAAATAATAAAAATCCCCATAGTCTACTATTTTATAAAAATAATACTCTACTAATTATGCACTAACTATACTAAAATCACTGAACCTAAATCATAAAATGTGCATGATCTAACATATATCAACATAGTTCTATAATATATAGTGACACTCTACCATATGACTTATGAAATATCACTTGAACTATCATAAGTCATATAATCACCTTCTGGATATATAAAATAGTCAATATATACATCAAATAAATTGACACATAACCCTCATTTATCATACTTCTTAAACCTTATGGCCCACATAGATAACTACTTCATCTCATTAGATAAATTATGGATATTTCACACTATAATTTTTCCCATAATAAGTAACCCTATTAATACATAAATGTACTCAAACATAATACCTACCTCAATGGTAACCCCATCCAACACCCATTGAAGGTATTAGTTAGTATCTCATATGCTCCTAAGAACATGGTGACTAGCTCTATACTAAATGGGCTATACCACACCTCCATAATTATTTATAATACAAACACATTGAGATGATATCATTTAACTACATATAATCACTCCAGTAAATTTGGTAACCATATATCATCTATCACTTTCCACAATCTTTGATGTCTTTGAAAAATATGAAAAAATAGAGCACACATTAGAGTTATATCCAAAAATTTAAATAAAATAGACATAAAATAAATAAAATCACTTTTCATTTCTTATTATCTACTATATTGTCTATGTCCCTTAGTATATCAACCATCTTATATTTTAAAACTAAATCAACCATGTATCTTACTACATCATCCATATATAATTTGAACTATATTGGTCATGACCCATTGTATTATCCTTTTACTATACTAAATCATCCTATATACACACCATTTAGCATCTCCTAAAATTATCATATAACATCAGCCATATATATGTAGTTCTAACTAATGTAGTTCTAAATACTTAGGTGCACACTTTACAACTAAGTTATCCTAATTGACCTAGTTATAGGCTAGTCTTCCCATGTATGACTAAAATTATCTTTTTTATATTGTCAAATAATATATGAGAGGGATTATGGTCACCCATAATTTTATATATAATCTAACTTTTAATACAATAGAGAGGAACATTAGTTTTCAATTTATATTGCTCACACTTATGCCCTAAGTCTAAATTTGGAGGAGTTGTTTCTTATATCTTATATTTGACGTAAAAACATGTCTTGTGGAATATTTGATGCAATAGGAGTTATTTTATCTTAGATATTGATTCAAACATTAAGATCCTTACAACCAAAATAATCACTTACAAAACACCATTGGCCAAAGGAGAGATTGAGGTTTGACAAGTCTTGTTCAAGTTAAGTATTTTCTAACCCTATCTCTTTCCTTTTGATAGATTTAATTTTCATAATAACTTGGTTAATTAGTGTAAGTATCCTTTTTTGAATTCTCTATATACTTAAACTTAGTGTGGCCATATGATTATTCAAACTTGACATTTATACATCTTAGGTAGCCTATGATCGCATTTGTATAACATGGCTCCTTGCATATTTCAAATATGTTTCTATCCCATCTCCTTAATTTTATTATTATTATATTTTATTACTTTATATTTAGAGATCTAGTTATGATTATTATATTTTTTTGATTTCATAGATATTTTGGAACCCTTTCTCTTGACATTGTTTTATAGGTGCTCCTCTTTCTAGGTTTAAGAGATCCATTGGTCATATCCTAATTTAATTAAGTATTAATGAGATATATTTGATTTACCTTTCTTAAGTGTAGATATTTAAATATAATATTTATAGGTAAAATCTTAGATAATATCATGTGAGAGCCACTCTTGATCCCTATATCTATTCCATTATATATACACACCATATAAAGATAGAAATAAATAACCTAGATAAGTGCATTAGCCTCCAAAAAATTCAAAATTATTCAAATTTACTTTGTGTTGAAACCATTGATTCATGTAGGTGGTAGTTATGTAACCACTATGACATATTATGAAACTACCAATTTATGTATATTGATTATTACATAATCACTGTGGTGGTTTTACAATTGCCATGATTACATAACCATGTTTAAACCTAAATTTTGATATGGAATGCTATTTGGGTAGATATTGTTAAGAATATATAAATGAAAATGCATAAGGGTGATAATAAAATATATAATAGATCAATTATATGCTAAACTTAGATATAACATACAGTGAATTTATTAAACTAAGATAGGCATCAAATAGTAAGTACAACTATGATAGATATGAAAATTATAAATAAGTAATGTTCTTGGTTAGTTTTGATGTTGACACAATTATAGATATAGAATAGCAAGGAATTAGATTAGAATATGATTATATAATAGTCACACAATTTTGGATTGAGTACCTTTGGAACTATAGATGTTAGTGTCAACCTAGGATAGTTATGTCAATGCTACTGGTCAATTAAATTCTAAACTTAGATATAACATATGATTAATTTATTAAATTGAGATAGGCAAAAAATAGTAAGTACAACTATGCTAGATATGAAAATGACAAAGAAGTAATGTTCTTAGTTTTAATGTTGACATATTTATAGATATATAATATGAAGGAACTAAACTGGAAGATGATTCTATAATGGTCAAAAAAAATTATATTGAGTGCCTCTAGAGATACAGACATTACTGTCGACCTAGGATAGTTGTGTCAATGCTACTATATAAACCCAATTTAGGTTTCCTATATGGAATACCTACCAGAAAAGGATGTGACCAATTCGATGCTTCTATTTTTATCTTCACCTTCACTCTAGTGCATTCAAATCTTAGTCATGTATTATCACTCCTCATGAAATTATAAAACCCTGGTTTTTCATCTTCATAGTGATCTTTGGGAAAAATAGGTTAGTTGACCCATAATGTCAATCTGACCCTAAAAACCCTTTTGTTAATGAGTGATACCTACATATATAATATTATCAAGAGGGCCTCAGACTAATCTAGTTATACCCTATGTGTTGGCTAGTGTGTGAATCATGTAATATGTGGAAAGAAAGTACAATAGTGACCTAGCTTATAACTTGGAAAATTAGGATCTTAGGCTACTCCTTCAGTACTTCATACCTATAAATGTGTGATCCCTATGACTATTATGTAAATTGAAATAAATGGGGAAGCTTTAATCAATTGAATTCTCTTTAGTATGAATTATATATGAGTAATGAATGATGGTTGATCTTGTATTTATATTAACCCCTTTGGATAAATAACTTTCATTAAAAAACTTAGGCTAACCATTAAAATACATTTCATTTACAAATTAGATGACTTTACGACATGGGATACTTGTATTAGAGTAAGAAACCTACATCAACATAGGTGTTTATATTATATGATAGTGTCTAAGGAATATGATAGTAGGTACAGACTCATAACTTGTATAGGTGGAAGATAAGTAAGTCTTAAGCATTCTAAGTAAGATAGAAGGTCTGGGTCATCAACATAAAATTGGTCAAACCAAGAGATAGGAAAAGGTGCATAAGATAAAGAAAATGTAAGACTTCTAAAAGTGGGAAAAGGTTTATAAATATAAGGAACAACCAAGGTCTAAGTTTTGCAGGTGTAAAATATTGACATGTTATATAATATAGAAATATTATCTACATTTCCCCCTTTTAATCTAGTAATGAATTTTTTGGTTTAAAATAGATTAAATGTGTACCTATGTGTGTATAACACACCATACATTTGATTTATTACAAATTGAGTGATTTTTGGTGACTAACCTATAACCAAGAGCATGTTATAGTATATAATGAGTTCATATAATATGAAATATAAAGTATTAAAAAGATTGAAATTGAATGATTAAGGCTTAGGAGTAAACCTATGTATTGATGTAATAGCATTTCCTATTAGCAACTTGATTTAAAAACATATGTTATTGTAAGGTTATAAAACTAAGATTAGGAAAAATATATAAAATATTTAAATTGCATATATCTAAGTATGTATATATATATATATATATATATATATATATATATATATATATATATAGAGAGAGAGAGAGAGAGAGAGGGTATATGCCCCCAATCTTGGAGAAAATATGAGTTATCACTCAATAGTTGAGATTAACTCAAACATGTACCCTAATGATACTTTAAACCTAGTGAGGCTGGATGATACAATTAAGTATAAATTGAAAAATTATAAATATCAAATGATTTAATCACATCATCCATACCAAAATTGAACCAACTAATATAGTAGATTGGCTCAATACAGTTTATAATAGTCGATTCTAGGTATTAGTGCATAAAAGTCCATGATATGGCTATAGTATAGAAAAGAGTTTTGAAATCTAGAACTAATTTAGAATTTGAAATATTAAGCACACATTGCATAACATATACACCTTAGATATGTATCGTGATAAAACTATGTATAATAATGGTATTAATGCATAGAATTTTGTCAAAACTACGAATATGAATCATAAAACATTATGCTTTGGCCAATTCAGATACTGTGTAAGTGTGGAGAACATGATTAAAATTCATTCCCCCACTATATATGGAGAAATATAAAAATTTATATAAGTTCCAATGTGGAGAACATGTTTCCAAAACATGCCCCCACTATAATCTAGAGATGTTGAATACAAAATAAGTGTGGAGAAAATGCTTCCAAAGACTACCCCCACTAAATATTAAAACTATGCCAAGTTTGGAGAACATTTTTACAAAACATTCCCCCATTATAATTTATATATGGTGAATAAATAATAATTATAGAGAACATATTTCTAAATCATGCCCCCATTAAATTTGAAAACTATGCCAAGTGTGGAGAACATGTTTCCAAAACATGCCCCCATTGTAATCTAGAGATGTCACTTACTAAATAATTGTGGAGAACATGCTTTAAAAAAATAATCCATTAATATTCCCCAACTTTGAGGTGAGGGAAGAATATAAATTAGCAGTTACCTCACCTCAAAAGGATAAGATAACTGTATAATCTATGAATGTAACCACATAACATATAAAAGGACATGTCTAGGTAAATATAGCATTGAAGCACATAGAATAATGTGATCACATGAAGGCATAATATAAATGATAAATATAATATAAACATATATATAGTACCATTATAATCTCAATAATAAAATAATCACACACATAAGAACACTCAAAATCAAGTCAACATACAATGGTCCAAGGAGACCACAAACAAGGGGCATGGTCAAATGCAACACAATTGAAGGGAGATGGCTTAGTAAAATGTAAATAAATACAAGGATGACATGTTAAAAGGTATATACAATAAAAAATAACATTTTAAAATGTTAAAAGAATCATACATAGGTATTAGGGTCACAAACAAAGTAACATTCAAATATTCGATCAAACAAGACAATAACAAGGTAAGACACTCAAAAAAAACATAAGAAACTATAGAAAACATGTCATATTATCCCATGAATAAACTATGTTATAAAAAATGTTAATTTAATTTCATATAAAGTACCATTTATAATATATAATCATGGATAAAGGCATATGTAAGTATGCATAAATTCAAACATGATAATGAAAGGTGATCATTGAACCATATAACTTGTGAGTATCAAGATAAAAGAAATGGATGCCCCAAATGTCCACATGAAATGATTATATAAAAGGCCTAACATATAAAATAAGAATATACCATTTATTTTGTATACCTCTATCACTCTAAAATAAAAGTGTGACACACATGTGTATGTAGGAGTAACTGAAATGCCATCCATTAACATGAAATTGACACATAGATGTCAAGGATCTAATAGAATATGTACATGCCATAACTATTTTCAGATATTTGAATGTTTTTTATGTTTTTTGGTATTTTTATGATATTTAAAGATAAAATATCATCTTATGTTCTCATCCAAAGGATGGTAATAGGTATCTCCCCATTCAAAATTTGGTATAATAAATTGGTGGTACTACCAATGAGAATGCATAGGTGAAATATCTAACATTGTAGTATATATGATACTCTACATATTATTGGGTCATTTGTGATCCAAGGTTATGTTTATTTACCTTTTTTATGTTTTTTTAGTAGATTAATTATCTAAGCTTATTAGTAGGTTTATTGGTTCACTTGAATGTTGGTTGAATCTCGTAACCACCTCATGAAAAGCTTATAAATATTTTCACCTTCTTTGTAAATGCAACCAAAAATAATAATTTTACTATATTTTATGTGAAATATAATTTTCATCTTGTAATTTTTTATTCCTATGATACCTAGAGCCAACAGTGGTATCAGATCCACAATAAGAAATCAATGGAGGATTAAAGAAAATATATTTGCTTAGACACTTGAAGGGAAGGAGAGAGACCCTTGCAAGGTAGTAAGATGGTTGAGGTTACACCTAGATAAAATAATTTAGAGGGTGGAATAGAACTTATGACTTATACCTTTCATGAAAGAGTATGTTTCACCTATACACGTTGTGTGAGGTTAGAATAGGGTAACCATTCATCCTACCACCAATGATCTTTGGCAGGACCCTCATTTTTGTGTGCAATTGAATATTAAATAAGAATCTCATCTGTTTATGTTATGTTTTTGAAATTTTGATGTTATACATTTCACTTTGGAAAACCAAATGCCATAAGAAACTTAGAAACCTTGTTAAACAATGCACCATATGTGTTAAATGATATCCAAGGAATGATATATATGTTTACAACAATTCAAGACAATGGTTGCCTATTTTAAGTTGAAGTATTATTTTTAAGGTCATTTAATGTATCTATACAACAAAAATCTCCAACAAAATCCATGATTCATAATAGTATCAATGGTGATGCTTTAAGTATACCACCAAAATATCCCTATAAAATCACCAAGAACACAAATCTCATAGCATCCTCTATAAATCCTGATAGTAAGGCCATTGTACATCCTAATATCTCATAACATTGAAACATAATATTATATTTAGGTTTTATTTATTGATTTCCATTTCTTAGTGGGTACCTACATAAAAGCCTAAATTAATGAAAGGAAATATCTAAATTTAAAATATTTTACATGCATAGATTTTTTTGGTGGAAAAATATAGAAAATATAGTTTAAATATATTATCTTGGAAATTATTTACCAAATTGATTATAGTGGAATTGGTAAACAAAATTTTAGCAAACTACATGTAAGAGAAGAGGTTACAAGGTCAAAACCTAACAATTTTGGTCAACTTATTATTAAAATCACTTGAAATATATTTATAATATTCTATTTTGTACTTGGTGACATAAGGGTGTAATTCCCATTACTCTTGAGAAATTAGTTATAACTTTTGTGACCAATCATTAGTTGGTGTGAAGGTGGTCCTGTGACTAGATAATTTTATAGTTTTTGGTCATTTTAGATAGAATGGAATGGTTTATTTTATATTTTGAAGTTTCCTTATATTATTTTTGTAACATATGTAATGAAACTTATGTATAAAGGTGCATTTTTAGTAGATGCTAACACCTTAAAAATATAAATTTTCATAACGTCTCATCATGCTTGTGCTATCAGTGAATACATTATCATTGATAGGTCCCTTAGGATCTTTGTGATTGACTAAGTGTAAATTTCAAACTAGAGGTTGGAGGATCCATTGAAGGCTAATGGATAATTACCCTTATCTAGTTAGTTATTCACTTAGAGTTTGGGTTTAATGCTTGAATGGTAATTTTGGTTGTAATAGTTTACTTATTTTAGTTCTAGTTTTGTCTTTATATCCATGATATTCATGACATGGAGTAGACATGATTATTTTCTTTTATTTCTCTTGTTGCAAAACTTATCACCTCTCACCTAATAGGGGAGAATATATAGCATTGGTTGGTCTTCGATCAATCATCAATGATATTTACAAGTTGATATGGGTTTATATAACCTTCATTATTGAGAAAAGGTCATGAATGTTTGTTAGACATTAAGAAGATGTGCACTACATAATATGGGTTGGTCACTTTTTGGGTGAATCCTTATGTGGATTGATGTAGTCAGATAGGACTTGATTGTTTTATACTATAGTATAATATGATGATAATAGCGGATGAGAAATATTTGATCATCTTCATTAACCTTTTATGCCACAACTCATAGGGTGAGATTCTATATGGACCAACATCAGTTTTGGTCAGTATCAAGATGTACATTACACCTAGTATAGTTGCTTCATATTTTATTTGATGATTTCAGAGTCATTACTCCTATTCTTGCATCTTCCATACCCATATGGATCAAGGGGGAATTTTTTGGATCATTTATTATCCAAGTTTTTTTTAGTAAATGAATTAACTAAGATATTAGTAGTTTTTTGGTTCATGAGGATCTTGGTTGAATCCTAAACCACCTCATGAAAAGACTATAAAACTTTTTAGCTTAATTGTAAATGCAACCTAAAATA
This sequence comes from Torreya grandis, assembly GCA_037957365.1. Taxonomy (NCBI): domain Eukaryota; kingdom Viridiplantae; phylum Streptophyta; class Pinopsida; order Cupressales; family Taxaceae; genus Torreya; species Torreya grandis. The sequence goes on from JARHVA010000846.1 coordinate 1,055,294, forward strand.
ATTATTTACTATCTTTTGTGTGAAATATAATGTTCATGATGTAATTTTTGTTTTATTATTATGATACCTAGATCCAACACATATGTAAAATATGACTTTTTGGTCTTGGAGAAATAGTATTAATAATAGGATTAGGGGTTTTTGAAAAATAACATTGAGTGATATATGGTTTATTTGGAATGGTAGTAATAATAACATGTGTAGGTGTTTTGGATATTTGAATATAGTTCATAGTAGATGATGATTCTATAGAATCCATTGTATGTCTCTAATGTGATAGTATTTTAAGTATTGGATGCCTAGTGTTGTCACCTAGATTTGCACCCTTTGAGGATATGTATCATCTCTCCTCATCCAAGTGGCACAATTGAAACACCTCTAGGATATGGGTAGACTAAAAATAAAGTGAATCTCTAGATAGGGCTAGCTTCCTTGATGCGCCACTTGTAAACCACTATTACACCTATGATTTTAAGGGAAAACGGTGAGAAAACTAAAATTAAACTATCCTAAAATAGGTGATAAAACAAATTAGTTGATTAATACCAACCAAATTCATGTTACATATGAGAACAAAGGATTAACTAGACATAGACTTCTCTAATTTGAATCTTCTCAAATCAGTGTTTCATTATGAGGTTATGGTGAATGTTTAGGCTAGGAAAAATAGATAAGAGGTCTAGAATGAATTTATTGAATAGTATAACTCACTACACCTTGAAACTTCATATAAAACTTCACATGACCTATGAGAAGAATTTGTAAATAGGTGAGAGATGAGACAATAATGCTAAGGAAACCATAGTCATCACTAAGAAAGATCCATAATTCAAGTAAACACACTATGAATATTCATATAATAGGTAAAATTAGTAGTATTTATTGATATAATTATAATAAAATGAGTAGGTATTTTCCATACTCAAGAGGAGCATATTTTACAAAGGCTAAAATAGCTAGTTCGTATATAACTAGAGAGAGAAAAGAGAAGGAAGAATTCCAAAGGTCATAAGGACACTTATTAAGATGAAAAAATGAGATAATTATGCATGATAAGGGAATGTGAAATTGATAATATAAATTAAATAAAGACAAGTGTCAATCCAAGCCATGAAACTCTTGTAAAGTGGGATGAAATTCCTTATGTTGGCTCAGAAACCTAACTTCATGATATAACCCTATTAAAATGTCCAAAAAATGAATATGGATAGGTATCATGATTGGAATGAGAGGTAAGGGTTTCATAAATTCTTCTCCATGCATTTTTTTTAGTCCTAATCATTTGGAATCTTCTATAAATGAACCATCAATACCTACACTCAAAGAAAACTTCTCTTTCACACACCTTTCACACTTGGACTCATATTTGGATTTAGTTTCCAATTAAAATAAATAAAAGGAAGTTAATTACATGTCTAAATACCATCCATGGACTTATATTCATTAGTCACACCTTAGATACAACCTACTTGAAGCTTTTCACCCTTCTCACTACCATGTTCACTATGCCAATTCTGACTAGCTGAGAATAAGTAGATGGTAAAAAAAACTAGGAGTTTTTATGCAACATTAAATGGACATAAGGATTTATAGTAATTCTTTATATTCCTACATAACTTGATTTCATCTCTTCAAACCTCTTATAACCTGCATAATGCATAAAATAGTCAAAAATACCATGTTTTGTATTCCATCAGTAATATTTCATACAATCCAATGGGATGGGGAGGATATTGAGAGAGTATTATGAATTTTTAAATAACTTTAATGGTCATTACACCCTACTTGGATATCTGTCTAACCTCATTTTACCAATTGGGTACCTATCTAAGGGTTTGCAAGGGTTTTGAGTCACTTTTTATCTTAAGGATTATTCATGAAGGTTAGACATTTGAATTGAAAAAAAATTCCAAAAATTAAAATTTTAAGACCTCCATAAACCTCCCTAAAATCCTTAAATATCCTTTCAAATCCTCATGAAACATATGAGCATTTGAAGTTAATTTATTGATCTTATTTTCACACTTTGCACAAGTCTGATGTAGCTTTGAGCTAAAAATGGCTTTATTTGTGACTTCCATACATTAGAATATCTCATAAATATCCAAATTAATCTTATAAACATGTTATATATGTTTATAAATCTTATCTCATGCTAGAATTTAAGGTGACCTCTCATTTGAACTCTAGTCCTAAGCCTTGCCTAACAAGCCTATTTACACCTTTGAGGATTTAGAATTGCCTGTTAGGTTTCATATTTATATGAGATATATTCAATTTTTATTTATATTTAATATAACCTTTGACACCTTATTTAAAGCTTCCATGTGATTCTAGTCCACCATTTGACCTTCCTTCCTCAAGAATGCAAGTTTTTCTCATAAAGGGAGTGCCCTTTATCTGAGACAAAATAAAGGGAACTCCCCTATTTTCACAAAAATTGTGAATATTGGAGGATATTATCCAAGACATTAAAATTTTATTCACCAATTTTTAGTTCTTTTTAAGGTCATTTTACCCCTAAACTTCTTCAAATTACAAGGCAAACCTTTAGAAGATAGACTATGCATGCAGGATTCTCATATGGACTGTATGTTGAATCATGAGGTCCTCTCTTTGTTTGTTTTTCATATGATAGGAGGATATATTAGTTTATTAAAATAATGATGAATATGCTCCAAGTATATCCATAACTTTGACCTTCCCACATACTCCTCATACTTTGACTGGTCAGGATTGAGTGTGACCTCTACCCATGTCTTATTTTTTGGCACCATACCTATATGAAATGTTTGCTTAGTTGAACCTTAAAATAGTTTCATAAGACTATTTGATACTTTATAATATCATATCTTAGTGTTTTATACCTATTCACTAACTCATTCACTTAAACATGTACCTTGTGAGAGACTTGGGGAATTCTAACTTGAAATTCATCATATTTGACCACCTTAGAACCTTTGGAACCTTGATAAAGTATCTAAATCTATCCTCCAAACACTAAGCATAATATATATTTTCATAATTTTCCAAAATTGATCCTTCAACAACTCTAAGTTGTTGGTTGTAGGGAGACATTTCTCAGTGTATGGACTATCACCTCAAAATCGATCCAAAGAGGAGATACAATTCATGAATATTGTGAATGTATTATAATTAATTATAATATCATTAGGGTTTCTCATAATTTTTCAAATAGTAAACTTTCTCATCCTAGGCACTTTCACTTCTTGACTTCTTAATTTAGGGTACCTTGGTTGTAGGTGGATAGTTTTTTGATTTGGACACACCTATAGGTGTGAATGGGAGACAAAACATATAATTATAACATTATTTACATAACCCTTGGATAAATAATTATTTATTCAAACATATAAAACTATTAAATCATATAGGCATGGTTTGGTATTACAACATTGGATGGAGGGGTCTCTTATATCTCAAACCTGTAGATGATAATGATTGAGTTTAGTCCATAAATATGCAACTTTAAGTTTTTCAATAGCCACCTTCCATTAGTCATCTTGACTACATATATTTAAAATGTCTTATAACATGTATAGGCTATTATTTTTGTTCATTTAGATTCCTCAAAGCCTTTTGAAACCTTGTCATAAGATATCAATAAAATACCAAGGTGCTATATTCTGCACATTTTGGGGATTTGATCCTTGAATTAGTCATTTGACCTTAGAAGGTGATCCAAAATTTCAAATTTCCAATTTTACACCTCAAATGGGTCTACCATGATCAAAACCAATTCTATTATTTAAATAAAGGGTTCCATCACGTGTTTCAACACTGAAAATAGTTATTTAACTCTCCATTAACACCATCTATAGGTACTTATTCAAATATATAGGCAGTGATGATGATTGTGGGTAATGAGTGTTGTTTTTACCTTTTATGAGATTTAAAATATTCTAAAATATTTCATATATAATCATTTAACTATCAATGACCTTGTTCAATTTAAGTACTCCTTTTCAGCATGACTAGTTTTTATGAGGGCACCTAGAGGTGAGTATAATGGTAGGATACTTTGAATGACTATGTTGACTGATTTCCACAGTACCTTGATCAATCTTTATAAATTAAATTTGTTTTTTTATATACTAAGATAATTATTAAAACTTTTAAACCATACTTATCTCTTCATGAATGCTATACAAACCTTCAATATATGTAATTCACCCTGGTTGACTTTGTATACAATCATAGAGTAAACTGATTGCATGATATCTTATGACTTCACCCTCTTGGTGTATGATTTATAAGATGATGTTGGAATGGTATGATATAAAAATAACATTGGAAATGTTGTAATTAAATTATTATCATCCCCTAGAATCACTACCAAAGCCTAGAGATTTCAAAAATAGTGAAAATTTGCTTGTAACATAGAAGGGTGCTTCTCTTGAAACTTTGTTGTACTTGACTTATCCAAACACCTTAAAACATGAAAAATCATGTGGATAATTTTAGGATGGATTCAACATCACCTAGAAATAACTTTAGCAAGTGAATTGTATGAACTTGTCCAAACCAAGGCAAAACCTATAGGGCATACATACTAACAAGCAAATTGGATAGGTCAAATTATTAGGAATGGTTCATAAAGTAAAATTAACCATTCATATACAACCAAACATAAAATGGAATATTATTAAGTGTATAATACTCCCCCATGATCAATTTGTCTAAAACCTCCCCTACTAATTGTACCAAGTACAAACCTGCTAACTAGTTATTTGTGCATGGAAGGGTGAAGGAGTAGAACAAATTTAACTCAATTTTGACACTTAAAGAGTACTTTAAGCATGTAAATGGATATAAATAAGATTAATATTCATCTCATGACCTTATCCCACGTTTCACACTCTTTTTTGGGCTGTACAAGTGCCAAACTCTTATTTTTTTTAAGGAAACTAACCTTTATTCTTAATAACCTAATAATTTTCAATTATAAATAGCTGATTAAGATATAATAAGAAACATGGCATGTGACATCACATTTTAACACCTTAAAATTTCCAAAGGAGGTCATACAAGTCATTTAATGCTCTATTTTGACCCCCAAAATGACCCAAAAGACAAATATTGAAAATGATCAAGACCAAGGCTAATGTGACATGAAATTACATCAAATGACCTATAATACACCTTATGACATAATACTAGACACTTAAAACACCTAAAAAAAATTTACCTATAGGGGTCCTAATTTGACCTTATAGGGTTAAATTTGGTCAAAAAATTGGTGACTCATAGGGGTAGTATGTCTGCTATACTAAATATCCAGCCTTATCATTCCATTGGGCTTAGGGAGTCATCTAAAGTCTAAATCCAAATAAGAGGACTTTGAAAATTGACAACAAGATTTGATCAAGACAAGACCAATTGACTACCTTAACCACATAAATCAAAGGACACACAAAAAATAAATCAAATAAACTAACAAGACACACACACACATGTGTGCTCAAATCACTTAGGAAAAATAGGAAGCAAACAAATATGCACAACTATAAACTAAACATACTTCCTTTCCAGGATCAAAAGGAAAGTTCCTTGCATCTCCTTCTTCATGAGATGAATCATAGTGCCAAACATGTTTCTCTTTAGATTCGATTATTAGTAGGTCAAACCTATTCCTTGACACTTTACCTGACCTTCTCTTAAGTATATCATCAGCAAATAGGTCTCTAATGTAAATGTATTCCTCTTGACCTTGTATGCATACCTCATACTACTACCTACTCTTCATCTCATGATCAACCTAGATCTTTTTTGTAGGTGTGGTTTTAAGAGGAGTAGTTTATTATTCCTTAGAATATTGAGGCTTATAGAAACTTGTTTTGACCTTCAAAAGCTGAGGTGAACTTTGCTTTAGCTCTTTTATGACATTTTTAAAAATTTCATCCTGCTTACCATCACTTGTAATCCACTCTAGGAATTTTTAGACCCCTTGAGAGACTCAAACTCATTGTAAATGCTCAAAAACTACTGACACAAGTCCTCATCATCTCTTTGAGAAAGATCATGAATGGGAACAACAATAAAATTTATTTCATACTCTTCTTCAAAATCTAAAAGGATTTCATCCAAGATTTCTTCTTTGACTCAAGGAAGGCATTCTTCATTATCAACACAAAAAGAAGACTCAGTATAAGGAATCACCTCTTTTTCAACATTTAGGACCTCTTGAGGGCTCTCAAGTTTTATCTAAACTATCATAACTTGAGTTTTTTTCTCAAGGGCTGCAAGATCTTCAATCTCCTTCTCCTTCTTGGTGATGCCAAGACTAGGCATCTTGAAATTAGGTGACTTAGCCTATTGAGCCTACCAAGGAGCTATATTTTCCTCAATAAAGAGTTCTAAATTTATCAACAAACTAATCCTCTTAAACACTCAAAATTAGTGGAGGTGATGGGGTGAGGACAAGATTAAATAATTAGTGGAGGTGGGACAAAGAACTCAAAATTAGATTGAGAATGAATTATAGGGGATTCTTTTGGGCATTTTTGAGTAAGGGGAGACAAAACTTAGGATAAAATAACTTGGTTTCCTTAATTCCATTTGATGATCACTTCATTTACATCTAATTCAGCTTAAACACTCTCTTGATAAAGGTTAGATGGGGTGTGTTTAGGCATAGGATCTTTTTTTGTCTCTAAACCTTCCATCATACCTTGACATTACAATTTAATTATTGACTCTATTTCTTTAATTTGATTGGCTAAGTTATCTTGGAAAAGTATATTGAATTTTATAGGCATCATTATGAGGATAAGGAGTAATAGAGGGATGACATGGAATACAAGGAGTCTCTTAAGGAAGGGTGAGAAGGGTTTACATATGATCAAGCTCTTTCTTAAATTCACACTCTTTATCAAGACTTTTATCTCCTTTATTTCCCCATGATTCCAATAATTTATTATATTTTAGGATGTTAGGATTATGAGTATTTTCTTGACGTAGTGATGCAACTTGAGGAGTGGATAAAGTGTTCAAAAAACTTGGGATCTTCTTAGGCTTGGATTCTCCACCTTGTCTCCAACATGGGATTTTATATCTAGAGGTCTCTTCTTGAGATGGGGATGTAATAAAAGAGGGAAATGAGGGCTTAAATTCCATTTACTTTGCTGATGTTATGTACTGATACATTTTCTTATTGGCCAACTCAATATACCTATCAATATTTACTTCAAAAATAAGGTTTGTCTTCCCAACTCTTTCTTCTAACTAATTGGGGAAAATATGGATTTGATAATCTTAAATGGGCTTATGAGTAGGGGTCAAGTAAGATTGATAAAAATATTAGGACTATGAATATGAGGGCTGATAGATTTGGTGAGGTTGTTCTTCATGAATTCTTAGCATATCTTCTAAGGATGCAACCAAGCCACTCACATCTAGTATCTCACTTATGAACCTTTGCCAATTTGATCTCTCAATAGGTGTCCATTATCTCTTAACCAAATCTAATCCATCTCTCACCTTATGAATGAAATGACTGGGAATATCTTTACCATGTCCCCTTAGTGTGTCAAGATCTAACATGTACTTCACATATCCCAAGAGTGTTTTCTTGAAAGTTAAAATGGACCAATTAGAGGAGTGACTAGGTTGACTAGGAGATGTAAGATATTAAGAAGGATAGTTATACGATTGATACAACTCATGAAAAGGGAGATAATGGTCATATTAGATCTAGTAAGAATCATATTAGAATTGGTAGGGATTATAATAAGGATGATATGGAGTGCCATAGGATTGGGATACCTCACCAACTTGTGTAAAATAATACTCAACACCAAATTAATCCATGAAACTTCATTGGGAAGTAAGGACACAAAGAAAAATTTAATAAAAATATTCAAAGGAAAACTTGGGCTGCTTGACCAGCTGATAAAACTTTGGAGTCACCATTGATGCTTGGATAGATTCTTCCAAAGGCTGATGTGTTGAAAGATAAAATGAAAATTCTTTTAACTTCATGGACAATGAGTCTCACCAGGCATGCCAAAGAATATTTTCACTTGGATTTGAACACTTTAAGGAGATGTCTCATCTCTCCTCATCCAAGTGGCACAATTGAAACACCTATAGGTTATGGGTAGCCTAAAAATGTAGTGAATATCTAGATAGGTCTAGATCCTTTGATGTACCACTTGTAGACCACTAATACACCTATGTTTGTGAGGAAAAATGGAGATAAAACTGAAATTAAACTATCCCAAAGGAGGTGATACACCAAATTAGTTGATGGATACCAACTAAGTGCATGTTACACATAAGAATGAAGGAGTAGCTAGACATACACTTCTCTAATTTGAATCTTCTCACATCAGTGTTTCATTATGAGGTTATGGTGAATGTTTAAGATAGGAAGACTAGATAAGAGGTCTATAATGACACTATTGAATAGGCTAATTCACTCAACCTTGGTACTTCTTAGAACACTTCACATAACCTATAAGAAAAGGTTGTAAATAGGTGAGAGAATGAGATAACAATGTTAAGGAAACCATAGTCATCATTAATTAAGATCCATCATTCCAGTAAACAAACTATGAAAAGTCAGAAAATATTTAAAATTAGGTGTATTTATTGATCTAATGTTATTCAAATGAGTAGGGCTTTACCATACTCAGGTGGAGCATATTTTACAAAGGCCAAACTAGTTAGTTCTTATAGAAGTAGAGAGAGAAGATAAGAAGGAAGTAAAAAGGTCACAAGGACACTTGTCAATCTAATAAAATGAGTTACTTATGCATGAGAATGGAATGTGAAACTGATAATGTAAATTTAGGAAACACAATTGTCAATACAAGGCATGAAACTCTTACAAAGTGGCATGAAATTCCCTGTGTTGGCTCACAAAAGTACCTTTATGATTTAGACCTATTAGAATGTCCTAAAAATAAATAGAGATAGGTATCATTTTTTAAATGATAGTTAATGCTTTTATACATGCTTATCCATGCATTGGTTACAGTCTTAATCATCCATAATCTTCTATAAATTAGCCATCACCACTTGTACTCAAACAAAACTCCTCTTTCATACACCTTTCACACATGGCATAAAATTTGGATTCATTTTCCCATTAAAATACATAAAATTAAGTTAATTACATGTTTAAATACCATACATTCCCTTAGAGGAATCAATCACACCTTAAAAATAACCTACTTGAAGATTTTCACCCTTCTCACTACCATGTTCACTATGCCAGTTTTGACTGGCTGATTTGAAGTATCTGGAAAACAAACTTAGGAGTTTTTATGGATAATTAAATGGATATAATTAGATATAAAAATTCTAAATATTCCTCCCAAACATTATTTCATCTCTTGAAACCTCCTAGAACCTGCACAATGCACAAAATAGTAAAAAATACCCTATTTTGTACTCCATATGTATAATTTCATTGGTACAATAGAATAGGGAGGTTCATGAGATATTATTATTAAATTTTCAATCACTTTAATGGCAATTCAAACCTACTTGGATATCCGTCTAAAATCATTTTCTTGATCATGTCCCTATCCAAGGATTTGCAAGGGTTTTGAGTCACTTCTGCTATTAAGGATTATTCATGAAGGTTAGACATTGGAATTGAAAAAAAAATACACAAATTAAAATTTTAATACCTCTATAAACCTCCATAAACTCCTCAAATCTCCATGCAAATCCTCATGAAATATGTGAGCATTTGAAGTTACCTTCTCGAGCTTATTTTCACACCTTGCACAAATTTGATATAGCTCTAAGCCAAAAGTGGATTTTCTTATGAATTCCCTATATTCCAATAGCTAATACATATCTAAATTCATCATATAAACATTTTACAATTATTTATAAATCTTATATCATGCTATATTGAAGGTGATCTCTCATTTGAACTCTAATCCTAAACCTTGCCTAACAGGCCTCTTTACACCTTTGAGGGTTTAGACCTCCCTATTAGGTTTCATCATTCTGTGAGATGTCTTCCATGTTTTTTTATATATAATATAAACTTTCACACATTATTTAAAGTTACCATGTTATTTTTTTACACCATTTCACTTTCCTTCCTCAAGAATACAATATTTACTCATAAAGGGAGTGCCCTATATCTGAGACAAAATATAGGGCACTCCCCTATTTTCTTAGACAATGATGACTACTGGAGGATATTTTAAAAGAAATTAAATTTTTTTTTACTAATTTTTATTTATTTTTTATGTCATTTTCCCCCAAACTTCTTCAAATTCTAAGGTAGACCTTTAGAAGACAAACTGTGCATGCAAGATTCTCATATGGACTATGTGTTAAATCATGAGGTCCTCTCTTTATTTATTTTTCATATGATATAAGTATATTTTATGTTATTAAAATTATTATGAATATGTTACAAGTATATATATCACTTGTACCTTCCCACATACTCCTCATACTTTGATTGGTCAGGACTAAGTGTGACCTATGCTTGTATCATGTTCTTTGGCACCATACATGTAGGTGATGTTTTCTTAGCTACACCATTAAAAATTTTCATGAGACTCTTTTATACTTACCAAGATCATCTCTTAGTTATTTTTAACTATTTAATAATGCATTCACTTAAACTTATACCTTGAAGGGCTAGCATGACTATAGTAGCTTGTTAGGGACTTGAGGAATTCTAACTTGAAATTCATCATATTTTACCACCTCAAAACCTTTGAAACTATAATAAAGTATATAAATATCTATTAGAAACACTAAACATACTCTATCCTTTCATAATTTTCCAAAATTTATCCTTAATTAACTCTATGTTGTAGGATACAAGGATACATTTCTCAGTGTATAGATTATCACCTCAAAATAGACACAAAGAGGAGATATTTACCATTCCTAACTCTTGTGAATGTTTTATACCTTATTATAAGATCATCAGGGTTTCTCATACTTGTTAAAATTGTAAACTTACTCAACCTAGGCACTTTCACTTCATGACTTCTTAAGACAAGGTACCTTGGCTGAAGGTGGATAGTCTTTTAAATTGGGCACACCTATATGTGTGAGTGAGAGATAGAACACATAATTATAACATTATTTACATAAAAATTGGATAAAAAATTCTTTATTAAAACATATAAAACTATTCAATAATATATTCATGGTTTTATATTACAACATTGGATGGAGGGGTCTCTTATAGCTCAGACCTATAGATGATACTAAGTTTAATGCATAAATAAGCAACTTTAGGATTTTAAATAACCACCTTTCATTTATCATATTGAATCCATATATTGAATATTTATTATCCTATGTATAATATAATAGTTTTTTCCATTTAGATTCCTTAAAGCTTATTGAAACATTTTCATAAGATATCAATAAAATGCCAAGGTGCTTTATTCTACACATTTTGGGGATTTGATCCCTGAATTGGTCATTTGACCTTAGAAGGTGATCCAAACTTTAACCTTGCCAATTTGACACCTAAAATTTGTATTAAATGATAAACACTAATTATATGACTTCAATAAAGGGTTCTATCATGTGATTCAAACTTAAAATGTCTATTTAACTCTCTATTAACACCACCTGTTAGTGTTTATTCAAATGTATAGGTAGTGATGATGACTATGGGAAATGAGTGTTGTTTTGAGATTTTATGAGATTTAAAATATTCTAAAATATTTAATATATACTCATTTCACTACCAAGAACCTTTTTTAGTTCAATTACTCCTTTATAGCATGATTATTTTCTATGAGGGCGCCTGGAGGTGAGTATAATGGTAAGAGACTATGAATGACTGTCTTGACTAACTGCCATAGTCCCTTGATCACTCCTTAGAAATTAAAATTGTTTGTTTATATCCTCATAGAATTAATAAAACCTTGAAGCCATACTTATCTCTCCATGAATGCTATACAAACCTTTAATAGATGTAACTCACCATGGTTGACTGTGTATAATAGTCATAGAGTAAACTGACTGCATGATGTTTTATAATTGTACCCTCATGGAGTATGATTTGGAAGATGATATTGGAGTTGTATGAGATAAAAATAAAATTTAAAATTTTATAATAAACCTATTATCATCTCCTAAAATCACTACCAAAGCCTAGAGATTTTTAAAATAGTGAAAATATACTTGGAACATAGAATGGTGCTTCTCTTGAAAATTTGATGTAATTGAATTAGCCAAACACCTTAAAACATGAAAAAAATAATGGGAATAATTTAATTATGGATTAAACATCATATGGAAACAACATCAACAAGTGAATTGTATGAACTTGTTTAAACCAAGGCAAAACCTATAACATACATAAATTAGCAAGCAAATTAGATAGGTCTTCATAGGAATGGTTAATAAAGCATAGGTCATAATTAATCTACAAAAAAAACATAAAATATAATCTTAATGAGTGTATAAGACACCCCTCATATCAGTTTGTTTGAAACCTTCCCTGTTGGTCATACCATGTACAAACCTACTTACTACTTATGTGTGCATAGAAGGGTGAAGAAGGAGTAGAATGGTTTTAGCTCAATTTTGACACTTATAGAGTAATTAAAGTGTTTAAATGGATATGAGTAAGTTGAAGAGTCATCTCATGACCTTATACAATGTGTCACACTCCTTTGTGGGTCATACAAGTGCCAAACTCTTCCTTTTTCAATGGAAACTACCCTTTCTTCTAAAGAACCTACCACTTTTCAGTTATAAACAATTGATTAAGACATAATAGGATAGATTTAATGTTACATAACCTTTTTTCACCTTCACATTTCCCAAGGAGGTTTTACAAGTCATTTAAGGCTCTATTTTGACCCCTAAAATGACCCAAAAAGACATAAATATTGAAAATACCAAGACCAAGGATAATGTGGCATTAAATGATATAAAGTGACTATAATAAACCTTATTACATAATAATAAACCCATAAAAAACCTAAAAAAACAAGTTTTTACCTATAGGGATTCCAATTTGACTTGTAGGGTCAAATTTGGTCAATACCTAGTAAAGGGCATTGCTTGTTGCTTACTATTTTACGATGGATTAAACTTAGTAGGTTTAATATATAGATACCTATGTATAAATTTATTTTATTTAAGATGATTTTCATATGTACTTATATAAACTATAATTACTTGGACCACATGTGTGGTACCAACATGTAAAGGTAAGTCAATCTCAGCAAGAAACTATGGGAGGTCCCATTGAATAATCTAACTAATATAGTATAAGGATGAAAATCATGATTAGTATAACCAAAGTGTGTAAGTAATTTCATGGTAAAAACATTATAAATTTACCCATTATCAATCATAACACTATGTATAGGGTGTTTATTAATTAATGTTCAAATGAATAAAGAGTGAAAATTTGAGTCATCATCCTTAATCTCACCATCATAAAAATAAAGAAAAGGTATTTGAACCATAGGAAGTCTATGTCACATATAAGTTCATCTAATGTATTTGAATAATGTGAGGTGGAGGATGTAAATTATATTACATTTTCACTTTTGGTTCCTTTTTATAATGATATTACAAAGGATTGTTAAATATTTTCTATTTATGCTGATCACCAGGTTCTGAACATGATTCATTAAGAGGATCATCAAATGTAATATTTTGTTCAAGGTCTTGGATCTTATGATTCAAGGTAAAACATTTGTTTTTATAATGCACTGGTCTCTGATGATAATCATAATAATAATTCACATTATATCCTTTGAGTAGAGGTCTACTCATATCAATCTCTATAGGACGACATAGAGATATAAGTTGACACTGTATTTATCGAGAGAGTAATAAATATAGAGACTCAAGTAAACATGAGAACTATCTCCTTGGTATATTAGATGAAACAAGATGATTAGATTATTGTGACATTACATGAACCATGGTGGGTAATTCATTTGTACATTTAGGAGGTTCTACCTTATAACTTGGTTTGATTGTAAACTTGTTACTATATGTAGATGCAACTTTTGTGTTTGATATATGATCAAGATTATTCAATCAAATAATCTTAATTTCATGGTCTCATAAAACATGGAATAACTAATCAAAATATTTGAACTTATTAAAAATAATAGACTCATGTAAATGAGAAAGCAAACTTTTCTTGAATATGTCTTGCAACTCTTTATCTACCATAGGATTGGTTATTTTAGCCAACATTGTCTCATATCTAAAGACATATTCTGTTATAGTTTAATTGTTCCTTATTTTATTTTGGAAATTTGAGAATAATAAACCTTTTCAAAAATATTAATTGATAAGTGTGCTAAAAACTAATCTACAAGAGGTTCGAATGCTTTCATAGATTAGAGAGGTAGATTATAGAACCACCTCAAAGCATAATCCTTGAGACTCTTTTGGAATAATTTGGTCAAAAGATTATCATTAGAGGCATAGTAAATACATGTACCATAAAAATATTTAAGATTATATTCAAAGATCATTGTATCCATCATAAAATGAAAACTTAGGTGAAATAAAAGTAGTTAGCAAAGGGTGTAAATATATATCAAGTATAAGAGGGATATGCAACACATCTTGTGAATCAATAACATGAGGATATTTGAAAGCATTTTATTCAATGTTTGTAATCTTTTCCTCCAATTTATTTATAACTTGAAGGAGTGTTTGAACTATAGACCCATTGGGATTTAGATTAACAAGTTGAGTAGTCACCATAGGAGATGTAAACATGGTTTGAATAAGCATGAAAATTGGTATTCATGTTATAAAAATTGGTAATTCCATGGTAGATGTAACAATAGTAGCTTTAGGAAACAAAGGTTGAAATACATATCCCTTTCCCCCACTAGATGCATTAGGCTATAATTTGTTTAGGGGGATGGTTTTTGGTATATGGGGATGACCCATAGATCTAATAACATGATAAAGAGATGGACCTATTTGGTCATCTATGCTTTTTTCATTCTTAGTTTATAAAATGGTTTTTAGGATTTCATAAAGATATTTAATATTTCATCAAGATATTTAGGATTTCATCAAGATATTTATGATTATGATAAATATGCTTTTGAAATAATGTAATTTCTTGCACTTACTCATGATATATTTGATCATGTTCATTGGTTTGGTTTTCATTATCAAAATATTCTTCTATGATAACCTAATCAATATGTTTTTCATTCTCAAAATTGGTATCATCATGATCTATGGGATTATTACCTTATTAGTTTGGCAAATATTAGGTGGTGGGAGGGGAAGCTCAATGTGTTCAATATACACCCCTCCCAACCAAGGGATGTTCGTAGGTTGCATTAAAAATAATAAAAGTAGGAAATGAAAAGTATAGAAGTTTGAAACTCTAACTGACTAAAAACCTTAAGAATCAAAAATGTTTTCATTCATATGAATTAGGTTCACCAAATGTTTAACCGTAAATTTGGAGATAGAATCATACTTGAGTAAATAGGGTTAATAATATAGAAATGATAATGAAAAAGGGTGATAATCATATCTACAATAGGCCAATTATATGTTAAACTCATATATAACATATGTTGAATTTATTAAACTGAGATAAGCTAAAAACAATAAGTATAACTATGTTCTATATGAAAATGACAATTAAGTAATGTAATTATCTAGTTCTAATGCTGACATAATTTTAGATGTATAATAATTAGGAAGTAAAATAGAAGATGATTTTAGAATAGTTTCCAAGTTATTGATTGAGTGCCTTTAGAGTTGAAAACACTAGCATTAGCTTGGGATAGTAGCATTAATGCTACTGTTTGATATTGATTTAGGTGTTATGTATATGATACCTAATGGAAAAGGATATGGCCAACTAGATGCTTCTAGGTTCACCTACACCTTCACTCTAGTACATTTCGATCCATTTCATGGACTATCACTCCTTATGAAATTGTAAATCCCCAATTCAACATCTTCATAGTGACCTTGGAGGAAAATAGGTTAGTGGGCACAAGGTGTCAAGGTGATCCCAAATACCCTTCTTTCAATGAGTGATACCTACATATCCAATACTCTAACTAGGGCCTTAAACTAATGAAATTCTCACTTATGTATTAGATTTTATGTGATTCATATCATATGTGGAAATCAAGTACAGTAATGACTTAGCTTATAATTTGTAAAATTAGGCTTTTAGGCTACTCCTTAAATATTTCATACATGTAGATTTGAATTCCCTAGGATTGATATGGAAATAAGAATAAATAGGGAAGATTTGTTCAATTAAATTCTCTTTGAATGCTCTTTGGTATGATTGATAGGTAAGGAATGAATCAGGGTTGATCTTGTATTTATATCAATCCATTTGGATAAATAACTCATATTAAATCACTAAGGCCAACCATTAAAATATGTTTTATTTGAAAATTAGATAAATCTAGGGCATTGGACACTTGCATCAGAGTAAGACACCTATGTCAATGTACGTGTATATATTGGATACTAATGTGTAGGGAACATGAAAGTAGGTACAAATGTAGACACCAAAATCATGTCTACTCCTTGGTTGACTCCCCCTTGGTCCCCTTTGGTCCACTTCTAAACATCCCTAACCCACACACTTATTAATTTAAAATAATTTAACTATTTTAAATTAATAACACCACCCTTGACACATCACCCATGACACCACACCCCGCCTTGGATACCTCCCCTTGGATGCCTCCCATCACCCTATGACCAATTTAAGACCTATTTCAACCCTCTCACTAACCTCTCATGCCTATTAAACCCGCCTTCGACCATTTTCCAATGACAATTAAAATCGAAAGATGGAGGAATGGGCGAAAGGCTAAAAATAGCCTTTTTTCCATTCTTCTATCTGCCGACGTCGGTTACCATTCGGTCGACGCCGGTGGGATCGCTGACGTCAGTTGCTTAAAAAAACTTGAAGGTGAATTCTCTTCCCCCTGGGACGCTAAATCATAGACCATGAATGTGAATTCTATCTAGGACTCTCTTCCTCTCTCAGATTTCAGACCTAGACATCAACAAGAACTCTCTGAGATCAATCATCAGACTTTAACTAAATACTCTTCTAGCTATAGACACAACAAATACAAGCATTTCAAACACCTCTGGCTCTACTCCAAGCAAGAGATAAGTATTCTTCTACCCTTTTTATTATTTTAGTTATTCAGATTATATCAGCAATCAATTTTTTATTCATTGCTTCTAGATAATATTATCAACTAGACCTAGCTATCAACCAAACCAGACCTGACCTTCTTCTCGAAGAGGCTGAAAAGCCTTCTTCATATCCTGACCCATCTTGAAAACCTATCCCCTGCCTTTGTCCCTCCTAAAGACCCTATCCATTGTCCTGCATCCCTTGCATAAACCTCCAAACTCCTACAAACATCCCAGATGATTATGTTGATCACAGACATACCTTGTCATGTCCCCTTTTTCATGGACATTGACAGGGTTGATGATTAGCTTATTATGCGACCTTCGTAGGCTGATTGGATGGATAGAGGGTCATGATGGAGATTGGCTTGGCTTTGATTTACAGAATTCCTATAGTTGGCTCTCATTCAGGTTATTTCAGACACATTGGGCCTGAGCTCCTATTATTTAGGGATATTTGACATATAGTGGAGCACCCTTGTTTTGATATGGTCATGTGCAGAATCACTCCCTGGTTCACCAGCTTCAGACGGTTCGAGGATCTGACATGTATTGAGGGAGATATTAATATTTGATTGATTTAATCAAATATTAATTATTTGGTCTAATTTTAAATTAGATATTAATTAATTAATTATTTGGTCTAATTTTAAATTAGATATTAATTAATTATTAATTAATTGGTCTAATTTTAAGACCCAAATTCTAATTTAAGAATCCCAAGTTCTAATTTGAGGAATTCTAATTTTAGAACCCCAAGTTCTAATTTGAGGAAATCTAATTTTAGCAAGCACACCTTTGGAAGGGTATAAGAGTTCTCATGGGAGAGAGTTTGGATCATGAATTGATTATTGATTTTGATATTGAAGAAATTCTTCTGTGAAGACTGAGCCAAGGGTTCCAGGATTCCATCTGCAGTGGAGAACGTCAACTCTTCATTGTGTGCGATTCAGAGGCTGTGAAATATCAGCTGATCTATTGCCAAATTGAGAGATAGCTTCATACAGAAGTTATCATAGAGGTTTACAAGTTTGAAAAATAAGTTCATATAGAAGTTATCATAGTATTTCAGGGATTTTGAGAGATAACTTCACACAAAAGTTATCATAGTATTTCAGGGATTTTGAGAGATAACTTCACTCAGAAGTTATCACAGTAATTCAGGTATTTATTTGATTAGTTTTTTATTCAATAAATTATACAGAAAGAGATCTTCTATATTAGAATCGTATATCTTGAGATCAAGTTGTTCAGCTATCAGGGTGTGTTGTACTTTATTGGTGGCCGTACGAAGTCCATATAGATCAGTACAGATTCGCACAGAGACTGACATCGGTAGGAAGAGATCCACAGAGACCGACATCGGCATCCCAGTGACCGACATCGGCCGACTGAAGACCGACGTCGGCAGAGAAGGACCCATAGTGATCGACGTTGGTAGTATATCGACCGATGACGGTGACTGTTTTTTCGACACAGTAGGCCGAGACACGCACAGACCCAGGGTTATTTCCAGTTTGCTAGAGGAATCAGGGTTTCAAGTATCACAGTATTTCAGGGATTTTGAGAGATAACTTCACACAAAAGTTATCACAGTATTTTAGGGATTTTGAGAGATAACTTCACTCAAAAGTTATCACAGTAATTCAAGTATTTATTTGATTAGTTTTTTATTCAATAAATTATATAGATAGAGATCTTCTGTATTATAATCGTATATCTTGAGATCAGGTTGTTCAGCTATCAGGGTGTGTTGTACTTTATTGGCGGCCGTACGAAGTCCGTACAGATCAGTACAAATTCGTACAGAGACCGACATCGGCAGGAAGAGATCCACAGAGACCGACATCGGCATCCCAGTGACCGACATCGGCTGACTAAAGACTGACGTCGACAGAAAATGACCCACAGTGACCGACGACGGCAGTATATCGATCGATGACGGTGACTGTGTTTTCGACACAGTAGGCCGAGACACGCACAGACCCAGGGTTATTTCCAATTTGCTAAAGGAATCAGGGTTTCAAGACTGTATTTTCATATTCTGTATATGCATGATAGAGGACAACTATTGTAATCATCTGGATGAATAATAAGATCTTTGATTGGCAATTAAGAGATTTACTGTGGTTTATTGTTTATCTAAATTTATTTTTCAAGATTGTATCTTCATTCAAAACTATTTGTGTTTCTATATTCCCTATTTGAAGGGGATATCACAGTTGATTAGAGCTTTTGTAGGAAAAAAAGGAGCCCCTAAGTAAGGGACATCACAGTGGTATCAGAGCTAATGTCCTGCCATCTTGTTGGGTAGTTGGGTAGATTGAATCAACGAAGTATCCATGATGTCTTCAAGTACTCAAAAACAGTGGGACAAGGATATGAAGAATCTAAAACAAAGTTTGAACCAGTTGGTTGAAACCCAGAGGAGGATGAATGAAACTCTTTTAGATCCTACATTTGAAGACAAATTAGTATGATATATGGCATCCATTCGTAAAAGGTCCACATCACAAAACAGAACAAAGGAGGAACAAGAGGTCTCTACAGGGGTTGAGGGCAGCTCTACACCAGTTGTTAAACATGTTGATTTGACTCAAGAGGATATGAGGGCAGCCATGGGGAATGAGTTGTCTATATCAGCTTTGCAAGAAGTTCCACTTGAGACTTCTACATTGGAGACAAGCATAGAGCATGCTAATGATATGGATAATAAGAGTATGGATTCTTTGCATGATGATATTGCTCCTTCATCTTCACACCAAGAACATCAAACTTGGACGGATATGGAAAGGACCCAAAAGTTATGTGATATGTGGTCACAAAAGGCCAAAGAGGCTAGATTAGTGGCTGCCAATGTGAGACAGCATCTTCAGAACATAAGGAGACAGAGAAGAGTTACAGCAGGGTCTTCTTGTGACGACTTACAACAGATCAAGGATGGCATGGATGCAATGAAAGTGGCTCACTCAAAATCTGAGAGACATGTGGATGAGCTTAGTCATGGGGATTTAGACTCTTGGTTAGTTGCAGAGGACGTGGGAGTGGGAGATTGTGATGATGAGATAGTTTCAGCAGCAGTCTCTTCAGAGTTAGATAAGGATGAGTCCAATGTTTGCACTCAGAGTGTAGAGGTGTACTCAAATGTGAGTACACTGAGTGATGATGATCTCTCAGATATGGCAGAGATTGTAGTAGAGTCCCAGAATCTAATTATTGCAGATGACATCTAGGAGAATGCAGTGGACAATTTTGAGGACTTAGTTTCACCGGCAGTCTCTTTCGGTATGGAAGAGTTAGACAGTGATGCCACAGTTGTTGATACTCCTTATGTTGATATGTTGATTCAGAGAGTATGGATGGTAGTACTCCAGAGATCAGCGATTTTGAGTCTACTCTTTTGGACCATGCATCAAAGGAGGATTGTAGGAGACAATCTAGCCAGTGCCACCATGTGTCTAGTCAGCTGAGAGTTAGTGAGTGAGACATTGCTACCACCTGCAAGCATTTTGATGCTGCTCATCAGTTGTTAGCAGTTTATGGATGGGGTTCTCCTACTAGCATCAAGCAGGGAGGTAGTTATTTGTCCTTGAAAGAGATCCACTCTTTATGGGAGGCTATCCAAATTCTGAGACAGGATTATATGCAATTGGTCATCGGCAGAGATTATCTTATGGAGTGGGGTAGCACAGCATATGATGCATTGTTGGTCGAGGAAGATAAGGTGAGTGAGCTTACTCAGTAGCTAGAGGTGACTTCTAAGATTCTTGAGACTACGCAGTTAACTTATGAGGAGTCACAATTTCATTTGGCTGAGATGACCATGGAGTTAGAGCATTTACGGTCTTCACCAGCCCCAGACTCAGAGGTTAGTACATTGAGTGTTGTTGGTGAGTACATTCCTATAGTTGTAGCTGAGGAACATGTTGTTGAGGCTGACACACCGGTTTAGGATTTGGGAGTACTTGGTTATGATGAGTTTGGGATACCTCTCCAGATTGATTCTTCTCACATAGATGACAGTGTGGTCCAGTTGATTTTGCCACCTTTATAGAGAGATCAGTTGTGGTGTGTGGGGGAGTACATTGATGCTTCCACATATAATTTTTACTACATGGAGTCATTCATGGAGTATTTTTTGGATAGTGTAGGTGTTCATCTAGATTCGCATAGGGTGACAGAAGGTGTTCTCATCCAAGGTACTGGTGCTATTAGCACATTGGGTGGGGAGATTATAGGGATCCTATCTACTATGCTACCTCACAAGGATTTTAAGGTGGGGTATGCTCATTATTCTTCTTTTGACCCAGAGAGAGAAGATTTGATTTCACACAGGTGTAGATCAGCTCCAGTTTCTTACCATCCATTATGGGATGGATTGGCACCATCTCTTGCAGATGGAATTGGTAGTTTGAGTTGTCCATTCTACTTGGGTTATGATGCTTCGAGAGTTTGGTTCTCATGTGTTCTTGACTATGGCAGTTTTGCTCTTAGATTTTGGTTGAGTTGCATTCACCAATTTGATTATGGGTTTCTCTTTGTTCTACTTCTGATGATATTCCAGGTACTTGCATTGATTTACAGTAGTGCAGAGCATAATTACATTTGGGATCTAGGTGGATCGAGTGGTTCATTATTTCGAGATTGCTTGGGGGCAAGCAATTTTTGGAGGGGCGGATTGTCATGACCCCTTTTTCGTGGACATTGATAGGCTTGATGATTAGCCTATTATGTGACCTTCGTAGGCTGATTGGATGGATAGAGGGTCATGATGGAGATTGGCTTGGCTTTGATTTACAGAATTCTTATAGTTGGCTCTCATTCAGGTTATTTCAGACACATTGGGCCTGAGCTCCTATTATTTAGGGATATTTGACATACAGTGGAGCACCCTTGTTTTGATATGGTCACGTGCAGAATCACTCCCTGGTTCACCAGCTTCAGACGGTTCGAGGATCTGACATGTATTGAGGGAGATATTAATATTTGATTGATTTAATCAAATATTAATTATTTGGTCTAATTTTAAATTAGATATTAATTAATTAATTAATTATTTGGTCTAATTTTAAATTAGATATTAATTAATTGGTCTAATTTTAAGACCCAAATTCTAATTTAAGAAGCCCAAGTTCTAATTTGAGGAATTCTAATTTTAGAACCCCAAGTTCTAATTTGAGGAAATCTAATTTTAGCAAGCACACCATTGGAAGGGTATAAGAGTTCTCATGGGAGAGAGTTTGGATTAATGAATTGATTATTGATTTTGATATTGAAGAAATTCTTCTGTGAAGACTGAGCCAAGGGTTCCAGGATTCCATCTGTAGTGGAGAACGTCAACTCTTCATTGTGTGCGATTCAGAGGCTGTGAAATATCAGCTGATCTATTGCCAAATTGAGAGATAGCTTCATATAGAAGTTATCATAGAGGTTTACAGGTTTGAGAGATAACTTCATACAAAATTTATCACAGTATTTCAGGGATTTTGAGAGATAACTTCACATAGAAGTTATCACAGTATTTTAGGGATTTTGAGAGATAACTTCACTCAAAAGTTATCACAGTAATTCAGGTATTTATTTGATTACTTTTTTATTCAATAAATTATACAGATAGAGATCTTCTGTATTAGAATCGTATATCTTGAGATCAAGTTGTTTATCTATCAGGGTGTGTTGTACTTTATTGGCGGCCATACGAAGTCCGTACAGATCAGTACAGATTCGCACAGAGACCGACATCGGCAAGAAGAGATCCACAGAGACCGACATCGGCAGGAAGAGATCCACAGAGACTGACATCGGCATCCCAGTGACCGACATCAGCTGACTGAAGATCGACGTCGGTAGAGAAGGACCCACAGTGACCGACGTCGGCAGTATATCGACCAACGACGGTGACTGTGTTTTCGACACAGCAGGCCGAGACACGCACAGACCCAAGGTTATTTCCAGTTTGCTAGAGGAATCAGGGTTTCAAGATAGTATTTTCATATTCTGTATATGCATGACAGAGGACAATTATTGTAATCATCTGGACAAACAATAAGATCTTTGATTGGCAGTTAAGAGATTGCCCTGACTGGCATCAACCATTTCCCCTACCAATGTTGGTAGACTAACCGACATCGGCAACTCTACCAACTGACGCTGGCATAACCACCAATGTCAGTGACTGTGGTAGACTGACTGCAAAGAAATATGTACGCATTATCTAATTTCCTCTTTGCTAGTCATTTGTCATTTCTTTATTTTTGACACTTTTACTTATTAACAGTGGACTGTCATCCCTTAAGGAAGTCTTTATACTTCTGGGACCAAGCATACCACTGGCAGTCCACCTTATCTTTATCTAACAATCTCTATGTTTGAGTCTTTTTCATCTACAGGTGTCATCCTCCATAGCAAAAGAGGAGCTCCTTCAGTCATCTGGATAACGGTGCACAAACTTCATTTGGGTACGTACAAACCCCTGACCATTATCTTAGTTTCTTTCATCTTTTGAATGTGGAAAAGTGAAAATAGTTAGAAACATTTTGGCACGCCTAGTGGGACCCTAGGGTTTTCCTTGGGTTCATACTTTTTCTTCTAAAAACAAACTTTTCATATATGTGCATTAGGGTATTTTCTCTTCTTGTATCCTTCTTCATTCTTTCTCTTTCGAAAAGACACCATTAGCAAGTTAAAAAGAATCTTTCTTTTTCTTCTTGTCACCTTTCCTTCTTACATCTTAGAGTTCATACTCTTAACCTTTTCTCAACTTGTTTGCATGCAAACAAAACATTTCAATTTGGGCTTAAAATCTATTGAATTTCATTTCTGCCTGAATGCATACTTAGCTCTCACACCTAGAAATTAAAACCGCATTATGAATAAATCGTCGCACACTTATGTTACACGACTAGACCACTTTCACAATCAAACATCTAAACATACCTAAGACAAGGTCTGACTAGGATTTCATCACCCAGCAGATGCCTTACCCTTCTTGGTAATCCCACTTGGACTTCAATACCAAGGGGAGAGCCCACTATCTTCTCTGACAGAGTATAAACTCTAGGGGAAGTATATACTGGCTAAGTGACCCAGCTTATCTCTGGGCTTGTGATGTGAGGAGAGCTTGCTCCTTAGCAGCAGGCCATGTATGAAACCTAATACAGACTTTTGAGCACCAAAACTAACCTGAAACCAACCTTAGACTACTTCTAGGACCCATTCTAAAAGCCAACTTCCCAAACACACTCTTCTAAGGCATAAGCCAACAAGACTCTAAAACTTATTCTTAAGAATTTAACGTTAGAGTTTGCTTGTCTTCATCTATTGTTCTATCTCTATCTAGTTTTTTGAGCTGGTGAGGTCACATTCTGAGCTTCAAGAACAACTCAAGACTTTCTTCTTTCTTCCAAAAACTTTCAGTCTTTTGAAGTTTCTGGAAACACAGTCACTGACATCAGTTTTTCCACCGACGTCGCCAACCTATTTTCACTGACATTGGTTATCTAACCAACATCAACCCCTTTATTCACCGGCATCAATTTTTATATCGATGTCAATCACTGTCAAAATCCTTCTTCCAAAATAGCAGGCTTAAAACCCAACTTTCTTGCTATTAGACACACATTCTGGTTTTTGAAACTGATAAAAAAACATAGTTTCTAGAACCTGCCCCTTTTTGCCTTGAATGGTTTTGACACGTAGTCAAGCCAAAACTCTTGTTGACCATGCAAGGCAACAACCACTTCCACCTTTGCCCTCCATAACAAGTCCTCTAATGGTGTGTCATTCAGAGACTGAATGAACTCCTACCCAACCAACCTCGACTCAACCCCCTATTGTCCCTGAAGGGGACCAAGACTTTGAGAGGTTCCTTGACCTCAATGTCCAGGCCCTTCAACACTATCTCGTGAGAAGTTGAACATGATAATCTTTAGGCAACCCAATTTATGGGATGCCAACCTCTTTAGTTGAGATGGTAGTCATATCAACAGCATCTATAATTCAACCCATAGACACCCAGGCCATCGCCTCGACTAATAACCAGACCATGACTAATCTTTTAAGTGTGGCTTCTCCTTCTATTTTTGGACTCACTTCCATTGGGGTTTCGGCCCCCCATCAACTGTAAACTATCCAACAAAGTTCTACACCATTTCAAAACCTAGTTGTCTCTATCCCGCCTACTCTTGCACCCATCAACACCAGGGTGGCTACTCATCCTTTGGCTAATGTTGCCACCATCCAACCACCTCTAGCAACATCAAGCCTAGTCGTGCCTTCTACCTTCATGACACAACCATCCTTGGCTCCCACTTTTGTCCCTATGACTAGTCATCAATATGTTGTGCCTATAATAGCGCAACCAACTACGTCATATGCCCCTCTTAATACCTTCCAAGTGCCTTACAACCTAGGGGGCACCCCACCTACAAATCTGTCAACTGATCTAATCAAAATGTTGATGGACAAAATGTCTAATCTTGAAACCTCAGTTTCAGGTTCAAAAAATGTCCTTTCATATGACCAAAATTGTAATGAACCCATTCATCCCTCAGTCCCAATCCAGCCATATCCAAGTCAGTGGGAACTTCCCAAGTTTACTCACTTCCAGATTAAGGAAGACCCACAACAACATTTACGATCATTTAGACATGCTTTTTACCTTATAGCACATGATGATGCGTTGTTACTACGCACATTCCCCATGTCACTTTTTGGTGTTGCCCTCAACTGGTATAGCTCCCTTACCAGTCATTCTATCTTTTCTTTCACTCAACTAGCCCAACTTTTCCTTGACCACTTTTCTATCAACATCACCAAAAAGGTCTCAATCACGAACCTATACTCTATCAGATAGTTTGACAATGAATCCATAGCCGATTTTGTTGCTCATTGGAGAGGCTTAATCAACCAACTCTCCTTTTCTTTACCTCAACCCAAGCTCATTGAGCTCTTTTCACAAGCGTGTGCCAAACATATTTCATCTGCACTACGGGTCCAAACATTTTTCACCTTTGACAAAGCTTTCACTATGGCTAAGAAGCTTGAACTACGTGTCGTCGAGGAAAACAAAGTCAGATTGCGTAGTAAAAACCCCAACGCAAAGTCAAATGACCCTTCTTCCCAACCTTATTCTTCCAACATCAAGTCCAAAGGATCAACAAATGTTGTGGTCCTTAGACCATCATATTCAACAACTAACCAACCTGAACCTTCCACATCCCAAAATATCATGCGACAATTCCAATAAAGATATGTGCAGCGTCAGTATACTCTGATAAGAGAATCATACACATCTATGTTGGATAAACTCGTCAGATATGGGGTCCTCAATCTCCCCCAAATATGATCACCTCAAATCGACCCCTCAAAACCTATCCCTAGATGGTATAGGGAAAATGACTTTTGTCATTATCACCGTGTCTAGTGCCATGACATAAACAACTGCAAAACCTTCAAAAACATTGTCCAAGACATGACGGATAAAGGTGATCTTGTTTTGGATAACCCAAACACACCACCAAATCAAACATCAACATCTTTAGACAACCTTTTCCTAACCATCCCCCTAGCTAAAACAACGTGCAGACCATGGCCGATGACTCCCAAGAGCGTAATATAAACACAATCAACACGGTCTCACCTCTTATGCCTAACCAACCTCTATGACAGTCTGAAGAGGTTAGCCCACCCATTTGTCCTTCACAAGTAGAAGAGCCTTCTTCACCTATTAGTCTACCTTGGGTAGAAGAACCTTCTTCTCTTATCTGTCCTCCACCAATAGAGGATATTCCTCTGTCCAGCCCTCTTTTACATGAAGGAGAGTCAACTTTGAACTCTCCCATATTGGAGGATGTTTTGGTGACTCTGATGCTGATAGCCTCACCTTCATCCTTCTCGTCATCAATGGGGGATCATACCTTCCCCACTACTCGACCACATGCCGAAGCCATCACCATCCCTACACTCTACCCTTTCGAAGAGCCACAATCTCCAATCCCTTCTCCGCTGAAAGAGGAACTCACCACCTCACCTACTTCAGTCGAAGAAGATGTGGTGAGGGTAGACTTGAACCTTACCCCCCATAATAGTATGCCTCACACTCAACCAAAGAAGGCTACTAAACCACGTCAGAGAACTCCTCCTCCACCATCATCATTGCCCTCTATTTTGGGCCCACACCCATCCACCTTAATAGGAGTGCTTCCTACTCCGACACCCAAAAAAAACAAATCACCTCCATTACTACCAACACCTAACAAAAACATACCTCCTTCAAAACATCCAACGCCTCCTACCACGAAAGTGTCATCTACGTGTTTGGCCACACTGCTAAATAAAAGGATGATACGAAACACTCCCTCAACAATGTCTAAACAGAAGTTGTCAACTTTTACTACAACAAAACATGCATACCCATTAGCAGGTTCTTATACCTTGCTGTTACACCAATTGTTACAATCCTCTAATGTCACTCTTTTGCCTATCAAACCATTTCAACCTCTCGGACCAAAACTGTCTTGGTTCGATGACACCAAAATTTTCCTATATCATCGCACACCTGGGCATGACACTAAAAATTGTTGTGCCCTTAAGGTTGCCATCCACCAATTCATGGAAAAAGACACCCTTCTTGTTAAGAATACTATCAACAAATCTTTGACACCATCTCATGTCTCCCAAACCTCTTCACTAACACACTCATCAACTCTTAGATCAAAGCCATCTTGGTTCGATGACACTAAATTTTATGCATATCATTGCACACTTGGACATGACATTGAGCGTTGTTGCGCTCTTAAATCTATCATTCATCAACACTTCAAAAAGGACACCTCTTCCATTAAGGATCCTTTTGACCACCCTTTCAACAAACCATCGACACCATCCCATGCCTCTCAAACCTCATCACCTAAATTGGGATCTCAACGCAAGACTGTGGTTTCTCTATCACCTTCAACCCCTTTGTTCAAAATCAGCACCATCAATGTGGCCACTAGGTCACAAAATTTAAAGGATAAAGGGAAAGAGAAGGTTTCTCTCCCTCAAACATATCCATTTGTCAAGCCTCCTCAACCATCAAAACCCAAGATTTCACTTTTGGGCACATCTTGACCAACTTTTTCAAAACCAATTCATGACTCCAAGGTGAAACAACTTCACCCAACCTTTGTGAAGACATCTTTATATGACCTCATACAAAACTCTCCATAGCATTACCAATCTTCAATCAAAACTTTACAAATAGTGGAGGTCCAACCTGAAGACTCCCAACCACTAGCTACCTTAGTCCAATCATTACCAACCATTGCCTCCATCACCATCCCTAACTTTGAGATCCCAAACTCCAACTTGGAAGATCAGGATCTCACCCTCTTAAACTAAATCTATCAAGTAAAATCTTCACAAGATGCATCCTTGTGTCACACTCCTTGACAAAGAGAAACTTCAATGTCTTCTCTCCATCTTATCTAACCATTTCTCAAGCATTCTCCTCATCACCAAAATAACTGGGGGAATTTGACTCTATATTGACTATCACGACCTCAACCAAACATCAACCAACCAAGCCTTGACCAAGCATCGACCAAGCCTCGACCAAGCCTTGACCAAGCATCAACCAAGCATTGGCCAAACATCAACCCACCAAGCATCGACCAAACATCAACCAGCTTCTTAATCATCTTTAACACGTGACCAATTTGGAAAGAAGCAAATGAGGCAAGTTTGCTCCTAATTGACTCGAACCTTACATCATAATGCACAAGTATGGATCAAGAACTTATCATCTGTCTTCTCTTGAAGGCTGACCAGAACCTGAGCCCCTTAATGCCTTGCATCTACAACCATTCTACTATTAGTCAAGTACTCATTCACTTGAAATTAAACTTGAGCTCATCCCTTGAGCAACCCCTATCATCATCATCCCTATTTCCTTCAACCCTTTTTCCTTACCAACATTAGTTAACCCTTTTGTCAAGCATGTATGCTTTGTCCTAATAAAAGGGAAGCCCTTAAACCTCTACAGGCTAGTCCATGACTAAAAATTTAGTCCAAAAAATATAAAATTGGGATGCCTATATCAAAAGGTCATAAAACTTTAAATGTAGACTACTCCCTCGAAGGACAGCTGCATAATTGCTATAATTGATAGACTGATCCCTTGAAGGACAACTATTCAAAGTCATTTAACCATACAAAGTAGAATATAGACCACTCCCTTGAAGGATGGATATGCTCAAAACATGCTACAAATAGCACTCTCTTAGAAGCTTCCCACATCTATCAGCTTCACAAATGACCACAAAACAAAACAAACATCCCTACGTAGACTTCCCACATTGATCAATCTACCAAAAAAAAAGTGTCATGGACTTGACTTATAGTCGTTCTTGGGGTCTCCTATAAAAAGTTGCAAAGTTATCCCTACTAAAAGGGGTTACCCTATCCTAACATATCACATCACCTACTCAAGGGATTTCAAGCTCATTTTAATGTCAAAGTGATTCGATTACTTCTCTAACACAACCAATGGTCGACGACATAATGCATGAATGCGGCTTTTATTTTTTAAAAAAACCCTACCTATGCTATCATTATGGTCCTTGTCAATGAAAGAGCAACACGCCTTTCACTTTTTATCCATACCTTTGTCACATTCAACCAAATCATTTTCTCTAACCGAATCAAACCAACCCAAACCTTTTTCGACCACTACCATAGCCTATTCACACTAGTTTCTATGGAAACCAATACACATGGAAACTATCGACTACACAATTTATGTCAAGCATAAACCATTACTTGCTGAAGCATAAATAGACTCATTTCATTTTTAGCATACATCCATCACTAATATGGAAAATTGCTAGGGATGAAAGACCACATAACAAATGTTACAGAATACACCATTACAAAATATGGAAACGATTGTAACATCATCATACCCTCATCATTTATAACCTAGTCCAAACCAACTATCAACCACTTTGACTCCTAGCCTAAACTACATTGGTCTGAGGCCCTTCTAATAAGGGATATGTAGGTAGCACTCAGCTGACATGACGTCCTCTAGAATTAGCTCAGCCACATCCGTTTGTTTGTCTATCTGATGAACAAACTATATTACCTTTTAACCATGACTTAAACCTAGTCCAAACCAACTATCAACCACTTTGACTCCTAACCTGGACTACATTGGTCTGAGGCCCTTCCAATAGGGGCTATGTAGGTAGCACTCAGATAACATGATGTCTTTTAGGGTTAAGTCGGACACATTCATTTGTTCGTCTACTTGATGGACAAACCATTTCACCTTTGACCATGACTTAACCTGACCAAACCAACCTATCAACGAGCCTAAACTACATAGGTCTGAGGCCCTTCCAACAAGGGCTATGTAGGCAACACTCAGCTGACATGACATCTTTTGGGGTTAGCTCAGCCACATTCGTTTGTTCATCTATCTGATGGACAAACCATATTACCTTTTAACCATGACTTAACCTCGTCTAACCCACATCCATAAGCGACCCTCTTCCTCCCTTTTAGGGAGAACTACATTGGCTTGAGACCCTTCAAATAGGGGCTATGTAGGCAGCACTCAATTGACATGGGGTCTTTTGAGGCTAGCTCAGTTGTTCCTTCATCTGATGGACCAACTATCTCAACTCGACTCGACCAATGACCTTGGAGATCACGCCTATCTCCTCAGACTATGACCACTTTTGAGACAACCCTACCTTGGTTGTTTTGATTGCATGTAGGCTACTTCACGAATAGTTAGCCAAATTGTTTGCAACCCATTTTGACCCTTAAAAGTATTGGATCGTGAGCAAGTTGATCCCCATTACTTGTGACATTTTAGTGTTATCCAAGAGCACTTCTTGAGCCCGAGATACTTGGAACACGATGACCATTGAAGCTACAACTTGGATCATTTAACCCAATAAGCTACAACTAAATGTTGGGGACTGGTTATTTCAATTTTAGCACTCTTTGACCTTTGACCTATGACAATTTGACCTGACCTATCACGTGAAGTAGTCTACATGCAATCTCAACTTTTACAGCATTCACACTCAAACTTCACCATATTCATCCACTATCTATCAAATCGGCACCCGATATTAGGTTACCTTCCCTTGACTCCTGCTTTGAGGGGGAATACCTCATCCCATATCTGGGGCAACTGACTCCTATTTTTGTCTTGCAGTTCATCAGAACAACCAATAGGATGAAAACAACCTTATCCCATACCTAGGGTAACTTACTCCTATTTTTGTCTTGCAATTCATCAAGAACAACCAACAAGACAAAAAGGGGCAAATGTATACACCAAAATCATGTCTACTCCTTGGTTGACTCCCCCTTGGTCCCCTTTGGTCCACTTCTAAACATCCCTAACCCACACACTTATTAATTTAAAATAAATAAACTATTTTAAATTAATAACACTACCCTTGACACATCACCCATGACACCACACCCCGCCTTGGATACCTCCCCTTGGATGCCTCCCATCACCCTATGACCAATTTATGACCTATTTCAACCCTTCCACTAACCTCTCATGCCTATTAAACCTACCTTCGACCATTTTCCAATGACAATTAAACTTGGCAGATGGAGGAACAGGCAAAAGGCTAAAAATAGCCTTTTTTCCATTCTTCTATCCGCCGACGTCAGTTACCAGTCGGCCGACGCCGATGGGATCGCTGATGTCAATTGATTAAAACAACTCAAAGGTGAATTCTCTTCCCCCTGGGACACTAAATCACATACCACGAACATGAATTCTATCTAGGACTCTCTTCCTCTCTTGGCTCTTAGACCTGGACATCAACAAGAACTCTCTGAGATCAATCATCAGACTTCAACTAAATGCTCTTCTGGCTACAGACACAACAGATACAAGCATTTCAAACACCTCTAGCTCTACTCAAAGCAAGAGATAAGTATTCTTCTACCCTTTTTATTATTTTAGTTATTTAGATTATATCAGCAATTAGTTTTCTATTCATTGCTTCTAGATAATATTATCAACCAGACCTAGCTATCAACCAAACCAGACCTGACTTTCTTCTCAGAGAGGCTGAAAAGCCTTCTTCATATCCTGACCCATCTTGACAACCTATCCCCTACCTTTGTCCCTCCTAAAGACCCTATCCATTGTCCTGCATCCCTTGCACAGACCTCCAAACTCCTATAGACATCCCAGACCATTCTGTTGATCACAGATAGACCTAAAACTCATCCAAAACTTGCCCAAGGCCATTGCCCTGACCGACATCGACCATTTCCCCTACTGATGATGGCAGACTAACTGATGTCAGCAACTTTACCAATCGATGTTGGCATAACCACTGATGATAGTGACTGTGGTAGACTGACTACAAAGAAATAGGTACACATTATCTAATTTCCTCTTTGCTAGTCATTTGTCATTTCTTTATTTTTGACACTTTTACTTATTATAAGTGGACTGTCATCCCTTAAGGAAGTCTTTGCACTTCTGGGATTGAGCATATCGCTTGGTAGTCCACCTTATCTTTATC
This sequence comes from Torreya grandis, assembly GCA_037957365.1. NCBI lineage: Eukaryota > Viridiplantae > Streptophyta > Pinopsida > Cupressales > Taxaceae > Torreya > Torreya grandis. The sequence goes on from JARHVA010000846.1 coordinate 1,088,002, forward strand.
TAACAATCTCTGTGTTTGAGTCTTTTTCTTCTACAGGTGACATCCTCCACAGCCAAAGAGGAGCTCCTTCAGTCGTCTGGATAACGATGTGCAAACTTCATCTAGGTACGTACAAACCCCTGACCATTATCTTAGTTTATTTCATCTTTTGAATGTGGAAAAGCAAAAATAGTTAGAAACAACAAACTTAGAACTTGTAGAGGTGGAATAAAAGTAGGTTTTAAGCATTATGGGAAAGATATAAGATCTAGGTCATCAACATAAGACTAGTCAGACAAAGAGATAGGCCAATAGGCATAACATCAAATAGATACAAGACTTATGAAAATGAGAAAAGGTATATAATGGAGAGGAAAAAACAAGGTCTAATTTTTAAGTGTATAATACTAAGGTGCTATATAATTGATAAATAGTGTCTACAAACCACTAGATTTCTTACACAATTGTTAGGGTAGAGGTTTAACCATTGGTTTTCAAATACCATTAGATTTGCCTTGATACCAATAGTTCCACTTTCCATTCCTTCATACACAAAAAATTACTAAAAAATTTATAAAAAAAAACCTAATGATATTATAAATCACCTCATACAAACATTTTCAAAAATCACTAGTCTTAAGTTATTTTTCAAACAAAATGTAAACCTAGGCATATGGTTAAAAAACTAGATAACTTACTCATTCCTACACGTTACCTACTACCATTAGTATACATACCATCCTCTTATCACCCTGTTTAATTCAGCTATTACTTGAATGATTCCATCATAAAGATATCATATCTTAAAATTATCAAACTTTGAATGCACAAATGACTTCTAAATTGGATAAGTATTTACAGATGTAGTTCAATTTTATAGCCATTGCATTTCAAAAAGATTCAATTTTTGGTATTTCTCATTAAAAAACTACATTTTATCTCATATTATGATGTATTCATGTTTTTCAGCCCTGAACTAACACTAGAAATATCAAATGTTGAAGATTGCAATGTTTAATTTTCTTTAATTTTGTTTTAAAAACATGTAATTTTTACCTTTTAGTCTTTCAGGTTGCCATAATCTCACTCAACATTGTGCTCAATCCCCTAATGGGATGTTTCAATAGTATTTTTAACCCTAGGTAAATGTTAAGTAATGGTCCATGTTTTAATCAATTAGCATATTTTACACTTTGCTTTGTAAAATTTCATTTGTTTCTAGTTTTTTACTTGTAGGTCACTAATTCATCTCAAATGGCTTCGCTTTACCACATAGGTAAGTGAGGTAGGATTCCTAACCCTCATTTTACTTCTATTGTACCATTACTTGGGAAAAACACCCTTAAAAATTCATGATGAGGTATCTCCATAATGGGTAATATGTACACAAAATTTTACAATGTGCAACATTTCTAAAATATGATGGCAATGCAAGGATCTCCATTATTAAAACATGCAAAACCTAGTCCTCTCCCTTCTCTATACTCTTTTCCCCTATTTTCTATCCGTTGTAAATTTAATATTTTTCATTGAAGAGTCTTTTTCACTCAAATTTTAAAGTCTTATGTGGCATTTTAAAACCATTCTAGTGGTTTTATAATCTGCATTGGTAGCTCACAAAAATGATATGATAGTTTCACTAACCACCACAAAGTGTTCTCTAACTAATACTTTCATAGATCAATGGTTTTACCATTATAGAAATATTTTATAAACTAGCTCTTGAGATATTGTAAACATTATTTCTTAATTATATAGCACCTCAATCTTGTACCCTTGGAAAATACATATCATGGATGTACCTTTAGCTTTTAGATATTTTATTATACCAAAATGTTTGTGTATGTTGGGCCCATTTTGCCTAAGTATTGGCCCATGCCAACTTAGCAAACATCTTGATATGAGGTAATCATGTGGAATGATTACTAGTTTGGTACCCTTTATGCCAGCCTAAAGGAATAAATGCTCATCTTGCACTACTTGGAAAGTAATTAACTAGTTCCTAGATTTTATGGGGTATCTTCATGAGTATCTACATGTCGTAACTAGAGTGCAAAGGGTGTAAGGTGATGGAATTGGTGGAATGATCAACCCAGGCTCTAACTCAGCACCTAGCATGCACCTTCCACCCTAGTGAGAAGATACTCCCAAGTGCTATAAATCCAAGTTCAAACCAGTATGTAAGGGACATGACTTTGATATAGAAAAAAATTATAAAATTATTTCTAAGCACAGTGAAGCAACCACCATTAAAACTTAGTTTTAGCATGGATGCCTTTAAGGCTCTATATTATAGTGCCCAAGCTTGCCTATGAGCATCTAGGATTTTATTAGCTTTAGGCAAAAATTTACTCTATCTCATTTATTATGTACTCTTTTTATTTGAACCATGGTAATTGAAAATTGACATTACATCTATTAGATTTTGATCTGGTTATGTATGTGTTTAATGTCTTTAGCCTTGATATTTAAATACATGATGAATTTTATGACTATAGTGTTATAAAATCAATATTAATGTTAGTAATTTTGGTTGTAAGCTTTTAATTCATGATGTGTTTATAATTATGATGATATCAACAAATTATGTGGATATAATCAAAGTGTAGGAAAGATCCCACACCAAGCCATGATACCTATGCTTAAACTACTAACCCAATATGAAACCTTTATCTAAGATATTCCATTGAAGCCTCCAAGGTTTTGAAGGATGCGAATCATGATTAAACATAGGCTTTCACCCATAATACTATAGAGTAACCTAATATAGGCTTGCACCCATATGACCAAAAGTAGTTACTTAAATAGGCTATATACCTATTGACCTTCGGCCTATCCTAGAAATGACTTGCACTAATGAACTTGCAAATGTTTTCATTGTAAATTACCAAGCCCATTAAAGAATGAGTTATGACATGGCATGACTAGTCTAACATAAGCCCCAATTATTTCTTTGCTATGATTCATGTAAGTGCATAAGGCTTGCACATTATATGAACTGGTGTTGGTGAATTAGAGCGACAAATTTTGAGAACCATGGGTTTATTCCATGATTTCTCCTAGTTGTAACAAGTCTAGAACCAACTTAAATAGCTAAATAAGTGACTGATAGAGTAAATGACTTAGACAACTGACCCTTTTCTACAACATTTTAGTTTCATTATTAGGACCCATGTTGAGTTTTGTTTCTAAAATGGTGAAAAATAACAATATTTTGACTCTCCTTTGATAACATCAAACTCTAGCTACAATATCTAGATGATAGATTTATGTAAAAGAATCCATCATGTAAAGAATAGAAGCCAAGGAAATGGGTCCAGAATAACCTATATGGTGATATATATGAGGTCTTATTTTATGAACTACTTGAGCATGTGTACCAATAGTTGGCTTCCTATGTGACCCATATAATATGAAGCTATGGATAATACCTTGAGTGGATGAAGGATCACTTAGAAAATATTGATAACCTTGATGCCACTTGGACCATATTTGTAGATAAATGGTGGTAAGGAGCACTAAATAGTTACATGCTTAAGTTCATAGTATCAACATACTCCTACCTTGAAGAAGTAGAGTATCAATTCATACATGATCCTAGAGGCACATTTATGAAAGAATTCAATATAGAGATTAAAAAATTGATGGTGGATTATGACTTTGAAACCATCAGAATGGAATGTTAAATTCCTTTCGAGTACGAGTAGTGCAATAGGGAATAAGGGGATGTGTTGGTGAAGTGCAATGGAAGGATATGATAAAATTGACACCCAAGAGCTCATATGACAGACTTATAAAAAGAGAAGGTAGGTTGATGGAAGATCTAAAACTTATAAGTGCCAAGATAAATTATATCAAGTGGGAAGAGCATGGGGAAGGATCTCTTGAATTGCAAAAATATGAGGAAAGGAATAATGAAGACATAAATAAAGCTCAATTGTTTATGGGTTAAGAATAAATTGGGTCCCTACAAAATTTAACCATTGAAGATGTACTTGAAGTGCCTACCCCCTTTGAACTTGTAGTGCATGATCATACACAAGATCCTCCTTAGGAATAAAGAAGAGTGATAACTCCCTCTATTGTCCACATTGAATTTAATCATTTTTCATACTTGGAATATAATTTTATGATTGAGAAAATTATTCCTTACAAAGAGATAAGTGAGGATACCTTTAGACCTTTGGGCGTTATCTCTATAACATATAACATGAGAATAAGCATTCAAGTTTAGCAAATGTTAGATGCATAAATTAGGTAATAGCCCACAAGAAGTATCCCAATGCCATAAGTGAGTAGAATCACATCATTGAATTCAATAAAACCAAAAAATAAAAATGGGGTCAATACCTAACCTAATGACTAAAGGCATTAGAAGACCACCACCTAGACAATTAATAGGGGCAAACACCTTAGATACCAGTGCCCCCCGACAATAAATATATTACGAGATGGAAATGTACTTGCTAGAATATCATGACATGGAAAATGCCATATAGCATGTGTTAAAATGTGAGATTCAATGATGTGCTTAGGGTATAACCTATTCAGAGTTCAAGGCAACCTAGTTCATGACAACTCTACTTGATTGCGCTCATACTTGGTATAGGAAATTTAATCCTAACCAGGTTATGATTTATTACAACACCTTAAAGGAATCATTTTTGAAGTAATTTGACATTCTTGAGTTTGAATAGCAGAGCATCACTATGCTCCAGAAAATTAGCCAAGGGATCTTAGAAAACATGTACCTATATGATGTCATGTTTGAAACTCTTCTTTCGAAGCTTACTTATGACATTCACCCCTCCCATCACACACAATGGTTTGTTGGAAGATTTTTAGTACCACTTCAATGAGCACTCTTTATGAACACATTCAAATATCCTTGATAAGTGTTTGGAGCTATGCATAGAGTTGAGGTAGTTGAAAGCACTGACACTATAATTAGCCCATTCATAGAAGTGTATATTACATCCATGGATATCCAACTCCAAAAACTAATTACTAGTTCATTGAGAAATTGTCAAAGTGGATTATGGTGAATTGACTATGAGATAGAAGGCAATAATAGGAATAAATGCCCTTAAAATAATGTGCACACATTACTTTAAAGCTATGAGGTTTGTCATGAGGCACATGATATTCATAATTTCCCTTTGCTATAACATGTCAATCGAGTTAACACAACCATGAATTATTGGTTGTGCAATGTCTACACTTATATCATAGTTGATTACCATATAATTGATGAGATGTAAGAATATGGAGAGAGGTTCATGGAAAGAAACTATAGCAATTAGAGGGTAGGAAATACAAGGAAATAAGGGCTATGGTCAGCATAATGCAAGCTATATCTAGTATAATGCAGGCTATGGCTAGTATAATGTAGGCTATGGCCAATATAATGCAGGATATGGGATGGAAAGAGATACCAAAAGATGAAGTGGAGGATGTGGTGGAGGAATATTCCTACCATGATCATGTTATAAGTGTGGTTTTACTTAGCACTATTAGGTAAATTTCCCTACACATCTAATGTGTGTGTATATTCAAGGAATACACAAGGTCGAGGAATGCCCCAACTTGTATAAAAATTTGATCCAATGCCAACTTGGCATAGACAAAGGCATAGGAATGATTAGGTGTGAGCCTAAATTTGATAAATATGATCCAAAATCATAATTTACCCACATGAATCCCATCAAAGTACAAACAACTACTCATAGTGGATTCACCACTCAACCACCAGTTGTGCCAGTACCATAATTATGCTTGAAATATGGGGAATTAATTCATACTATGTACATCATGTAGACAAAACCCAAAGTTATCCCTTACCCTAACCTTACATGCTAGAAGGATGTCTTATAATAGGCTATGAGAATCATTCAAAACTTTTAAGGATAACTCCAACTGGCATGAGATCTAGAGGTGCAAGCTAATACCTCCCATAAGAAGAAAGATAAATAGGAGTCTAAGGTACAAGATCTAACATATAGTTTGTGCCTCCTATAGATAGAAGAGATATTTTTCATATTGAAGAATTTCTATTAAAACATGCCAAGTATAAGCCAATTAATATTATTATGTCATGCATGAAAAGGGAATGAGAGGTCAGGCATATATAGAATGCAAAGTATGATCAAGATCTCTTAGTGAATTTAAATATTGATTGATGGTATGTATGTGAGGTCCTTGTGGACACTGGCATTGATGTCAATATCTTGATAAGGAATATATAAGAGAAGATGGGTAAGATAGCCTTGAGGCCTTCCCCTCATGTACTTTTCATGGTCAAAAAATTGAAGATGCAATGAATCAAAATTCTAAAAGCACTATTATAGATATTATGGGTGCATAATTACATGTTTACTTCTAAGTGATTGAGCTAGCTAAGAAAGATAATTAGCTAACACTCTTGAGTAGGCCATGGTACTACATGAATAATGTCAACATGCACTTTAAGAAGTTTTATATGAATTTTGAAAATGGCAATGAGAGGTTCATGATCCCCATCTCAAATGACCAAAGACCCCCTTATGTAGAAAGAGTTTATTTTGAGGATGAGATCAACCATATCTACAACATCACAGTGCAAGATGCCAAGACTATCAACCCCAATGACCAAGGAATGCTTTCCTGGGATGATGAAATAGTCAGCTTCAGACACTACCAATATATCTTATGACTAATGGGTTTTAAAATATTATAAAACCACTAGTTGGAGGTTCCATGTAGTGAGTATCAAGGTGATAAAACCTATGAGGAATGCCTAGGTCTAGATTGATCACACTTCACAAAGAGGGGTCACTTGCAATAGGAAGAAGGGAAATAGAATATTTTTCATGAGTAAAGGTAAAATTTTAGTGATCTTTCAAAATGAGGGGAGAAATACTATAGAATAATATGTATGCAACCTAGAGTCTTGTGTCCCAAAGGAAGTGGATAGAATGGGCACACTTGTGTATAATTTAAGAAGTACTTCCACTCATTAGTGGGTATGTAAAGGCCTAGCTCACCAACTTGTCAAGATGTAAAAGCATCAATCTACACTAGATTCAAAAAAATCAATGAGGACCTAGACATTTATACATACTCTAGTAATTTAGATCCAATAGCACACATATGCTTGTGCAAAGAAACATGGATTGATAATGGCATAAATGCCTTGAGGAACCTATGCATGCACACCTTCAATAAAAACTTGAAGATGTGAGAATGAGATTGGTATGTGTTCAAAAAAACACACCATGAGATATCCAATTAGGATGTCTTGAATGAGAATTTTGTGCACACCTTCTCTTTTTCCTCACATAACATGGAATTAATCGAGCCATTACAAGTCATTTGAAGGGAAATGTTTGAGAAAACTACGATATTAGAAGAGCACCTAAAAGATATGTTTGGGGAGAAAGGATTTGTGATCCCAAATTTATTCAAGGATTAGGCACTCAATAGTAATTCAAGTGATGAAGATATGATTTTTGGAAAGCATGAAATTGGATGTCTTTGATAGGAAAGAGGAAGATCATGTGCCAAGTGCATGATAGTGCCCCTCATAAGGAATACCCTACTCATCTCCACATAGAAACAATTGGAGGGATTAAGAAATTTAAGATAATACATTAGGATATAAATGAGCCCTACCATGCATCTCTCAACACCACCCAGGTTGATATCAGTGTGTAAGGAGAACCAAAGATGGCTACTCAAGATGCATATTGGTCTGATGTAGAGTTGTCACAAATTGTCAAACTCCTAAAGGAGTTTCAAGATTTGTTTCCATGTAATTACCAAGACATGAAGGGCACCAACAAATCACTTGTAAAAATGAGCATAAAGCTAGTGGATGGTTCATGGTGTATCAAAAAGTGCCCCTATAGAATGAACCCCAATCTTTGTGCTAAGTCCAAAATGGAGATTGACAATATACTAGCCACATGAGTAATTTACCCAATACAAGAGTCAGAATGGGTGAGCCCCATAGTAACATCAATAAATATGGGTGCATCCACATAAGTGTTGATTATTGACTATTAAATGCCATCTATATCACTGACCCCTTGTTGATTCCATTCACTAATGAAGTCTTGGATAGAGTCATAAGATGCAAAATATATACTTTCACTAATGGTTTTTATAGATACCATTAAGTCCAAATTGAAGAGGAGGATAGGCTTAAGAAAAACTTTGAAATAGAATGGGGTTTTTTTTAATTATAAAGTGATGCCTTTTGGGATCAATAATGCACCTACCATATTCTCTATAGTGGTCATCACTACATTCAAGGATTTTATCCATAAGTTCCTCTAAGTGCACCTTGATGATTGGACTATGTATGTACTCATGAGAGACCATTATGATAACTTACACCTCATGTTTGAGAGGTGCCACCATGATAAATATCCTTTAACCTTAATAAGTGCATCTTTGTGACACCATTTCGAACCTTATTTGGGTACATCATCTATAAATATGGTCTTCTCATCGGCCCCATGAAGATTGCTATTATTCTACATCTTTAGACCCCTTCCACACAGAAAGATGTCCACACCTTTATTAGCCATTATGGGAATTATATAAAGTTTATAATGAGATATGCAAGGATCACAGTACTTTTAGAGGAGATTTTACACAAGGATGACCCATTTCACTAAGGCACAATGCAAAAAGATGCCTTTGAAAATCTGAAGCTCAAGTTGGCTAGTGCACCTATCCTTTAGTTTCCCAACTATATGACTCCATTCCACATCGATGTCTATGAATTAGGATATGTAATTGGTGCCATTTTGGTATAACCTAATGAAGGTAATATGGATAATCATATATCCTTTACAAGTCACAAATTGGCCCTAGTAGAGCAAAATTATACAACTATCAAGTGCAAGGCACTGGCCATAGTCTATGCCCTCTATAAATTTAGGCAATAATTTTTGGTGTCCTCATTCATATTTTTCACCAATCATGAGGCACTTAAGTACCTTTTTAATAATCCCATTCTCCATAGGCACATTTATATATAGATACTTCTATTTCAATAATTCTAGTTCTTAATTATGGTGAAACCTAGCAAACAGAACTTGGGACTAAACCATTTGTCTTGCATCAAATTTGAATATATAGTATCTCATATTGAAGATGGCATTCCAGATGCATAAATCTATATATTCCAACACATTATTAAAGACTTGGTGGAGATATCCACATTTCTAATGTCTTAGTTTGCACCCCAGACCATGACAATCAAAAAGAAGAAGTAACTTGTAGTTCATGATTTCCCCTTTCAGATCATTAGTGGGGTGCTATATAAATTAAGTCAAGATAAATTCCTACTCTGATGTGTTTCATAACATGAAAGAGAATACATTCTATGAGATTTACATGAGGGGATCATAAAAGGCCATTGTGTTAGATATGCATCAACACACAAAGTGTTACAATTAGGCTTATGGTGGAGAAGCTTGTTTCAAGATTTAAAGGATTACACTAAGGCATGTAACATATGATAGTGCATAGGGAATCCAAAATTATGGAATGAGATGCCTCTCATCCCCATTCTTGGCCATGTACCATTTTAAAAATGGGTTATTTATTTTATTGGGTCAATCACTCCTACAATAATGTACACATATGCAAGGTGTATTTTTATTGCCACCACTTATTTCACAAAGTGGGTTGAGACAACACCTACTAAAAAATATACAAAAATCACAATTATAAGGTTATTATGGGATAAAATTATAAGTCACTATGGGTACCCACTTATTGTAACTAGTGACAAAGGAACACACTTCCTTAATGAAACTATGAAAATCCTACTAGCTAAGTACATTGTGGCACACCATAAGACCGCCCCATATCATCCCCAAGTAAATGGAATAGCCAAAGTATTAAATAATATATTGGGAACATGTCTCATGAAGATATGTGACATTGGTAACAAATATTAGGATGACTAAGTATTGATAGTTATATGGGCATATTGTAAAACCTACAAGCACCTAAACAAGCCTACACCATTCTAACTATTGTTTAGCATAAAGGCAATTCTCCTGATGGAGTTATTGGTGCCATCATTACATGTAGCATGAATTGGTCATTTTAATGACCAAAAATCATTAAGTTCAAGGCTAGAGGACTTGTAGTGGCTAGATGTGGTATATGCCAAAGCAAGGTGGGGCTAGTAGATAGAGAAGACATGGTAAAAGCTCTAGCATGAAAATAATATTAAGCACAAGGTACTAAATGAAGGAGTATTATTCTTGATCTATGACTCCAAGTACCTTAAGCACTTGGGAAAACTATAGATAAGGTAGATGGGCCCATATTTCATCCATAGTATGTTGGAAAATAGCACATGCAAGTTACACATGTTTTCAAGTGAGATACTCCTTGGGCATTTCAATGGCAATAAATTTCAGCCATATAGGCAATAAGATGGTGCTTGCACCATCAAAAACCAACTTCCTAGTCAGAATTTGTTTATGTTGTCCTAATTTGAATGATGTTTGGCACAAGACAAACATTTCATTGTATTTTGTTTTATTATTTTTGTATAGTCAATAAGCAGAGCTTTCATGTCCATAAGATAAATATTCTAGCACTTCTATGCATAACTCCAATCAAGTTAGTCAAGAAAAGATGATTTCCAAATAAATCAAGGCTAGAAAACTAAGTTATTGGGCACATGTAATTCACCACACTTTAAACATATGAGCACCAAAGGAGAAAGATAGGAATAAAGGGTGATCATGCACATAAGGTGAAAGAGAGGTACACAAGATGAAAATGTGCAAGAGGTAGAAATAATATGCACACTATGATCATGTGTAAGAAATAAAAACCAATGTAAAACACTAGAGGGCTAGTGAAAATGATTTGTATGGGGTAGGACATGCCAAGTCAAAGAGATGAAAGAACACATTAATTAACCAAGACAAGAAGGTACATTTAAAATGAAAGTGAGGTAGGAAAAGAAGATGGAACTATGGAGGTTGAATCTCATGCATGTGAGGTGCTACACCTAGGTTTTCATAAGGAAAGTGAAGGTCACACCAAGTGAACAAATAATAGGAAAAAGATCATCAAGACATGTTGGCATCCACCCAAAGTGAGATGGGAAGTGACTATTTGAACTACATATCACTTCACCAAAAATAGCATTAGAGAATTTATTAAGCTGAAGGCAAGGCACAAAGATATACATTTAATGCATATGTGGTAGTGGGTTTTCATGTATTTCATAGGATTTTGAAATTTACAAGAACTCTAGGAGGAGCTCCCTTAGAATATGTTTAAAATGAAAACCTTTACCATTATGAAGCACTTTTGTGTAGTGCACCTAGTACTCACAAATGGAAACTAATCTAGTTGGATGAATATCCCCTACACATATTTAGCCAAATACTTTAGATACGTGCTTAGAATAATTCTTAACATGAATTAGCTGGACATCCCATTAAAAACCATGGATTTAGAACAAAGTAGGTTGTGGCACCAATACATTCACCTAGGAGGGAAAGTGACTAAGCATGAGGAGGATGACTTAGATCAAACTAACATCCATCCCCTCTAAAAGGAAGTCATACCTTGTCACATCCACATGTTATACTATGAGATGAAGTTGAGAAATAAAGGAAAAAACACCAAGGATGATGACCTCCCCCTCTAGATTGATGATGAAGGGAAGTTAGTTTTGGATATACAGAAGAAGTCTCCCCTAAAGAAAAATGGGGAGATAATTGAGGAGTGTAGGAGCACATTAGATTTAACATCACTTCTAATGATGAGGCCACTCCCTCTACACCAAAGAAGAAGCATGTGGCCTTCATTCTAGGGATTTTTTTCCCAAGCCAAGGGAGAAGAAAAATAAGTCAAAGGCTCTAGTTGAAATTCACATAATAACCTTGGTAGAGATGGAGTCACAAGAGGAGAGTAAAGGATTGGAAGGAAAAAAGTCATGTGAAGAGATGGAGGAGGAAGGAGGGACAAAAAATTTCATCTTCCAAGAAGAAGTAATAGAAGAATAGTTAAACACCAAAAAAGTTTAGGAGGCCCTCTAAGGAAACATTACCATCATGCTTATAGAGGTATAAAAATTATCCAATACCTCATCTAAATATCCCTACACACAACCTCCACAAACTGAGGAAAAGAGAAAATGTGGAATAAAATTTGCCTCAGTGAAGAAAGTATAGAGATGGTTCTAGATCTATATAAAAAAGGACTGACCATGAAGCATTTGGCATGACCCAAGAAGAGATTGATAAGGTTGAGGCTAAGGAAATAAAGGTTGAATAAGAAAAGACCATAGTAGTAATAAAAAGGAAGAAGGCAGAGAAAAATAAGGCCCAAGAGGAAAGGGCCAAGAAATAAAAGGAAGAGAAGAAGGTTGATGCAAGCATGAAACCAATGAAGTAGAAAGTAGTAAAGGTGCCTATCACCCCCACTAACATAGTAGAATAACATACACCACATGTGAGCCTAATTAGTGAAGGGGTGTCTAAATAAAATGTGATACTAGCACCTTGAAAGAGTAAATAGAGAGAACTAAAGAAACATAACATAAACATGAGGGAAAATTTAGTGTCGAGGTAGAAGAATAATGGACCAAGGGGACAACTCTAAGGAAGAACCTGTATTGGAATAAGAGGAAATAGCCTTAGAGGAAAGTGATAAAGAGAGAACTAAAACCAAGGAAGAGGAACAAGAAAACATGGATTTGGCCATCACTAAAGAAGATGGAATCAAGCCAAGCCTAAGAGAAAAGGCATAGAATGGGTGGAACAACAAAGACTATTATATGTTTGAATACATTCCCCCAAAGCTACCACAATAAGGATGTGCCAAAAACTACCATTTTCCCTAGAAAATTATATGGGTGAGCATCATTTTGAGTTACTATAGAAGGATTTACTCAGAGTAGAGAAACTAGAAGAAGGGAAGTATTTCCTTCTCATAAACTCCCACACAACGAACCCAATCAAGTTGGCCAATGCACTCATCTAGATGGCCTCTGAAGTAGTGCAAAAGAACATCATCAATGATGTTAGATTATCAAAGTGGAAGAATATCACACTAGAATCAAAAGAGAAAATAAAGGCCATGAAGGTCAAAATGTAACAATTAGCTTAGCATGTAAAGGAAGTTGATCCATCCCTATTGGATGGAATTGACACTTCAAATCTTTTGGAAGTTAACAAGGTTTACATGCTAGTGGAGTATATGCTCCCAAGGTTGAAATTAGAACTAATGCATGAAGAAGAAGAAGATGTTTGTCCTATCCTATATAAATATCTAGATGAAAAGCTCAAAGAGGTAGAAGGCCTCTTTGTGTAATTAAAAGAAGGAATAGAGGCAATTGATGCCATCTTCATGAACTTCTCTAACCAAGAATTATTCATCGATGTATACCTCAAGTATGAAAAGGGGGAGAGGGAAGAGTTGATGGTAAATATATACACTATTATCAAGATTGATTGCTCATAAATCATGCCAAAGTTCAATACCCTTAGCACCCAGATCAAGAACTAGGAGTAAACCTTAAAAATTTCTTTTGTACCTTGAAAACAAAGGCTGACTATTAAGGGGAAGTATTAGATGAAGTGATGAGGGCAAAGGAAAGGCTATAGGCCTTTATAAAAGAGTTAGATAAAAATTATGTGCTCATGATTAATGTCACCTCAATAGATTTTGATAGTTCCATTGAAGAAATCAAGCTCACCATCAAGGTCTTTGGAAACTTCACTTTTGAATTAAAGGATAATACGTCAAAGTTTTATGTACCTATGGCATTAAAAGACCAGTTTGAGAATGGACTAGAGATTTTATATGGGGTAAATGTTGGGCCCCTGTTTGCCTAAGTCTCAACCCACACCAACTCAGTATACATTTTGACATGAGGTAATCATGTGGAGTGATTTATAGTTTGGTATCCTTTGTGCTAGCCTAGAGGAATCAACATTCATCTTGCACTAGTTAGAAGGTGGTTAAATAATGCCCATATTTTATGTGGTATCTTCATGAGTATCTACGTGTGTTAACTAGAGTGTAAAAGGTGCAAGGTGATTGAGATAGCAGAATGATCGACCAAGGCTCCATCTCAACACTTAACATACACCCTTCACCCTAGTGAGAAGATGATCTTAAGTGCTATAAAGCCAAGTTATAACTAGTATGGAAGGGATGCAACTTTGATATAGCGAAGCCCTATAGAATTTGTTATAGAAATAGTGAAGTAACTACCATTAAAACATAGTTTTATCATGGATGCCTTTGAGGCTCTGTATTATAGTGCCCAAGCTTTCCTATGAGCCTCCGGGCCTTTAGTATCTTTAAGCAAGTATTTTTTTAGTTTATCTCATTTGTTATGTACTCTAGTTATTTGAACCTTAGTAATTGAAAAATAGAATTGCATCCATTGGCATTTGTTTTGGTTATGTATGTGTTTAATGTTTTTAGACTTGATATTTAAATGTACATTAAATGTGATGAATATAATGTTATAAACTCAATCTAAATTTGAGGATTTTTGGTTTCAAGAGTTTAGTTCATGATGTTCATGACATCTATATAATTATGATGATGTTAGCATATTATGTGGAAATAAGCAATGTGTAGGAAAGATTCCACACCAAGCCATGATACATGTGCTTAAATCACTAATCCAACATGAACCCTTGATCTAAGATATTCCTTTTAACCTTCCAAGCTCCTGAAGGATGATAAGCATGATAAAACATAGGCTTATATCCATATGACTAAAAGTATATACTTAAATAAAATTTACACCTATTTCCCTTCAACCTAGCCTAAAAATGGCTTACATCAATGAATTTGAAAATTCCATTATTGTAAATGACCAATTCCCTTGAATAATGAGTTATGCCATAGCACGACTATCCCAATATAGGCCTCAATTATTTTTAATTTGAACTTTGGGTGAGCGCATAAGGCTTGCACCTTATGTGAATTGATGTCAGTGTAATCAAGTGATAAATTTTGAGTACCAAAAGTTTATACCATGATTGTACCTAGTTATAACAAGTCTATAATACAACTTCTACATACAACTTCTTGTCCTTCATTAAAAGTATTTAATTTTTCATAAAATATTAGATCCAATTTTTGTATTATATATTAGAGTATACAAGTTTTAAAAAGCCATATTCTACCTTTTGTTTATTTCAATAACTCAATCCAAGTTTTATAGTAATATTATGGTCACCTATACAAGTTGAAGAAAGATACCCATGAGCTTGAAGCTAGTACTCTACCATTCATGAGTAATAAAAAACTATTCAATTATGTCTTAATTCATTTTTTTGTTGTGTTTTTATCCTCTATTTGTTTCCTCTTATTGGATATTTCTTGGATTAGTCATTGAGAAATATATATGGAGCTAACTACTCAAGGATCAAATAATTCCATCAACTTCTTCTTCTCCATGTGATCTTTACTTTGGTTAAGTTGGAGTGTTTTTTTAAATTAGTTTATCTATTAAATTAGATTTATTTTTAATTATATTACCTTAAATTTTCAAAATTTTCCTTCAAAAAAATCTCTAAAAAGAATTCATTTTTCTTTTCTCTCTTTGCATTAAGAAATTGAATCATCATCCTAGTTGCACACATACATTATAGATATCAAATAATATAAGCATATTATATGAAATTTATATAGGTAATTTTAAATTTTAGTTATATCCAAAAAAAAATCAAATTTTAGTTTTAAAACTATAGAATTTCACACACAACAAAAACAAGTAACTAGTACCAAAAAAATTAGAAAGAAACTCAAAAAGTAAAGCCTTGTATCTAAAAATGTTTTAACCCTTTGAATGTTAATAATATCCATTTAAATTTAGATATTAGAATCATAGATAAACATTAATCCCATTACATATCAATATTAGTTTCACATAAATATCATACAATAATAAAAAACCAAAAAACTTGCATATTAGCTTTGCAATGCATAAAACCAGATCTTCAAATTAAAAAATTGCATTACAAATATAAAATATAAGATATAAGTTTAGTTTTACGCTTTAATATTTAATATTAAAATTTAATATTATCTTGTAATTTTATTTATATCAAAATATCAAAATGAAAACATTAATTTTAGCACATATGATATTTTTTTTGCAATCTTTAAATCAAGAAAAAGACAAAAAAAATAGAAATTACATCATTTAATTTTTATTTAGTTTTGATTAGCATTGCATGCATGAAACTCCAAGAAAATAAAAAAAAGATAAAAATATTTAATTTAATTTCAATGCTTTAATTCCAAGAGTAATATAATTTCTTTTTCATTTCAAAAACCTTGTAAGCATTAACAAGCCTAACCAAAGCTTTGTAAAAATAAGATCAAGACAAAACCTTACTAAAACACAACATTCATATATAAAATCATAAAGTAAACCTTATATGAATAAAATAAAATCACCTGCATAACATGCCTCCATAAAAAATCAAACACACTTACAATCTTCCAAACAAGCATTTACCTCATTCTTTGATGACATTTTGAGATTAAGCTCATCTACAGAGTGCAGGAATGTTTCCTAGAGTGTCATCCCCCATGGTAATTATTAATATCCAAAGTGATGTAAATTAAATGCTTAGGATAAAATTATTTCATTCCATTTCTCTTCCCAACTTCATTATTATCCATCTAAACATTCTTGATGTGTAAGCTCATCTAGTAGAAGACCAAGCAGCAAGACCAATATATATTCTAACCCATCAAGCCAACAACTCAAATTTTATTCTTCCCTCATTATCATTAGGTATAGAATCACCATATTTCATTAAATTCATGGATGACATTATCTGGGAAAACCCAACCTAATAAATCAAGATAAATCCTAAGTGTTCTTCAACCTAACTTATAGATCCTAGTATAGACTAAGAACTTTGCTATCTTGTCTTTATCATTTCTAAAGGTTCTTGAAATACTATAAAATATAAATTCATTACATTAAAAAATAAATCCAATTTAGGTTATCTATTTTGGTATTAACATGAGCATCATGTTCCACCTATTGCTCAAAACTTTACTCCCATAAATAATCCTAACCAACCAACCCTTCTAGCTCTTCCCATCTAAATCCCTCAACCAAACCAACCCAACCAGTCAAACCATTAGACCTCCTATCACATCATATTATTCATAAATTGTCTTAGATAGACCTCAAGAATTTAAATACATAAAGGTTATCATGTTGATTTTTATGTATACAACCTTATATTAAAATTATCATTCCTCAAGGTTCTCTGACACCCAATCAAATAAAATACAAACAAATTGAAACTACATTATATACATCATCCCAAATTCATGGTGTTATTAATTTTAATACCACTTCCACATTTTATAATGAAATAAAATAAAAAACATCACTCTCTATTTGTCTACGTATTTTTTATATCATAGACCATATAAATAAATCTATAATCTATATGTCTCAAACACAATATTTGACATCCAACCCAAATAAATTGGATTGGTTAGTCAAGTTTATCAAAGTTAAAAATCCTAATACTTACGTACCAATGTTTAAATTAATCCTTATAAAAAATAACAATTTGAATACTCAGAATCCTATGACTAATTCTATTTCAAGATCAAAAAATTATTAACTTTTTTAAATTTCCATTTTTCTCAAAGGCTGCAAATAGAGTAATAGTATTATGAATATTAGAGAATATGATAATGTGTTTCTTGTAATTTTTATCACACAATAGGTGTTCCATGTACCAAAAAAATAGTCAATTCTAATCAATGGACACAAAATATGTACCCTTATTCAGATTAATCAAATATGTCCAAGTAGCCTTGTTAACCTTACCTTAGAAAAGAATCAAGATGACTATTTTGGTTGTAGATTTTCTTGAAACCTATGGGTGATATTGGGAATAAATTTATGTAAATATTTAGGGGAATAAATTCAAATGGAATTATTTGATGTCATGATTCTAGTAAAAGGAGTTAAATAGAAACTTATACTCAAATTGAAAACTAGATTCATCATAAAAAAATAACCGATCCATGTGTATATATCTTATATGATGATTTAGGGATACACAATTAACTAATAATTTCATAATATGAATTTAATATCCTATAATTTATTTAAAGGGATCCTAATTATTTATCTTGAATATATTGGTAATTATTTATCATTTAATGTTGGTGCGTGAATATTTATTATCTCGCCAACTAATGAAGTATTTTATTTTTTATTAAAAATTACATTTTTAATGCACAAATAAGATTAAAAAATATGAATCCTTTATTTTAGATTTATAAATTTTAGAATAAATGATAACTAATAATTTAAAATCTCAAGGTGATGATATATTGATTGTAAAAAATGTAAGAGATAAAAATCAGGTGATAAATGATCATTTGAAGCACTATTGTAATAAGGTGTGGGATTATATTGAAATGTTTGAATCATTATTCATAATTAAAATTACTAAGAACAATAATACAAATTATATTTCATTGGTTTTATCCACTTATATTTTTATCCTTCACTTTGATATTGAAAACTATAGATATACTTTTGAGTTAATATAAAGGCCTAGTATACCTAAAAATTATGATAATTAGAAGATAATTAACAATGATAAAAACTATTTATTTTCTTGATTTTTTTATTTTTTTTGAAGTCTTTATTTTGAAGATAATTATTTTGCATATAGGGAATCACAATGCAAGGAAGATAAGGCTAAAACTAAAGATGTTTTTACAATCAAAACTATGAAAGGCATTGAAATCTACGAAGAAGGAGAACATAATAGACTAACAAAACTAAAGGGAATGATAATCAAAATGGATTTGTATCTTTGGAATATTTGTTTGACAAACATGACAAATATATAAAAAATAATAGTTAAGAATAATTTTTTAGTTCTTCAAAATTTGAGAAGGTGAATATTGGTGATTTTGAATAACTTAGGTATGCCAACATTGGTAAATGTTGTTCAAAATAATAAATATGTAGAGTTATCAATTTTTTAAAATCATATAAGTAAAAAATTTTCAATTTTTATGCTAATATCAAATAATTTAAGCCAAAGGAGATGATGCACAATATTCCACTAAAATATGAAGCTAATATAATTAGACAAAATTGGGGGCATTATAATCCCATTTTTTTATAACTATTATTAATGAGATTCAAAATGCTCAACACATGCATCATATTCCCAATCCATCATTCTACTTGGATTTGAGCATCGTACATGTTTGGAATAAAAGTGGATAGATAAGGATTTGTGTTGGGTTTTGAAATTTTAATCAATCATCCTTAAAATATAACTCCCCTAACAATCATAGACTATATTATATAATCAATTAAAATTTATCAAATGTTGTCTATCCTTGATGGTTTTTTCAAGTTATATTAATTTATCTTGATGATCTAAACATCTTATTAAAAAATGAGAAGATAATTATTAACATTTAGAAACTTTTTTTCAAAGATTCAAATCTCACTAAATAGACAAAAGTATATTTTTAGTGCAAATAAATTAAAATTGGTTGATGACATTGTATCCAAAGAAGGCATAACAATTGACTCAAAAGGAGTTAAGGAAATTCAGAAATTATCTCTTCCCAAAAGTAAACCTAGTGTTCATTCTTTCCTTATAAAGATACATTTATTAATAAGGTTTGTTCCTAACTTTGATAAATTGACAAGACATATTGGTGATATGATGAAAGTAAATACGACATTAAACTAGAATAAATAAGGAAATAATTATTTCTAATAAATAATGAATGCCATTGTTTGAGCATCTACTCTAGTATGTCTAAAGATTAAAAAATATTTCATCATTTATATTTATTCATTTAAACATACTCTTTCAAAAATCCTTATTTAGAAAAATAGTTAAGGATCCAAATGTCCTATTTCTTTCATGAGTTGTGGCCTGAATAATCATGAGCTCAGGTAATCCTCCATTTAAAAACATGCCTATGTTGTGAAAGGAGTAAATTAATTCAATAATTATATTCTAAATTCTTATTCCATTTTACAATTATTAAATATGTTTTAATGCATTAAGAACTTGGATCTAAAAGATAAGGTTGGATTAAAAAGGTACAATAATATGATGTGAAAATTAAGCCTACTAAGTCTATTTGATGTAAAGGAATTTTTTGACTTCTATCAGAAGATAAAAATAATCAACATAAATAAAAAATTGAAGATATAAATAGTTTCAAAACTAAAGATTTATCATCGATAGGATTTTCTAGTTTAGTTAACTAATGGTATTTAGACATTGCCTATTTCTTAGCTTATGGGTAATGTCCCCATAAATTTAATGCTAAGTAAAGGAGGATAATTAAAATGAGATTAGATAGGTACATTATTTAGGATAATATCATTTTCACTAAAATCAATGACAACTTTTTCTTATGGTGTGTAGACACATAAAAATAGATAAGACTTCTTTAATCTTTCTATAGCCAAGCATGTGGTGGTAATTTTTTAAATTCTATCATAATTTATAAAATTTTAAGTGCACATTATTATTATCTTACACTTTTTAAACATTATTAAGAATGGGTCATGAAAATGTGAAGTGTGCCAATAGTTTGTCAGTATACCAAAGCTTGAATCTATCTCACTCCGATTAATGGTGATTGAAGAACCATTTCAGTAATGTGGATTAGATTTAATTGGGACTTTGAATCCACACTCAAGTATAGGTCATACACAATTCTTAATAGTTATGTAATACTTATCAAAATGGGTTGAATCTATCCTAGTCAAACATACTACTTCCAAAGTAGTATGTAAATTTATCAAAGAGAACAACTTGGTAAGATATCATGTGCCATAGAAATTTGTGATAAATAATGCATCTAATTTATCATCTTCATAGATCATCAATATTTTATGGACATGGAATTTTACTATCACATTCTTCATTTTAATATCCACAAGGAGATGGTAAGGAGGAATCAAGTAATAAAAACATTGTTATCATTATCTAAAATTTGATGGATAAATATAAAAAGAATTGGCATAAATAGTTATGTGATATGTTGTGGGATGATCAATTTAATCCAAAAATAGATATTCATATGTATCCATTCCAATTTCTATAGGTAAAAATTCCTACAATGCTTATTTCCTTTGAGCTCCCTACATTATAATTAGACAAGGTAATGGTAGATGAACAATTCAAGTATTCACTAATAAAATAATTATGTATTTAAAATAATTGGAAGAAAAGAGGATAATGGTTAATGATAAGATTGTTAAAAATTAAAGTAATTTTAATATATTTTTTTTGATAAAAAATATAGATAATTTTTTTTTAAATTTTAGACTTATTTTTACTATGGGATAAAAAAAGAGAACAAAAAGGAAGTCATGACAAGTTTGATTCTTTATGGATTGGTCACTTCAATATTTGACACTTTTGTTGAGACAACACATAATACATGGCTTATTAATATCATATGCATATTACACTACCCTACAAAAATAAAAACTTATAACATTATTTTTAGTGAAAATATGTTGTCCCCTACATGTAAATAGGTGAATCAAGATTTTGTTGTGTTTTCCTTCCTACATTTTCTTTTCCTTTCATTTTTTATGTTTGTCTCATGCATATTCCTTTAAATATTTGTAGTTTCATATTGTAAAGTATTTTAAGAAAATACTTAACAACATAGCCTAATAAGTACAACTCTTTTCTATAGAATCGCAAATTCTAAAGTTATTTGATACCCCTAATAGTTCAATTCCCTATTTAGAGCTAATTATTATCATAAAAAAATGAACTTATGTTTTCACCAGTATGTAGAAAAAGTTGAAGAAATATTTTTTGATATAAAAACATAGCATAATTTTAAAGTCTGAAGACCTATTTAGAAGTTATAGAACTTTTAGTAACCTTAGGAACTTTGTTTGGTCTATACCACTAAATACAATTAAGTTCTATAAGTTATTTTAGACCTTAGGAACTTTGTTTGGTATATACCACTAAATACTAAATATTGGTTCCTTCTATACCACTAAGTTCTATAAGTTATGAATACAATTACAATGTTTCATTAGTACCTTAAAAATTTTAAACTCAAAAAATGCATTGGGTGCCCCAAGTTCCTTCAACTCCTAAAAGTTCTAAAATAGTATATTTAATGAAGCACCCCAAGATTCTTAAGTACCTAATTTTTTTGATTATAAATATGGTGTTGATAGTGTCAAAAACATTTGAAACTTATAATAAATCCATGATTAAAGTAATGTTAAAAAATCAAAGTGTGTTTAAATTTTCACATTCGTGGGGAAGCTATGGAAGTACCTTGAGTACCCACATTACCCAAAAACCCTAAAATCCTTGAATATATCTACATTAAAAAAAATATGTTCCATCAGTCCCTAAAAATCCTAATTTAAAATGGAGGCATTAGTTTTCAAAGCAAAAATTATAATTTTAGTCAGTATAAATCAAAGTTGGATTTATATTTGTTTGAAAAACTTTAATATTTATCTATTATGGTGTTCTATGACATCAAAAACCTCTTAATTCTTCATTTATAATCGAATTTTTGTGACTTCATCGCTAAAAGGTTGGTTTCTTATCTATCCTTCATTTTAATTATGTATTAGCCTTTTCATGCCTTTTCATTCACCTTATATATTTTTTGGTATTAACTTTAGTACCTTTTCTTTCCTTCATTTTCTACATTTTCACTAGTTTTTGTCCCATTATACTCTATGAACATGAATTCCTTCACCTTTTGATAAATTTTAAACCTTTCCAATACAAATCTAGTTTTTATTGTGAAAATTATTACACTTCATATATTTGAAGTGTTGTGTGTACCAAAGAATTTCAATTTGTTCCAAAAAAAACTATGATAAGTTTTGTAATGAATTTATGATATTTTTATGACCATCATATCCCAAGATTTGCATCCAAAAAAATTTCTTATACCTCATAATATTACTAAAATAAACCTAAAACTATTAAATGAGACTACATTTTATGTATCCACATCTAGAATAATGAAATTAAAGTATATGTATTATGAACATATTTCCACATTAGAAAGAGACATAAAAATCACTGATGATAAA
Source organism: Torreya grandis (assembly GCA_037957365.1). Taxonomy (NCBI): domain Eukaryota; kingdom Viridiplantae; phylum Streptophyta; class Pinopsida; order Cupressales; family Taxaceae; genus Torreya; species Torreya grandis. The sequence goes on from JARHVA010000846.1 coordinate 1,111,106, forward strand.
ATTGGTTATGTAATTATTGGATAATTTTTGGAATGAATAAAATATGGGAAAAGAATGGATTTGGGAGAAGACATTATAATAACATACTTGCACATGACATTGAATTCTCAACATCTTTTCAATGTATAGATATAGTGTTTACATGTGAAAAATACTATGATCTAGAAAAGAAACAAATTATATCTGTAGATGATGTGGTGATGGTTAGACTAGATAGTAATTCAATCAACAAAACATTTGATATTGCTACTCATGATGTAACTGTTATCGATTAGATTTTTCACCCACTTTGTATTATAAGAGTTGTAGTATTTGGGAATATAATGATACAGTGGGATCACCTCTAAGTTGTGGGACCTTGGAAAATTGATTTAAACCTCCATATAAGACTAAATTCTTTTCACTAAGCTTAGTACAATTGATACATGACTAGTTTACTTCAAACTTCAACTTCTTAGTGATTTTGATTCTAACTAGGGTTTTAACGTATAAGGAAAAGAGTTTAGAAGGAATTTTAAAATTATAATGGTGATACACCAAAGGGTTCTAGTGTAAATTAATGTCTTATTGATTGAACATAGTTTGAATAATAATATGCTGAAATTTCTTGAAGCACAATCTTACACTGGTATAATATCAAAAGCAATATTGGGCATTTACCAAATAAGGAACAAGTTCTTTAGTTTTTATCAACAATATTTTAAAAGGGAAAAATAAATACCATAAATTAATGTATATGACTGAAACAAGACTTATATCATTCAAAAATTTAACAAAATGTCATACATACACAATGCTAACACAAGATAAGGAAGGCAAAACATCAATATATTAATATTCTCTAGGTTACAACATGTAGATAAATTTATCAAAAGTAGAAAAAAATTGTATATCAGTAAAAATATCCATGGGATATGTAGGAGACCCATATTTATACCCAAAACTTATTACTTCAAGAGAAACGAAGTTAAAAACTTTTACACTTAGTCTTGGAGTAAGAAATCAGTGCCCATACAAATGTCATCATCTCATATTGAATAGGCATCTTTGGTGAAGTAGAAGGAAGAAGAGGAGTCTAAAAAAAAACTAGGAACTTCATCAAGTGTTGAATAAGAAGAAAATCATGTTAGATTTTTCTAGTTGAACCATCTTTCCTTGAGTTTAGTTGAAGAAATCTATCCCCCAAAAATGGGGTGCCAAAATGAAATCTATGACTTGGTCAGTCATTTAAAGAATTTGAACACTTTTTCATATATTTGAATATTTCAAAACGTTATTTTCAAAACCTAACTTGTAATTTATAGTTGAGACTTTTACAACTTATAAGTCACTTGACAAAAAGGAATGTGTATTAGAAATACAAACCAATGAGAGGGGGGATGAATTAATGGTGGAAAACAATCCAATTAAATTTACAACCTCTTCAAATACTTAATCCTTCAATACAACCATTCATGAAGCATTCAAGATGTTTATAGAAATGAACAATAGATAATGTAATATCACACACATAACACAAGATCTATGTGGGAAACCATCCTAGGGAATAAAACTGACCAAACATATGGACTAATTTCCCTATAAGAAGTATGAAAACATGAGACTTTAGTGAAACACATATTCCACAAGGAGCACCTTCCCCTAGGATGGTCAAGTCCTCCTGACCTAAATTTAGTGAAACACTTGTTCCATAAGAAAAACCTACCCCTAAGATGGTCAAGTCTTTCTAACCTAAATTTAGTGAAACACTTGTTTCACAAGGAGTACATGCCCCTAAGATGATCAAGTCCTTTTAACCTAAATTTAGTGAAACACCTATTTCACAAGGAGCACCTAACCTTAAGATGGTCAATTCCTTCTGACCTATATGTTGAGCACCCTTATAACACCTATGATATGAACATGTCTTGATCACTATTTTCCTAGCAATATGATGGACACACCCTAAAAACGTAACCCCTTTCACTTCTTCACACACTCACAAACATCCAAAACCACCTTTTGGATCACTCTATACTTCTGAACAACAACTCTATCACATATTCAATAATATAACCAAATGGTCATACACATATACCACACTCTAATATACCTCTCAAATAAACCACTAATATCACACATACATCATCTATCCTTCGCTCACACTCAATGCATCCAAAACATCCTTTTGGATCACTCTAGACCTCTTTGGTCATCCTCAATATTCAAACCTACAAGAATACTATTATGACATCATAAATATTACCTATAGGTCATACACACCATCATTAACCTTCTATCCTCTATAACCCATCCACTAGGCACACACCCTTTCTTCTTTCCTTCACTCTACAATACTCACACACACCTCTTCTTCCAAGTTTAAAAACCATCACTTTTAATTTCACCATTTATAGAGTCTTCATGATTATCAACATCTAGGTCAGCCATAATACTTTATTTATCTCTTAATTCATTTAACATATCTCAATACCATCCATGTAGGTTAGCCAAAGCATTCATGGGTCATCCTTAAGAAGCTACACCTTTCAATTAGGACTTAGTAGGCTTTATAGGTCTCATGGAGACCTATTCACCCATTTAGCATGCTATTGAGTAAAAAATAACACAAGATCACTTCCAAATGCATAGTTACACTCCAAATGACCTCTTAGACATCCCCAAATTATTAAAATCATCATTACCACCTTTACATATGCACAATCTACACAAACATTAGCCTTGTACATAAAAACACCATGAATGAATAAATAGTCAACTTATAAACATTTTTTCATATTGAAGATGGATTTTTCAAACCTCCAAAATACATACAAATCATCCTTATGGAGTCTAAAACACTCTTAAATAGCTAATTCACCTTGAAACATCAAAATACCATCATACCAAATCAAACATCCTTCTTAGGTCACTTATAGAATATGGTTAAACACATAATCAACTTTAGAGATCAATAACTTTGTCTGTATAAATATTAAAACCTTATAACTAGATTAAATGGATGATCATTTAATTACTCTATAACTTTTATTTTTAATGCATTAATAAATTCCTCTTAGATCAAGAGATATGAGCAAAATATTACATACTAGTTTTTCCCTTTGCTAATTTAAATGCCAATAGTCACAATTAAACATCAAACACTTTATCATAATATCATCCCCTCTCATAGATTGAACAAATACACATCATAAATCTTCCTCAAAATTATCTTGATATTTAACAATGCTAAACATTTGTTACTTTTACCATCTCATGCTCCCTAACAACTTTGACCAAATAACACCATCGATGTCCTCATATTAGCCTGGTCTTTACCTTTGCTCACTGTTAAACATAAAAAACTTGTTATCATCTTAATTATTCCTAAAAAATTAGAACAAATTCACTCCATCGATACCTTTGAAATTATCCTAGACTTTAACTTTGTTAAACATCTATCACTCTAACCTATTTGACTCAATACATATCATTAATCTGCATGTATGAACACCTACTCACTATTGATCTTTATTTGATAGGTTTCATGATCACCATTAGATCTCTTAAAATAATAATGATTTTCATTAGATCTTTATTTGGTTAGATTATTTTTTCCTGGTATATCTATGATGTGATTAAACACACACCATTAGATCTCCCTTTGTAAAATTTGCTAAGTATGGGAACTTAGTGAATGACCCTTACTAGTAGGATCACTAAAACACAGGATATTATTCTAAGGAATTTCATCAAACAGTTGGTAAGTAATCAAATTATATTGCTGTAGGTGTAAAACTAAATATAAAACAAATCCATTCAGCTAAATTGGATTTGCTAATGTATCCATTCAAGGGAGATATAGATCTTTTTGCTATTGATTGCAATTTTTAACTTTAACAAAATAATGCAGGTAATACCTTTCTCTTATCACAGACAAAATGCAAACAATTGACAAAAAATTGTATTTCTATTACAGATATATAAACAGAACTAATACAAAACTCAATGATGGTAGTATTAATGCCTCATGTCAAACAATGGAGATTCAGGAAAGGAACCTGAACTGGTAATATACTGACTATGTCACTTTAGGAGGTGGCTGCTACAATTGGCAATCTTTCGACATTCGTGTAACCCATAATAACTATGCCATGGTCATATCATTTGCCTTTGTGTCTGTCAACTTTTCCCTGATTGCAAATACTTCTACCCCCCAGAAAGGTCTGGGGAGTTTCCACCAAGCGAAGGCTTTGAATTTGATTTCCCCTTGGTGGTACCAATGTGTGATGCACCAATACCTTGGTCGATCCAATTAACCTTGCTTTATGTACTAGTTGATCACTAAGTGTTAGACTGGAAAATACTAAAGTCTAAATTGGTCCACTCTAGGAATCACCCATGCTGTCCGTACTTGTCCACTGCTGACTTCATGTGATTTAATAAGTCCTTCCCAGAGAGAAATACCATAGACAAGCGACTTTGCAAAAAAACTATCAGCGTACACCTGTGCGTCTTCCTTCAATCTGATTAACTAATACAAGGAAATCATTGAAGACAAAAAACCTGCCTAGGATACCGTCTGTACATCGTCCGTACTATTCTACAAGTATAGGCCATACCTATACAGACTGTATTAAAAAAAATATTTTTTTATTTTATTAAACCCTCCAAATGGACTATTGATGCAGTTGCTTCACCAAACAGGGCTCCCACATTATTCAATTTTTGAAATGAAACACAACATGAAATGGCTGAATAATCAATGTTCCAACCACTAAAAACACAAACCCTCAGACAAATGTCTGAGTACCAAATAAGCCCAACTTAAAGTAGCTAAATACCACTTCCAAAGTGCAACCCTTCGGATGATCTTTCACACCCTCAGTTATGCAAATCACTTGAGAGGTGTCATTCTCAAGGATTAATCTGATGATTTGTAGACTCTACAGTCTTACAAACGCTCAAGAAGATTCAATGATCAAAAATAAACTCTGGATGCCAAATACTAGACCCATAGGGTCTATTTATGCACTTTTCAGAACTTCCAAGAGTTTTCATAATACATCATGCAAAACTTGTTATACTTTTTAAATAAAAGTAATTTTATGAAAATAAAAATAAAAGTGCATTTTAAAATTAAAATATAACAATTTGGCCTCCATAATAAAAACAAACTATCTCCCAGATCATCGTGAGCCATCGAATCACCAACATGACCCTCTCACCACCTTTATCTGCCTACGAGAGTCAGGAATAGGCAAATCCTCATATAATGTCACGCTAAACAATGTCAGCCAAAATGGGGACATGATAGTCTACCCTTCCTAAAATTGCTTGTCCCTAAGCAATCGTTGAACAATAAACCAATCAATCCACCTAGATCCCAAATGTAGTCATGATCTATAATGTTGTCAATCAATGCAAGTTCTTGCATTACCCTTTGAAAAATAATCAAGAGAAATCCATAATCAAACTGGAAAATACCACTCAACCAAACTTCAAAATCAGCACTGCCATAGTCAAGAACCCATGAGAAACAAACTCTCAAAATTCAAAACCCAAGTAGAGTGGACATCCCAAATTGCCAACACTATAAATACCATCAATGCATCCCACTAGCTTCTGCGTGATGTATAATCCAAATCTGCAACAATGGTGAACACTCTTGAATGAAATTGTACCAAGTATGGAGAATCCACACACTGTATAACTCCTGCAATCAATGCAACTCTGCAGATCACCAGCCATTGTCTCATAACCATAACTCCCATGTACCACTGATGGCTAATAGTCATCATATGATAGATAAAAAGAACTAGAACTCAAATCAAATCTAATGGCCATCAACTTCTCAATGCATGGATCAAATGCAAACTAATGAATATACCTTGTAGTATTATGTTGATACAAAAAATTGACCTTAGTCAACAGCTCACCATGCACATGTGGTATAACCCACTGTGACTGAAGTCACTCTAACTCCATGGTCACCTCAATCAAATGAAACTGTGACTCCTCAAAAGCCAACTGTGTACTCTCAAGAATCCCAAAAGTCACCTCGAGCTGCTGAGTAAGCCCACTCACCTCATCTTCTTTGGACAATAATGCATCATACGTTGTGTTGCCCCACTCCATAAGATAATCTCTATCGGATACCAACTACATATAATCTTGTCTCAGAATATAGATAGCCTCCCATAAAGAGTGGATTTATGTCAAGGAAAAATAACTGCCTCTTTACTCATCGCTAGTAGGAGAACCCCATCCATAAACTACTAACAATTGATGAGCAGCATCGAAATGCTCACAAGAGATAACAATGTCTTGCTCACTAACTCTCAGCTGACTAGACACATGATGGCACTGGCTAGATTGTCTCCTACAATCCTCCTCTGATGCACTATCCCAAAGAGTAGATTCAAAATTACTGATCTTTGGAGTACTACCATCCATACTCTGTGAATCAACTCCAAAGCTCATATCAGCATACAGAGTATCAAAAATTGAAGCATCACTGTCCAACTCCTCTGTACCGAAAGAAACTGCTGAGGAAACTAAGTCCTCAAAACTGTCCATTGCATCTACTTGGATATGATCCTAATACTAATTTTCAATCACTGAGAACTCAGATGTGCCTAAATCATCATAATCCCATTGCATCCTAAGTGGTTGACTATAAATGCACACAACTCCGAATATTAGTGTATAGAAACTAATACCAACATCAGACAAGCCACTGAGACATGAAAGTGCAACACCATGCAATATGCTAATCAAATCTATAATAGCACCCAGACAATCACTATTACCAATGAGTGATAAATATTTCTAGTCATCTGAGTCCCAAACACCAACATAACAATCCTGAGTCCACATCCGTAAACTAGAATCAGCTGGTAACTCAAGCAAACTTCTCACCTAAATAATATGGCTAATACCAGCTAACTCCCCAATCCTATCAGATATTGTCCCTGAATCTAGGATGTGAAAGCAAGATGAACTTACAACATCATTAGTGACCATATATGATCCACCTGCTATAGAAAGTTGAGTGCAAGATGAAACTAATCTCGACTCCATGCCACACTCATCCACATGGCTCTTATCATCCTGTAATGCCAATGGAGTACTTACCAAGGAATTTCGAGTATCCTCTAGCTCATGAGAAAGTCGGTCAACCTCTTCTTCCTTTTTCATTAATGCATCTAAATAGATTCCCACAAGATTAAGGAGATGATCGCAATCTGAAAGTAGGTGTATATAATTTACCTTCATTGCCTCCATGCCCTCCTTGATCTATTGTAAGTCATCATAAGATGAACCTGCTATGACTTCCTTTTGTCTCTCCTACAGTTGAATCATCCAAATGTGATTCCCAATCAACCCATGCATTTTATCATGATGAGATAAAGCCATGATAATATCTTTTTCCTTCATCTTCAGTTGGCTTGCCAAACCATGGGAATAACTACTAGCTTCTATCTCATGTGAAGAAGCATCCAACTGTGCCTGATACTCATTTTCTACAAAGTCCTGAATGCTCACTTTCTGATCAACTGTACTAGAATCACTATCTGTGTTAATCATGCAATCCGGTGTCCCTGAAGATGTGTTAATGTCTCCATGTACTGGATCAACATGTTTGTCAAACTCATCATTCAAGTTTTTACCTATCATAGGAAAAGTACTATGATCCTTAGGCCTATCAATTAAACTCTTTAACCATGTACATGCCATAGGTGACAAATTCCTCTCTTTTTTCTAGACATACCATAAATCTTCTGCCAAAGATTTAGAAATTTCATCCTCCTCAAACAAGATTGTGAACATGATAGAGTGCATTGATGCTAATACATCACTTGAATGAAACTCATCTATAATATTCCAAAATGTATTAAACATCCTTTGAATGTCATCAATACATCCTAATGACATCATAATGTTTTCAAATCTACACCTTGCAAATACTTCAAGTAATCTTGCCCTCTTTGTGAAATGAGGGTCCCTAATGTCATCCAATTTTTTGAAGCTTTTCACCATGGCATGAAGTACCTCTCTCATAATCTGATCATCATAAGAATTAGAGCCAGCTATTATCTTCATGATTTCACTAATGCAAGAGAGAGTTGCAAGTCTTACCACCTCATCATGATGTCTCAATAATCGGGGCTTCACCAACGAACCAAATGCTAGAGATAACGTTGTTTGCATAGCATAGGAATCTAACTGATCAACCTTACCTAAATAAGTTTCCAACTCCTCCAAAGTTCTTAGAAGGTCCTTTGTTTGCTAAAATGGATGATCTAATTTCTTCTTTGCATTTTGCATTCTTTCTTCTAAATCCTTGTCTCCTGTTGTTGTCATACTGCTAAGTGAATTCAATCTAAAATAACCCAATCAGGCTCACAGGAAATCGCTCTGATACCACTGTAATGACCCTTACTAGTAGGATCACTAAAACATAGGATATTATTCTAAGGAATTTCGTCAAATAGTTGGTAAGTAATCAAATTATATTGTTGTAGGTGTAAAACTAAATATAAAACAAATCCATCCAGCTAAATTGGATTTGCCAATGTATCCATTCAAGGGAGATATAGATCTTTTTCCTATTGATTGCAATTTTTAACTTTAACAAAACAATGCAGGTAATACCTTTCTCTTATCACAGACAAAATGCAAACAATTGATAAACAACTATATTTCTATTACAGATATATAAATAGAACTAATACAAAAGTTAATGACGGTAGTATTAATGCCTCATGTCAAACAATGGCGATTTAGGAAAGGAACCTGAACTGGTAATATACTGACTGTGTCACTTTGGGAGGCAGTTGCTACAATTGGCAATCTTCCAACATTTGTGTAGCCCATAATAACTATGCCATGGTCATATCATTTGCCTTTGTGTCTGTCAACTTTTTCCTGATTGCAAATACTTCTACCCTCTAGAAAGGTATGCAGAGTTTCCACCCAGTGAAGGCTTCGACTTCGATTTCCCCTTGGTGGTACCAATGCGTGATGCACCAATACCTTGGTCGATCTAATTAACCTTGCTTCATGTACTAGTTGATCACCAAGTGTTAGATTGGCAAATACTAAAGTCTAAATTGGTCCGCTCTAGGAATCACCCATGTTGTCCGTACTTGTCCACTGCTGACTTCCTATGATTTAATAAGTCCTTCCCAGAGAGAAATACCATAGACAAGTGACTTTGCAAAAAACTGTCAGCGTACACCTGTGTGTCCTCCTTCAATATGATTAGCTAATACAAGGAAATCGTTGAAGACAAAAAACCTGCCCAGGATACCATCCATACGCCATCCGTACGTTGTTCATACTATTCTATAGGTACAGGCCATACCTGTACAAACTATATAATTTTTTTTTTTTTTTTTTATTAAACCCTCCAAATGGATTACTGATGCAGTCCCTTCACCAAACAGGGCTCCCACATTATTTAGTTTTTGAAATGAAACACAACATGAAATGGCTGAATAATCAATGTTCCAACCACTAAAAATGCAAACCCTCAGACAAATGTCTGAGTACCAAATAAGCCCAACTTGAAGTAGCTGAATACCACTTCCAAAGTGCAACCCTTCGGATGATCTTTCACACCCTCAGTTATGCAAATCACTTGAGAGGTATTGTTCTCAAGGATTAATCTGATGATTTGCAGACTCTGTAGTCTTACAAATGCTCAAGAAGATTCAATGATCAAAAATAAACTCTGGATGCCAAATACTAGACCCATAGGGTCTATTTATGCACTTTTCGGAACTTCCAAGAGTTTCCATAATACATCATGCAAAACTTGTTATACTTTTTAAATAAAAGTAATTTTATGAAAATAAAAATAAAAGTGCATTTTAAAATTAAAATATAACAATTTATCCTCCATAATAAAAATAAACTATCTCCCAGATCATCGTGAGCCATCGAATCGCCAACATGACCCTCTCACCACCTTTATCTACCTACGAGAGTCAGGAATAGGCAAATCCTCATAGAATGTCATGCTAAATGATGTCAGCCAGAATGGGGACATGACATATTTGACTCAATACATATCATTAATCTGCATGTATGAACACCTACTCACTATTGATCTTTATTTGATAGGTTTCATGATCACCATTAGATCTCTAAAAATAATAATGATTTTCATTAGATCTTTATTTGGTTAGATTATTTTTTCATGGTATATCTATGATGTGATTAAACACACACCGTTAGATCTCCCTTTGTAAAATTCGCTAAGTATGGGAACTTAGTGAACTTTTGTTTGAGAAGCCAATTTTACATCTTAATAACTTTTACTCTACTCAAAATCATGACCTGAAACTTGGACCACATTATCACCTTTCATAAGGGAATCCATCCATATATCAAGATACTCCTAGAACCTTAACACATGTGAAATATAACATCATTAATATGCATACTCAGATTTTTATATCACAAAACTAACTATGCCAAGATGAATATAATGAAGAATCAGATGAATATCATACACTTACACAAGCTCTCCAATCATCCTTGACCTCTAATAAGACCCCTAACACATGCTCAATACTTTATAACTATCCCTAATCATGCCAAAACTAAAGATCAACCAAGCCTACTTTAAGCATACTAGGTTAAGCACATTGCACATTTTATCATTGACACTTAGACTATCAAGACACTTCATCCATTCACCTAGACACCTCCATGACATCATTGACAAATATACAACAATGTGAAAATTAAAATGTGTATTTTTACAACTTTCAAATCATTTAACTTATCAAAAATAAAAGTGCAAAATATAAGTTGCACTTTTTCAACTAAAACTTGATAAAATGATAATTGAAAATTACAAGTAACATTTTTAAACTAAAACCTAAGAGTTATCAAAATGATAGTTGAAATTTGAAACTTGTAACTTTAAAATATATCTTACAAAATTTGTAGTTTAAATAATGCATTTTTCCAAAATAAACAAATAGTCAATCAAAAATAGTGATGTCAAAGGATTCCTTGTCCTTTTTTGCTTGTATCTTCTTGATGTAAGTGTCGAAGCTACTGAATATTTCTTGTAGGATTTCTTTATCAAGACCAATTATGTACAGATTACTAATGTCAGATTCTATTATTAACTCAGATAACTCTCTAGAAGAAGATTTTTAGACTTGTATATCCTTTCCCTTATGATCAAGTGTATTTTGATACTTGATGAACTAGTAGATGGAATCCAAATTAAAAGTTATATCATGTGCTAAATCCTTAATCACCTCTATGAGTTTATCCTTGAAAACATGAATATGAAGAGGTTTATTTTGGTAATCTATTGCCTTACATGACAATTTGTACGTTGAATCTTCAATTTCATATATTAAATCTATGGCCTTATCACTTTTATTCTTAGCCTTTTCAATACTTTCACTAAGTATTTTAATTATAAAATTGGATGCCATTTCTAGGTCATCATGCTCTAAAGGATTTTTTATTATATTTTTTTACATTAGGGTTTCACTCTTTATTTGACCAATGACCTACAACTTGGGAAAGTACAACTTTAGCCTTTAAGCCTACTCTTCATATTTATTGATTTTTACCTTTAGAGCTGCCATGTAATCCTTTAGTGTCTTGTAATAATCCATGGATAACATTATTACCATGTCTATTTTGGTGATTATTTATTTGGCCCAATCTTTTGTATCCCTACCCATAGTAATAATATCAATCATTCCATCAAATATTTCTTTATCAAATAATTGAGAGAGGTATTGAGTTGGTTGAGTTGATTCAACTTTATTTGTTGGGTCTATAACATTTCTTAAGGCAGTTGTCAACTACTCAACTTTATTCTTCAGCTCATCCTTAGTTACCTTGTCACTATCCTTTTTATTTAAGAGAGAACTTATGCTTATTTGAACATCATATTTCAATCCCTCTATTATTAGATGACCAAGGTGTACCTTGGATAGCTGATAATCCCCCATTGCTAAATCTTATTTTTGTGTGTTAGATAAGGAAACTATTATCTCCACATAATTTTCACCCATTCCATCATATGAGATTATATAAATGGTTTTTGGACCATTATTTGGTTTTTTGGATGCTTTTAATAGACCAAAATCTAGGGTATTAGGAGATATCATCTATTTCTTCTTCATGGACACTAATTGTGCCAACCAACTAGGAATGGCTATCATTTAATCCTATCATGTTCTAGTGACCACTATTACTTTTCAATATGTAATTTAAGATTCCACACTGGTAGTTACCATAATAAGTATCATATCTTCCATTGTCATTACTGTAGACACCGCAAACGTGTCTGCACCTTGGTTCTCCCCCTTGGTCCTTTCTCCCTCCTAGTCCTCCTTGGTCCCTAACCCACCTAGGTCTTATTAATTAGAAATTAACATCTTTTAATTAATTGAGGCCCCCTTTCCACCCTACCCTTGCCTCCTTGGATCCTCCCTTGAATCCCTCCACCTTCCCCTAGCATTTATTAGCCCAAATCTCACCATTATATCCCCCCTCGTCCATTTTGGCAACCTTGCGACCGTTCTGCCCATGACCCCTCGCTCGGCGGCGTGCAAGAATGGGCAGAGGCTATTTTTAGCCTCTGTGCCCATCCTGCGACCGCCGACGTCGGCGACCCTTCGGCTGACGTCGGCGAAACTACCGGCGTCGGCAGCCTTCATTATCCCCTTCTGCGTCCGTTGCACCCCCTGGACTCTTGAGCTCGCAAACAACTCCTCTCAGCGCTTTGGCTCTTATTTCTCCTCTGTCTTAACCTCGTGCAGCAGCAGCAATAGGTGAAGCAGGGCCTAAATCAGTATTTTCTCCTTGCAGCAACTCTTCAGTGGCTCCAGCAACATCTCCATCTTCTTTCAGCAGGCTAAAGGTAAGCTAGTCTGGTTTTTATTTTATTTTCTTTAGTTTAATCACCTGTTTTCTGTTGTCCTCTGTGTCTCTCCCTTTGTCCCTTCCCCTGAGAGGCTGCAAAGCCTTCTCAGGCCCCTTCCTCTGTGTATCCTCCTCTTCCCTGTCCTCTGTGTCCCTTCCTCTCCCCTGTATCTCTGCCTGAGACCATCCCCAGACCCGTCCATCAGACTCAGACTCATCCATCAGCCTCAAACCCGTCCATGGACAGACCACAGACCAAGACTCAGAACAGACCCTGCTCAAGCCCGACTACAGGCCGCAACCCCAACCGACGCCGGTCACTTCCCCAACCGACGTCGGCAGGATAGCCGACGACGGCAGGTTAGATAATCGACGCCGGCAACATTACCGACCTCGGCGACTGTCTTCAGCCTACTCCTTCATTCAGGTAATCATTTTGTTTTCTTCTTTCATTTTTAATCTTTTTGTCACTTCTGTATTCTGTCATTCTGTCTTTTAACAGTCATTATCTTATCAAAACAGTGGGTTGACCTCCCTTAAGGAAGTTTTTACACTTCTGGGAACAAGCCTTTGCTTGGCAACCCACTGCCTATCTGTTTAATGTTTTTCTTGTCCTAGTTTCCCTTTTTCTTGTAGGTGTCATTCCTCCACAGCCAAAGAGGAGTGCCCACGAACGTCTGGATTTACGGTGCGCAATCTTATGTCCAGGTACTTCCAAGCCTTGTCCTTTACTTTCTTCTAGTTTCTTTCTTTATACTCTGAAAAGCAAATTTGAGGTAGAAACATCTCTGGCACGCCCGGTGGGACCCTAGGTTCCTTTCTTTTTCATTCATTTAGGTGCATTTAGGCTCCTTCCTTCTTGTCTCTTTCTTCTATTCCAAATGTCACTATAAGCAGGTCTAAAACGAACCTTTCTTCCTTGCATTCTAGACTAGTCTTAATATCATACTCTCATCCCTTTCTCCTTCTTGTCTTCATAACAATATCACATTTCGACTTGGGCTTAAAACATATTGCACTTTCATCTCTGCTTGTCCTTGCATTAGTCCACATCTAGTAACTTAGGCGCATATTGAATAAACCGTAGACACTTTATGTTACACTACCTAATCACATGCACAAAACGAACATAAAACATACCTGAGACAAGGCCCGACTAGGAATTCATCCCCCAACGGATACCTTACCCGTCCCGGTGACCCCACTTGGATTTCATCACCAAGGGGGAAGCCCACTCCGTTCTCTGGCGGAGTCTAAACTCTAGGCGAGGTATATCTTGGCTAAGTGAGACCAGCTAACCACTGGAATCATGAAGTGAGGGGAGCTTGCTCCTTAGCACCAGGCCACGTACCAGACCCTAACACAGATCTTTGAGCACCTAAAACAACACCTAAAACCATCCTTAGACCGCCTTCTTCTAGGACCCTTTTTTCAGCCAATCTCCCCAAACATTCATCTAAGGCATAAGCCACAAGTTTCTAAGGTTAATTCCTAGGATTTATCGCTTAGGCCTGTCTGTCTCTTCTGTTTTCCTCCTCTCATCTGTTTGTTTGAGTGTGTGAGGACGTTTTCTTCTTTGTTTTTCCAAGAACCTTTTGGCTCTCTGGAAGACACAGTCACCGACATCGGTTCTGCCACCGACGTCGGCTTCCCCTGTCACCGGCATCGGTTCTGATACCGACGTCGGCTTCATCTGTTACTGGCATCGGTTATCTGACCGATGTCGGCCCTCTTTCCTACCGACATCGGTTTTTAAACCGACGTCGGTCTCTGTCACTGTCCTTTTTTTTCCAAAACCAGCAACCTGAAACCTGTCCTTTCTCTGTCAAGACTTCATCCTGGTCTTCTGAAACTGAGCAACACAGTTCCTGAGACCCGAACCTTCTTTGCCTTGCATGGTTTTCACTCGTAGCCAAGCCAAGGCTCTTGTCGACCACGCCTGCCGTCAACCACTTCCGTCCACCCCATCCGTGACCAAGCCTACAATGGAGTTCAACTCGGAGACCGAAAGAACTCCTGTCCATCCAACCCCGCCGCAGACTCCCATTGTCCAAGAAGGGGACCAAGACTTCGAGCGATTCTTGGACCTCAATGTCAAGGCTTTGCAACATTATCTCGCACATAGCCGAACGCGGGACTCCTTGGGCAATCTGATCTACGGAATGCCGACCTCCCTTGTCACGACTACAGCTGTATCAACAACATCCATAGTTCAACCTTCGGACACTCAAGCCATCGCTTTGACCACTGACCAGACTTTGACCAATCCTCCAGGTGTGGCCTCTCCCTCTATCATTGGGCCCACTTCCACCGGGGTTCCGGCCCCTTGTCAACCTCAACCCGCTCAACCTCTATCCACTCCATTTCAAAACCTTGTCGTCTCTATCCCGCCTACCCTGGCCCCTATCAATACCAGGGTGGCTTCTTATCCCTTGGCCCCCGTTACCACAGTCCAACCTCTCGTGGCAACAATGGGCCCAGCTATGTCTTCTAACCAACCACCTTTAACCTTCACTTCTGCCCCTGCAATTAGTCATCCGTATATTATACAACCGACTATGTCACACGTCTCCTCTAACCTCTTCCAAGCGCCCTACAACCTAGGGGGCGCGCAACCCGTCAATCCGTCGGCAGACATCATCAAGATGCTGATGGACAAGATGACCAGTCTTGAGACCTCTGTTTCCGGCTCGCGCAACACTCTTTCATATGAACAGATCTGCAACGAGCCCATCCATCCTTCTGTCCCAATCAGACCATATCCTAGCCAGTGGGAGCTTCCGAAGTTTTCTCGTTTTCAAAACAAGGAAGACCCACAACAACATTTGTGGGCATTCAGACACGCTTGCTACCTCATTGGCCATGACGATGCGTTACTTTTACGCACGTTTCCTATGTCTCTCTCAGGTGCTGCACTTGACTGGTACAGCTCCCTTCCTAGTCATTCTCTCTTCTCATTCACGCAATTGGCTTAGCTATTCCTTGATCACTTTTCTATCAACATAACCAAGAAAGTCTCAATCACGGACCTCTATTCTATTCGGCAATTCGAGGACGAGTCCATAGCCGACTTCGTGGCACGATGGAGAGGCCTTATCAACCAACTCTCCTTTTCCTTGCCCCAGGCTGAGCTTATTGAACTCTTTTCTCAAGCCTGTGCCCGACATATCTCTTCCACTCTGAGGGTTCAAACCTTACGCACTTTTGACGAGGCCTTCACGATGGCCCGCAAACTAGAGTTGCGTGCCATCGAGGAGAACAAAGTCAAGCTACGGAGTAAGAATCCCAGCTCTAAGACCAATGACTCTTCTTCTGCCAAGCCATCATCATCCAATTCTAAATCCAAGGCTTCAGCTAATGCCGTGGTTGTCAGACCGTCATCTTCTTCGTCTAATCAGCCTGAGCCCTCTACGTCTCAGAGCGCTACTCGGCAATTCCAGCAAAGATACTTGCAGCGACGATATACTCCCCTTGGAGAATCATATGCGTCTGTGCTGGAAAAGCTTCTTAAACAGGGAATCCTCAATCTCCCTCAAGCCCGACCTCCTCCGCAATTCGATCCCTCACACGCCATCCCCGCATGGTATAGGGAGCAAGACTTCTGCAGCTTTCACCGTGTTAAGGGCCATGACACGGAGAACTGCAAGACCTTTAAGAACATAATACAAGACATGCTTGAAAAGGGGGATCTCATCTTAGACAATCCAAATGCACCCCCTAATCAGGCCATTGACATCTTCAAACAACCTTTCCCCAATCATCCGCCAGCTCAGAACCATGTCCAGACCTTAATTGACGATAATCATGAGCACAATATTCGGACAGTCAATACGGTCTCTCCTTTCGTCCCCAATCAGCCTCTTGAGGTTAGTCCATCTATCAGTCCGTCACATGTGGATGAGCCTCTCTCCCCGGCTAGTTCTCCATTGACCTCTCTCATCTTGGAGGACGCCTCGGCCTTATCAGTACCTTCAGTCTCGCCATCCTCCTTTCTGCAGCCTTTGGAGGACCCGACCCTTCCTACTCCTCAGCCGCAAGTGGAGGGCACTGTCATCCCTGCCCTTTACCCGCTGGAGGAGCCTCGCTCCCCGGTTTCTTCCCCACCCAGGGAAGAACCTGTCTCGCCTTCATCTTCATCTGTCATGACTTCACCACATCATGTGTCCAAGACCACTACTCCCATCTCGTCTTCAATCTCGCAACCATCAACATCTTCCTCTCAGCCATTTTCCCGGTTAGTGGAGAAGATTGAACTTCTCCCTTCGAGGAAAGTGACGCCTCAGGTGTTGTGGGAGCGTCTTAAGACCCTTCAACATACCCGCGCCCTCTCATCACATGCCGCTAATCCTCCTAAGGCGGAATCTCATCAGACTCTTGACAAAGACCAGACTCTTAAACCTCAACCAAACCCGTCCAAACCGAAGCCTGCATCTATCTCGTCCAAACCCATCAAGTCATTTGGCGTTCGTCCTATCTCCTCCCTCACTCACCTGCAAGTGAAGGTGGACTTAGGCCAAACCTCGACCAGTAGCAGTCTTCCGACCAAGATGAAGAAGACTACCAGACCACCGAAACGAACGCCTCCTTCTCCGTCACCATTGCCATCCATTTTGGGCCCCCATCCTTCGACCTTGGCTAGCATCCTTCCCACTCCGACCTTCCACCAAAACTCGTTGCCTCCTTTGCTTCCTCTGCCTACCTCTAATCGTCCCTCTCCTAAAAAGGCGGTATCAATCGTCAAGAAAGAGCCGTCTCCATCTGTCACCGTGCCATCAACCCATAAGGTGGTACGGAAACCTCTTCTAACCTCGCCTAAGCAAAAGTCACCGACCTCGCGCATATCAAATAGCACGGACCCTCTATTGGGCTCATACTCATCGATATTGCGCTGACTTCTCCAGACTTCTGACATAACTCTTCCGCCCATCAAGCCTTTCCAACCTCTCAGGTCCAAGCCCTCCTGGTTCGACGATACGAAAATTTGTTTATATCATCGTACACCAGGACACGACACCGAGACTTGCTGTGCCCTCAAGGCTGTCATTCGCCGCCACATGGAGAAAGACACTCTTCTCCTTGAGGACACTCTTGACCAGACCCCGACTCCTTCCTGTCCAACTTCTTCAAACACGTCAACATCTCACCGGCAAGACATGACCCCTTCTTCGCCTCCCATTTTTGAAATCAATGCTATCCGTGTAACCACTAGATCGCAAAAGGACAAGGCCAAGGAAAAAGCTGCCATTCCTTGGACCTATCCCTTCGTCCAGCCACCCCTTGCGCCCAAGCCTAAAATCTCTATCCTTGGCGCATCCCAACCTTCTTCGTCTTCCTCTTCCGGGCCAATCCATGACTCCATGTTGAAGCAGCTTCACCAGACACCTGTGAAGATGTCTCTTTACGACCTTATCCAAACCTCACCTCAGCACCGTCAAGCCCTTATCCAAGCCTTGCAGGCAGCGGAGGTCCGACCCGAGGACCCCCAACCACTCGCTGCCCTCGTCCATTCCTTGTCTCCTGTCGCTTCCATCACATTCAGCGATTTTGAGATTCCCGCATCTAACACGGAAGATCAGGACGCCGCCCTCTTCATCACTGCCTATGTTGATCGGACACGCATTAAACGCGTTATGATCGACGGCGGCGCTAGCATCAACATAATCTCTACCCACGCCTTTGATCAGCTGGCTCTTCCTCAGAACTGCATCTCTAAAACTGACGCTATCTTATGCTCTTTCAACGACACCACAGCCATGACCATTGGCACAGTCATCCTCCACATTCACGTTGGCCCACGCACAGTCCCGGAGCTCTTCTATATCATCGAAGGAGAGTTTCAATACAACATCTTACTGGGCCGACCTTGGATCCGTGCCATGGCCTGTATACCCTCCACCCTGCACCGTTGTGTGAAGTTCGAGCATGACGGGCAAGTCCACACCATTCCCGCTGACCCTTCACCCTTCAAGACTTGCAACACCACCTATCGTCCTAATGACGTCCTCATCCCCATCAAGCCGTCCACTCCGGCACCACCTCCATCCGCGGAAGCTTCGACCAGTTCGCAATCGGCGGTTGCCCTCACCCCTCCTCTTCAAGCGCCGACCAAAGACCCCATGGAAGACATCTTCCAACGACTATCGCTTGGGGAATATCGCTTGTTGACCCTCAACATGTTCCAAACTCCGCAAGAGTATGGACGCCTTCACCTTAGTCTTAATTATGACCCTCAGATCGGGACGGTCATGCCTTATGGTCCTCCTCACTTCCGAACCAACTTTGTCTATGGGGGGCTTAATCAAGCTCCTACCTACGGCACTTCCCTCTCTTCACCCCAACCTTTCACATCTGATTTCTCGTTTCTTGGCAACCCTGCCTTTGCACACACTTACCTACACAGGTGTGCATGGAAGGGTTTTGGTTTCAGACGTTATGAGCAGGGCTCCCATCAGCCCATCGAGCCGCTCAGTGATCACGATGCCAAGAAACACTATGGCCTGGGATATCATGATCCCACTCAGGCTCCTTCCGACCTTTGTCCCGAACCAACCACTGACCAATCTCTTCCAGACTCGCCCCTTTCTCCTTCGTCACCTACGGAGTCGGTGGTTTCCATCCCTCCTAGTTTTTTTTTTCCATAAACACCATCCACCTGGAACCCCTGACTTATCAGCTCAATGGGGTGCCCAGGTCTCTCCCTCTCATCTTTCCTAGCATGGTAGAGGATGAGTCGGCAACCATTCACACTGTCCACTGCGTTGACGATGACGCCATCCTTTCCTACATGGGTGCCGATGACTCTTTCGTCCAACGTTTCCTCCCTTCCGAGACCCAGGTTATGTTAAATGAATCTACCATTGACATCAACCTCCCTTCTTCTTCCGATGTTCCTCACGTCTTAAAGATTGGCCAATCTTTAGACGCTCAGGAGCAGCTTGACTATGCCCGATTCCTTTCCAACCATAGCAAGGCCTTTACCTGGACTTACAGTGACATGCCTGGCATCGACCCTACCATTGCTACCCATAACATTGTCACCAAACCAGAGGCTAAGCCTGTTAGGCAGAAGCTTTGAAAGATGCACCCTCGCATTGCGCTTCTTGTCAAAGAGGAGCTTCAGCGCCTTCTTTCTGTCTCCTTCATCCAACCCATCGATTATCCACAGTGGGTCTCTAACATTGTCCCAGTTACTAAAGCAACTGGGGGGATTCGGATCTGCACAGACTATCGCGACCTTAACCTAGCCTGTCCTAAAGACAACTTTCCTCTTCCTAACATTGACCAGCTTGTTGATCTTACGGCCGGCCATGAGATGCTATCTCTTATGGACAGGTTTTCAGGGTATAATCAAATCCTGATCGCACCGGAAGACCAGCACAAGACTACCTTTATCACCCCATGGGGGACTTTCTGCTATCGAGTCATGCCTTTCGGCCTGAAAAATGCTGGTGCCACTTATCAGCGCGCCATGACCTACATTTTCCACGATCTCCTCCACAAAATCATGGAGGACTATGTGGATGACCTTCTCGGCAAGTCCAAGCTCCGCCGCGACCACTTGACCATTCTCACAATCATCTTCTCTCGTCTTCTTCAATATAATGTCTGCCTCAACCCCAAGAAGTGTGTCTTTGGGGTCCTCTCAGGCAAACTTCTCGGCTTCATCGTTTCTTTTCGTGGTATCGAGATAGATCCCGCCAAGATCCGCGCTATTCTCGAAATGCCGCCCCCGACCAATCTCAAGCAGCTTCGCAGTCTCCAAGGGAAGCTCCAGTCTATTCACCGTTTCATCTCGCAGCTCTCAGACCGCTGCCAACCTTTCCATCACCTCCTTAAGAAAGACGTCTCCTTTAAATGGGATAAGGGCTGTCAAGAGGCTTTTGAAGCCCTCAAAGGCTATCTGGTCTCTCCACCAGTCCTCATTCCACCTAAGGACGACCAACCCTTCTACCTTTATATCTCTGCTACCAACCATTCGTTAGGTGCCATGATCGCGCACCGAGAAGAGCATCATCATGAGCAAGCGGTTTACTACATCAGCCGAACACTGGTCGACTATGAAACTCGGTATACTCATACCGAGAAACTCTGTTTGGCATTAGTCTTTTCCGCTACCAAGCTTCGCCACTATCTTCTCAACCACAAAACCTTTGTCGTCACTCACACCGACCCTCTCAAGTACATGCACTCCAAGCCATATCAGAATCAACGTATGGCTCGGTGGCTCATGCTGCTTGCTGAGTTTGACTTCGTCTTCATCCAACAGAAATCTATCAAGGGGCAAACCATCGCTGACCAACTGGCAGATGCCCCTCTTCCCGACAACCAACCTTCGCCCTGCGAGTTCCCTGACGAGTCTATCGCTACCCTTTCTACCGATGACACCGTCTACCAGATGACTATATTCTTTGACGGCTCCAAATGTCAACTCGGTGGGGGTGCGGGGGTCATCCTCATCCCACTCGATGGGGAGCCTATGCCTCTATCTTTCAAGCTTGACTTCGATTGTACCAATAACATGGCCGAATACGAGGCCTTAATTTTGGGACTTCAGACTGCCCTTTCTCTCCACATCAAGTCTATCAACATCTTCGGCGACTCGCAGCTCGTCGTTAATCAGGTTAACGGTTTGTATCTCTGTAAAAATGAAGTTTTATAGAGGTATAAGAATCGTGCTGACACTCTTTTGGCATCTTTCGACCATTACCTCTTGCAGACTGTTCCACGCTCTACGAACAAGTTTGCCGACACCATGGCCTCTCTTGCTTCGCATATCCCGTCTTCATCATCATCATCTCGCTTTTTTGTCACAGTGCATCGCGTACCTTTGCCTTCATACATCTCTCCTCACATCGACCATATCAACACTATCAATTCTAGCCCACAAGATGACTGGTATAAGCAACTTGTGGACTACTTGTCTCTTTCTGTCACTCCTCCCAACCTCTCTAGCAATGCGCGGCGAGCTTTCATCAAGCGCACAGCTCGCTATACCATGCTAGGGGGCCTTCTCTATAAGCGAGGCTTCGACGGTCTCCTTCTTCACTGTCTAACCTCCGCTGAAGCTTCTCATGCCGTAAAGCAAGTCCACGATGGGATTTGTGGTGGACACTTCAGTGGAAACTCGGTTGCCAAGCGCCTCCTTCGCCTGGGTTATTATTGGCCCACCCTTCATCAAGACTGTAGCGATTATGTTCGGCGTTGCATCAAGTGTCAGCAGCACTCTAACCTACTTCATCTTCCCAGCCACGCCTTGCAAGTCGCTCAGGATTTTTGGCCTTTCTCTCAGTGGGGCTTGGATCTCATCGGTGAGATCAACCCTCACTCGTCTCTTCGTCATCAGTCCATCATCACTGCCACTGAGTATTTCACCAAGTGGGTGGAAGCCGTTCCTCTTATCTCCACAAAAGCCGACAAAATTGTTGACTTCATCAACAGCCACATCATCTGTCGTTTCGGTGTCCCTCACAAAATCATCACCGACAATGGCAAGTCCTTCAAAAACAAGACTGTCCAAAAACTATGCGACTCATTTGGCATCAAACTCAGCTTTTCTTCGCCTTACTACCGACAAGCAAATGGGCAGGCCGAGGCTTCCAACAAAATTCTCACCAAAATTCTCATGAAGGTGGTCGACAATACAGGAAGGGATTGGCACGTTCATATCCCCTTCGCTTTGTGGGCCTACCGCACTAGCATCCGAACCGCTATGGGTGCTACTCCCTTTTCTCTTGTGTACGGAACAGAGGCTGTCTTACCTCTCGAAGTACAAATCCCGTCTCTTCGTATCTCCCTACATGACATTCTCTCCAATGATGACTTTCGTCAAGATCGCCTAGCTCAACTTGAGTTACTCGACGAGCGCCGTCTGGCTGCCCTTAATCATCTCCATGTCTACCAAAGTCGCATAAAGCGGGCCTACGACAAAAATCTGTGAGAACGAGATTTCAACATCGGAGACCTCGTCCTCAAAGAGAATCAGCACGTGACCAATATGGAGCGAAGTAAATGAGGCAAATTCACCCCCAATTGGCTTAGACCTTTTATCATCACGCACAAGTATGGGTCAGGGACTTATCATCTGTCTTCCCTTGACGGACATCCAGAACCTGAGCCTCTTAATGCGTTGCATCTTCGACCTTTCTTCTGCTAGTCGAGTACTTGTCTACTTGGCACGTAACTTGAGCTCGTCCCTTGAGCAATCCTCGTCCTCTTAATCCTCATTCCTTTCAACCCTATTCCCCTTTAACAAGTCCTTTACAACCCTTTTAGGATGCAGTGATGCTTTGTCCTAATAAAAGGGGCGTCCTTGAGCTTCTACAGTCTTGTCCGTGACTCTCATTTCTATCAATATATCCAAGTCAAGATGTCAAAACATATCCATGGTCACTAAATCAAGTCAAATCAAAAAGATAGACTGATCCCTCGAAGGACAGCTGTACTATCATTGCTGTATTACTAGACTGATCCCTTGAAGGACAGCTAGGCCAACTTATCAAACATTATCAAGCAAAAATATAGACCACTCCCTCGAAGGATGGCTATGACTACTCTGGCAATAAACAGCAACTATTTTAGAAGCTTCCCGCATCGATCAGCTTCATAACATGACCATTACATCAAATGACATCTCTATGCAGGCTTCCCGCATCGATCAGTCTGCGCTTAAAAAAAAAAAAAAAAAAACGAGTCACGGACATTGGCTTGTAGTTGTCTCAGGGTCTCCTATAAAAAGGGGCAAGGTTATTCCTGCTCTTACACTAGGCTACCCTATCCTCCTCCTATCACCGGCTCAAGGGACTTCGAGCTCACTTTAATGTCAAAGTGATTCGATTACCGTTCTAACTCAACACTGGTCAACGACGTAATGCATGAATGGGGCTTTGGTTCTAATCACCCCTATCTGTGCTTCCTTTCTGGTCCTTGTCAATGAAAGAGCAATTTGCCTTTCATCTTTTCTCTGCACTTTGGTCACGCTTTGGCCACGTCTATTGTCGACTCATCTTTAAACCAAGCCAACTTCAACACTTTTTCACTCCAGCCTCGACATTTTCAACATGACATCAGGCATCATCCTTGTCCATTTCGCATAGTTCCCATGGACACCAATACACATGGAAACTATCGACCAGACCCAATTTATGTTAAGCATAAACCAATACTTGCTGAAGCATAAATAGACCTTTTATTCATTTTTAGCATACATCCATCGCGACTATGGAAACTTGCTAGAGATGAAAGACTCTCGACTACTTCTACAGAATACACCATCTGTAGCATCCTTTTATCCTCATCTTAGCCTCGTCATTTCGACACATGACCAATCTCATCATCGACCATTTGACCCTCTTTGTCCGAACTACATTGGTCTGAGGCCCTAGGACAAGGGCTATGTAGGCAGCACTCAGATACCACATCTTCTGAGGTTAGCTCGACCACCCCCGTTTGTTCATCTCTATGATGGACAAACCTTCTCTTCTTTGACTCTTATCACGCCCATTTCTCCTTCGTCACCTTTGACCAAGACCTTCGACCACGACCACTCATTCGACTTTGACCAAGACCAATCAATCCCTCTGACCCTCCCTCCCTTTTAGGGAGAACTACATCGGCCTGAGGCCCTGTCACCAGGGCTATGTAGGCAGCACTCAGTTGACATGGGGTCTTCTGGGGTTAGCTCGGCCGCATCCTTTCATCCATTCATCCTCTTGACCAATGACCATTGGCGACCATGCCTATCTCCTTCTTCTTTGACCTTCTTCCAAGACAATGTTGCCTTGGTTGTTTTTGCGTGTATGCTATTCCACGGCTGGTTAGCAGAATTGTTCGCAGACTATTTTTGACCCTTCACAAGTGTAGGATCACGAGCCAGTTGATCCCTACTACTTGTGGCCTTTTTTGTGTTTCTGGGAGCACTTCCTGAGCCCTGGATACCTGGGACACGACGACCATTTGGAGCTTCAACTTAGATTGAGTGACCCGATCAGCAGACGACTAAATGCTGGGGCCCGGTTACTTCAATTTTGGCACTCCTTGACCCTTGACCATGCGACAATTTGACCTGACCCTCTCGTGAAGTGGACTACGCGCAATCATGACTATGGCAGCGTTTTCACTCACTCTTTTCTATCCATTTCTTTGTCAAATCGACACTCGATCTTCGGTTCCCTTCTCTCGACTATCGCTTTGAGGGGGGAACACCTCATCCTTTTTCTGGGACAACCAACTCCTGTTTTTGTCTTGCAGTTCGTCTAGAACAACCAACAAGACAAAAAGGGGCAAATGTAGACACCGCAAACGTGTCTGCACCTTGGTTCTCCCCCTTGGTCCTTTCTCCCTCCTAGTCCTCCTTGGTCCCTAACCCACCTAGGTCTTATTAATTAGAAATTAACATCTTTTAATTAATTGAGGCCCCCTTTCCACCCTACCCTTGCCTCCTTGGATCCTCCCTTGAATCCCTCCACCTTCCCCTAGCATTTATTAGCCCAAATCTCACCATTATATCCCCCCTCGTCCATTTTGGCAACCTTGCGACCGTTCTGCCCATGACCCCTCGCTCGGCGGCGTGCAAGAATGGGCAGAGGCTATTTTTAGCCTCTGTGCCCATCCTGCGACCGCCGACGTCGGTGACCCTTCGGCTGACGTCGGCGAAACTGCCGGCATCGGCAGCCTTCATTATCCCCTTCTGCGTCCGTTGCACCCCCTGGACTCTTGAGCTCGCAAACAACTCCTCTCGGCGCTTTGGCTCTTATTTCTCCTTTGTCTTAACCTCGTGCAGCAGCAGCAACAGGTGAAGCAGGGCCTGGATCAGTATTTTCTCCTTGCAGCAACTCTTCAGTGGCTCCAGCAACATCTCCATCTTCTTTCAGCAGGCTAAAGGTAAGCTAGTCTGGTTTTTATTTTATTTTCTTTAGTTTAATCACCTGTTTTCTATTGTCCTCTGTGTCTCTCCCTTTGTCCCTTCCCCTGAGAGGCTGCAAAGCCTTCTCAGGCCCCTTCCTCTGTGTATCCTCCTCTTCCCTGTCCTCTGTGTCCCTTCCTCTCCCCTGTATCTCTGCCTGAGACCATCCCTAGACCCGTCCATCAGACTCAGACTCGTCCATCAGCCTCAAACCCGTCCACGGACAGACCACAGACCAAGACTCAGACCAGACCCTGCTCAAGCCCGACTACAGGCCGCAACCCCAACCGACGCCGGTCACTTCCCCAACCGACGTCGGCAGGATAGCCGACGACGGCAGGTTAGATAACCGACGCCGGCAACATTACCGACCTCGGCGACTGTCTTCAGCCTACTCCTTCATTCAGGTAATCATTTTGTTTTCTTCTTTCATTTTTAATCTTTTTGTCACTTCTGTATTCTGTCATTCTGTCTTTTAACAGTCATTATCTTATCAAAACAGTGGGTTGACCTCCCTTAAGGAAGTTTTTACACTTCTGGGAACAAGCCTTTGCTTGGCAACCCACTGCCTATCTGTTTAATGTTTTTCTTGTCCTAGTTTCCCTTTTTCTTGCAGGTGTCATTCCTCCACAGCCAAAGAGGAGTGCCCACGAACGTCTGGATTTACGGTGCGCAATCTTATGTCCAGGTACTTCCAAGCCTTGTCCTTTACTTTCTTCTAGTTTCTTTCTTTATACTCTGAAAAGCAAATTTGAGGTAGAAACAATTACCTTCGAGTCTTCTTTATATGATTTAGTTATCTCTACCCTAATAGTGGGTTGACTATAAATAATTATGTCAGTGGGATTCTACATTTATACCTCTTTAGAGGGAGTTTGAGTCAAGGTGATATTGGAGGAATGAAAATATACTTGGATGAGTGGAGTGGGTGTGATTATAAGGGTTGTGAAAGATATAAGTGACATAGGTAGAGAGGTATGCATGTGTGGTTGGAATAAGGGAACTTATGAAAGGGTGGGGTCTAAGGTAGAAAAATAATCTATAAATGTAGTGGGAATGGATAGAGTGGAAGTAATAGGAAGTGTGATGAAAGATGAAGATGGAGATATTATTGACTTAATGGCTATGGTAGGTAATGTGATTGCAATTATAATGAATGATTTTGTAACTATGTACTATTGGGTGGTGTTGGTGATTAATAGGGTGGTAGTAGATATAAGGGATGAGGTGGAAGTGATTATGGAGGAGGGAGGTGAAGGTGGAGTTGAAAAAACTTATTATGTTGATTGTATTACTTCCAAGGGAGTCACTTGCATTGATGGGATGGTAGAAATAGGAGAAGTAATTACCTATGTTGGTTGGATAGTAGATAAGAGGAGGGGTTA
Source organism: Torreya grandis (assembly GCA_037957365.1). NCBI lineage: Eukaryota > Viridiplantae > Streptophyta > Pinopsida > Cupressales > Taxaceae > Torreya > Torreya grandis. The sequence goes on from JARHVA010000846.1 coordinate 1,138,283, forward strand.
TAGTAGTGGTATCCCCTATAGAAATGGTAGTGTCTGGTTTAGTGTCTATGTTGCTAACTAAAACTTGGGTAATATAAAAATACCTTTTTACCTTTCAATTTTATTTCCCTTTGTATGACACAACTGACACCATTGTCTGATCTACTTGAGTACCATTGCTAGAACCTTATGGTGATACTACCTCTACACCCTTATCTTTTACCTTTATAAGTTTGTCTATGATATTCAATCTCTCTTTATTTATCTTTACCCCCTTGAATTTTAACCATTTTAAAGTTTTATTAATAACTAGGGCAGTCCTATCTAATAAAGAGGAATCAAAGTGTAGACCACCATACATGAGGAATGGGTTAGAGGTAGATATGATTATCATAATACACCCTATCCACTGGCTATTCCTCATCTTTAAAACCTTATGAAATTGGTGCCATGCCATAAGTATTAATTTGTTTAAGGGTCATTATAGAATAATTCCTCAACCTAACCTCTTCCTTATTTTGTATATCCACCCAATAATATTCATAAAAGTGAATGTGGGCATATGAAGAACCCTTTAAACTAGTAACATAACCAGTCACATCATAAAAGGACCTAACATCAAGATATCTCAAATTCATCTAGATCATCTCTACATCTACACATTTGGCCTTAGATAAAAAAGGGCATGTGTATCTCCCTATACTAATAGGGAAGTGTATGCCTATCTTGTTCTTGCTTGATAAGAACTAGTGGGTTTCCACTAGTTGTCTTACAAGTTCCAATAAGGCACACTTGTCACTGACATATCTTGGAAGGGTCTAAGGACACCCACTAAAACCACCAACTATGATATAGGAATATGTGGAAGATTGGATAAAGTATGATCCCAATTCATAATTTCTATAGTTTTTACATCAAAAAATCTTGTCCTCCCTAGTTTTTCTTCAAACATGACTATGATGCAATAGATAAGAGTATCATTAAATCTTATGAATTATTGTTTTATCCCCTCAAAAGTGAGGTTAGGATAGTATTTATAGACCTTATTAATCTGATCTAGAACTATGTTTAACCCTAAGAATTCCTTTCATCTTTCTAAAGCATAGATGAGGTAGGAGGTCATGTAGAATTTGCCAATGGTTTGAACCTTGAGAAACTATTTATGATTGGATTCACTGATCAATTAGGCATAATGAATATATTTTTTGTTTTGTTGGATTACCCAAATATATGGGTACATCTAATCTTGGTAGTTCTTTGCATTGGGGTTCCATATAGCTCTATGTAAGAGTATAATTATATCCCCTACCTCATCTTAAAATTATATCCTAGATAGGGTCTTAGGCATTCTTATGGGTCAAGATTTTGGGGTCTTCAAACACTATTTGTTTATAACCCATAAATAGGCTAAGGTATTATCCTAGTAGAACTTCTTAGAGGAATCAGGAGTAATGTCTATATATCTCTAAAACTATGGGATTAAGAATATGGTGTTAATGAAAGCTAACTCTAGTCTCATAATCTTATCCCCTTTATCATTCACTAATTTTCTCTTCTCTACATCATAATATTTAGCCATAATGAGTAAAATCTTAGGGCTTTGCACTAAAAGTGGGAAGTCTACATCTTGAGATAATCCACTGTCATAAATGCTTTTAATCTAATCATTATTAAATTTTTCATTGGCCCTAGTTGATAGACTATCTAGGTTTATGTGACCTAGGTCAGTGTCAGTTATCTCATTGATATTGGAATCCAAGTTGGAAGGGACACCAGGATCCTTTGATTTAAACTTCATCTCTTTTCCATACATATGCACTAGGAAAATAGGTGAGGGTAACCAACTATAGAGCTTGTCAAGAGTGGTGTTTATAGTTATATGTTATTTTATTGTTTTTTAACCTTGTTAAGGTTCTGTTATACTTCTGCAAGGTTTATCTCTATTAGGGATATAGTGTGAAATAGTAGATATAAAGTCTGACCAAAAGGTATGGCAGGATTATGGTTTGTAATTACAAGTCAGATATCCAATGGGAACTCAGAGTGATAAAACAAAGGAGATATCTACCTAGATCTAAGTAGAATTTTTATGTGTTTCTTTAGTTATAAATTCTATGGGGTTTCATTTTGAGAAGGCAAGAAGGATTTCTACCAAAATATAGACAAATTTTAGGAAAACCCCTAAGGTAAGGTAATAAGCACTTAGGAAAATCTAACATAAAGATGTAAATAAGTAAAAGTAAAAATAGGAAAATTGTGAATAAATAATTATTATTTTGACAATATTTTAGAAAAACCCTCAGTAAAATTTGTGAAAATGATTAAAATTGCATGAAAATCTATGGAGGCATATACTAAAGTGCAAGTGACCTAGGAGAATACTATGGATGTATGTGTAGGGTTTGTTAATGGATAGATCTAGTGTTTGCATTGCTTAATGATGGAGGTCTAGTTTACATTGAGTCATCACTTGGATCTAATATCTATTTCACAATATCACCTAGAGGATTTTTGGTTTGAAATGTTAAATAAATGATTTAAAAAACCTAACTATATATTAATAAACCCCTAATTAATGCTAAGTGCATAGACAATGATGCTAAATGGATAAATTGGTGGGAAAGTAGGTCAGTGGAGTTACCTTGTAGGTTTAAAAGTTTGTAAATTTGTAGTCTGGTATCCATTCTCCATCTTTTCATTTTATTTAGTAGTGGTTTTGGAGGCAGAGGTTGCTTAGGAGGTGGGGAGTATAATTTAGATTACACTTTGAAATTTTGAAAAGTTGTAAAGTGTATTGATAATTTTGGTCTCCACTTGGTCTTAATGAAAAATAAAAACTAGAGTCCAAATTATAATTTGAAATTTTATAAAGTTACAAATTAAAATGTGAGCTCTAATTCTTGCCAGGGACTCGGTAAGCAAGAAAGTGGATGTTTAGGTGAATTTTTCAACTTTTCAAAGTTGCAAGGGCCCATAAATCTTTGGTTTCTACTTGTGTCTAGAAAAAGGGTATCTAGGCCATTCAAAATATTTTATAAAATATATATATATATACATATATATATATATAATTTCTTCTCTAAGGCACAAGGTGTTTTGAGTTTTTGGCATAAAAATATCAACATTTTTAGTGACCTTTACAAGGTGATTGCATACTAATCAATTTTTTCCCTATATCCTTCTCATTCATTAGGCATGGAGTCATTTAAAGTTTATCACATCCTAATTGGAGAACAAATAGAAGTGGGAACTGGCCTAAACAAGGAACAAAATATGTATAAAAAAAATTGAAACAAACTAAAGAAGAAAAACTCCTAATGAGTTGTAGAGTGTATGAAAGAACTTATTTATAAGAAACCAAGTAATCCTAATATGTACAAAAATTTGTAAAGAATTCCAAACTTAAAATCATTATTTTAGGTATATCCCATATATGGGGATATGTAGCTCTAATCCATCAAACATGGAGAGATGGAATGCATTGGCTAATTTCCAATGGGTTATGATGTATGTACCACTCCATATTACTTAAAAATTTGTATGCTTACTTGGATTGGCCCTTTTAGCATCCCATTTCAGAACCATGTATCCTTTATTGAAGATATTTTCAGATGATTTATTGTCAAAAGTTATCTTTAATTGAACCTGAATGGCTAATATAACTTACATTGAGTGGTTCCTGACCTCCTTCATCTCCATGAGTTCTACCAATGACATGGTCATTGCATCATTTTTAGTTAATTCCAAATGATGAGAGAGTTCCATAGATGGTAACTCTATTAATACTAGAATTCTAGCTTCCCTTCCATAGAGAAACATGAATGGAGAATTTCTATTGGCTCTTTTGGTAGTGATCTTGTCAGCCCAAAGCGTTAATTTTAGCTTAGTGTGCCATGTCTTCTGGTTATCTTTCATTTTTTATTTTTATAATACTTATGATATATTTATTGGTATATTCCACTAATCCATTACCTTGTGGGTAATTATTGTATGAGGTATTGGTTTCTATCTATTTCTTTTTCATATTTTAATTTGGAAAGAAAGAAACTAGTTAAGAAGGATGTGTAGAAAAAACTATTAAAATGTGGGTGCATTGAATTAAAGACTTTTTGAGAAATCCTATTTATTTTGGGAGGATTACCTAAAAATAATAAAATACTTAAAAACACTTGTTTTTTAGACAAGAAAATGGGTGGATTTCCTAGCATGAGCTAAATCCTAGAAGCAAAAGCTTTCTAGGAGGTTGTCAATCCACTTGGTTTAAACATTTAATCTAATAAATAAAAATTAAATGAACTTGCATAAAATAGAAAATAACTAAAACAACAAATGACTAATTTTGAATAATAAAATTAATTTTTTTTCAAATATAATTAAAACAAAGCAACTAGTGTGATTAATACTAATGTTGGAAATTAATTATCTTAAGGTTGTGGTTTTGGTTTGGCAAAGTGATGAGTATTTAAGAAAATATGGTTTGGTTGGCTTTGATAGATGTTTAATGTTGTAAATAGACATGGATATGAATGGTTAAATGGTGAAAATGGCTAAGGATGACAAAGGGCTAAAAGGGGGTAAAGGGAACAAAGAGGAAAAAGATAAAAAGGGGTAAATGGAACAAACAAGAAAATGGGGTAAAAAGGATAAATGGATAAATATGGCAAAGAGATAAATGGGATAACAAGGAATATTATAAGAGGTGAAGTGTATGGAGGCCAAGAAAATAAAATTCAAGAAGGAAATAAACAAAGGAATAAAATAAATACAATAAAGATTACCTTCCAAGGTTGGAGAAAAATGTTGATGTAGATGTAGTTGATGATGTTGTTGGAATCCTACAGTAATTCTAGTAGAGATTCATTACTTTTAATTCTTTTTATCTAATATTTGGATGATATCCTTCAAAATTTCTCCTAAAAACTACAATATTATAATGCTCTCACCAAAAACCAACTTAGCCATGGGTGAAGGGGGAGGGTCATATTTATAACATTTGTTGTCAAGAAACATGCCAAAGAAGTGGAATATTAAACTATGGCACCATTTTTCAAGTGGGATAATAAATGAAAAAGGGGAAAAGGTTGGTGGGATTCCCACTTTTTTTTTTTGTCTCCCACCTTGCACATGAGTGCAATTTAGAGTGAGAATCATGAACATGGGCTCAAATGAGGCCAAAGGACTTTTCACCAAGCTAATTTGTCTTTTGGCTAAGTGCCCCATGAATTTTGGCACCATTATCCATTTGGGTTCATGAGTGGTCATGAAATACAAGGGGGTGAGATTCCCACTTAGCTGATAGGTCTCCCATTTGGTTGGTTTGTCTCCCAACTTGCCAAAGAGTCCAAAAAGTAGAGGGAATCATGTACCTAGGTTCATATGGGTTCAAAATACTTTCCACCACTCACTTCCATCTTTTTGATAAGTGCCCCATGAATTTTGGCATCATTTTCCATGCATGAGGATAAAAACACATGTTTAATGATGGTCCCATAGTAAAAAATGCACCATACTTCAAAGAAGGGACCCTTTGGTGCTTAATGATGTCATTAGGTACCTTAGAGGTAGGTCTCAAGTGGGGTATGATGTCCTACCTCAAGCCACCACACTTCTAAGCCATGTCACTTTCCATATCACCTTCCATGTCACTTCCCATGTCACATTCCATGTCACTTTCCATGTCATCATGAATAGTGATAGTGGGTCCCATAGTGAATAGTATTTTCAAATAGTACTATGTGAATAGGAAAATAGTGATTTGGTTAGGTTAGGAGGGTTGATTAAGGGTTAAGAATATTTTAAGGGGTATTTAGGGGGTCCCAAGGCATTAAATCATTGAAAAATACAAGTGTGCATATTTTTAGTGTCTACATTTAGTCCCTTTTTATTATGTAGCTTTGAATTAACAAGCTACAAAACAAAAATAGATCACTTGGTCAAAGGTCAGGATGCCTTGAGTATGGGAGGAGGTGTTCCCCCTCAAATTAGGAGTCAATGAGGTAAAGTAGAATTAGGTGCGTGTTTGATAAGTGGTTAGTGGGGAGGTACTAGGTGGTGCTAGAAGGTAGTTGGGTATTTGAGGTACAAACATGCCCATAAAATGTGACTAAGTATGGTAGTCAAGATCAAACATGAACTAAAGTTGCCAATGTTGGTTAATTTAAGTTTAGGTTTAGAGGGACATATGTTAGGGATAACTAGTCCATAACATTAGTCATATCTGATTGAGGCATGCCTATCAAGTAATCTAGATAGGATCAGGGTTGGTTAAAGGTATCCAAGGTAGGAAATGTTCCTATAAAATAACCAAAATGGTCAGTTCATACAAAAATACAACATGGCAAGGTTGGTTAGTGTAGTCAAAATGGTTTAGGCAAGGTCATCACAAAGATATGCAATAGTTTGGGTCCAAACAACTAATGTCAAGGTAGATGTGGTCAAATGGTCAATTGGTTGGAGAGAGTGGTTGGCAAGGGTTTATGTAGGGGGTGATCAAGCTAAATCCATATTCACTAGGTAAGTTGACACTACCTACATAGTTCCATGGATGTGATATCCAACAAAACTTTAGGCCAAATGTAGTTCTCAATCATGTTTAGATGGGCTACCCTAATGTGATATACCATATGGTTAGTTTTTAATTGATAGTTTGGTAATGATGAGGTATCATGGTGTAGATTGGTGAATAGTCACCATAATAATCCACATCCATTAGGAGGAAAATACACAGATGGGTAATGTAGGATAAATAAGTGGGTAACAAAAGGCTAAGCATCATAAATGTCATGTGATAAAGCTAAGCCAAAGAAGAGGTGCCTTTTTCAGGAGGTTATGCCTTCTAAAATTATTTGAGGGTATAAACACAATGTTAACATTTATCACTATGAGCTGAGTTTTAGGAGATGGGCATCTATCAAGATATGCATAGTCTCTTTGGTAAAGGTTTATCACCATTATGATCTATGTTTTATGGGTAATAGTGAAGTGACTATTTTCAAAGAATTTTTTTGATGGCTAAGTAGATTCTACAATTTTTAAAACTATAAATGTGGTGAATGATAAAGGATGGACCATGCCTAACCTAAGAGTTGCATGGGTAGGCTAACTAAAATGCAACCATGTCTACATCCTTTGTCCTAGTTCCTTGAAACCAATGAATTTAAGTCCCACTTAGAAGAGGCCCTACTACCAGGGATCTATGTGTTCCAATATATTGGTTATAAATTTGGATAAGATGGGGAGCTTCTATAATGGCAAGCATTTGGGAGCTTGCACCAAGAAAAACAACAATAGTTTTAAAGGCATGATCATTATATTGACCCACATCTGGAAGACAATTTATGTCAACTATTTTATAGGTGACAATGATGTAAATGACCATCAGGCCCATAAAGACCACAAGATGATAAGGTAAGTAGAGACATCAGATGTAGATTAGATGATAAGGGCAATAAAAAGACATCATGATAGCACATAATGATTATATTGAGATAACCAATTGGATTGAGGGATATGTTTCCACATAAAAATGTAATTAGACATGACCATTTCAAGTGGGAAGATTGGTCAAATGAATTAATGACATCATAAGACCCTCCCCTTTGAAATAATGGGTAATCATGTCGGTGAGTAATAATAGTTAGGTAGCCTATTTAAAGAATCACGGTAAGAATGAATACCTATTGTGAAGTCATTTGATTTTGTATGTTGTCTAGGGTATAAATAACTAATAGAGGTTAAATATGGTAAATAATAGGATCAATGGCATAGATAATCAGCAACCCCCATGACCCAAAATAATCTACATGATGAATGTATGTATCTATCAAATATTACAACATGTAATGGCAATATTATAAGTGCTATTAAACCAATAGTAAGAGGAAAGGCACCCACGGCCTAAGATCGAGCCTAAAATATCACCTCCTTAGTAGAGAAGAATGTGAGACTTTCATTTTGTAAGGTTTAGGTTTGGAGAACATGACCTTTAACCTATCCATAAAAGGCACCCTCATTGTCTAAAGGGATGTGCATTGAGTCAACAAATAGTATTACCTATGTGAGAATAATAACCAAATAAAAGGGATGTAATGGTTTCAATAGGAAATCAAGGTGAAACACTTAGAGCGTAATATGATTCTCAACCTATGGGGATGAATGTAAAAGAGGAGAATAGAGTACACCATTTAGTGGCTATTGATATAAGGAATGTTATGGATGTTAGTTCAGGGAGTAATCAAGTAGAAAGATGGTTGAACATAAATACAAAGTCACTAGATAATCAACTTAATGCTTAGGTAGTAAAATAATGTATGTAGAGGCCTTAGGTGAGGTGTTTATAGTTTGATAACTTTGTATGCACTATGTGACTCCTCACACCCTTAAATAAAATATTGCATAGTTTGTTTTAATCATGTACAAAATGTGTTGGATGACATTTTTTGAATGTTATCATACTGAGGGTTATGTGGATACTTATGAATGTTATGGGTATGGTTATCATTGACATGGTTATGGCTTTTGTAATCCTAGTTAAGGTAAAGCAGATGAGGTAAGGCAATGAACAACACTAATAGTAAAGTAAAGAATATAATTAATAGACAAATATTGTAATGAAAATATTGACCAAGCACATTAGGATAAGATGGTATGATTTTTCTTCTTGGATAAGGACAATAAATAGACCCAAAGTGGGAGTGGCTCATTGAACATAAGCCTTGTGAATGTATCATATAAGCATGCTTTAAAGGATTAAAAAGGTGTGTTAATCACACTTTTTTAATTAATAAAAATGTTTAAAGGGTTTAAAGGGGTAAGAGGTGATGGATAGGGTTAAGGGAGTAGTTGGAGAGGCACAAAAGGAGGACCCATGCTTAATAGACAAAGATATTGAAAAGAGAAATGGATGCCCTAAAGTAGTGAACCTGACAAGATTTCATGCATTAACATAAGAGAGTCAAGGATAAAAGGAAAAGAACATGTATATGCATGTATAATCAATATGAATAGTGACCATACTCTAATGAGTGAGAATATAGAGTGCTAATGGGAGAAAATAAAGGATATCTAATAAGGGATGAGGTGAAGGCAGACCATGAGATGGATAAAGAGATAGGTAGAGAAAATAATGAGGTCATAGATAGAGACAAATGTGGATAATGTTGGAAGGATCCAATCATGGATATAGAGGAGGAAAAAAAGGTCAGGAAGAATAAAGAATGTCATCAAGGGAGATGAAAAAATGAAATGAAATAGAGAAAAGAGAAGAAAAATAAAATGTAGAAGATGTGGGTTTGAGGAATGCACTTTTGAATGATAGATTGGAGAATTGAAAAGGATGGGTAAATAAGTGTATCAATAATAAAGGGTAAGTGGAGGATGAGAAATATGGGAGGCCATGAAAGGTTTGAAAATAAGTCTAAAAATGACCAAGGAGATAACAATTTGGTGATGAAAATGAAAAACAAGGAAATACATAGGAGAAAAGGAAATGGGAGGAAATAAGAGTGAAATGAGGACAAAAAAAGGATGATAGGAGAGTGAAGAATTAGGTGAAGACATGACCAAGTAAGCATGGATGACAATAGGTAAGGAGAGGAATAACAAAGCAAATCTGAGGGTGGTGTTGGAGATAAGAATGGGATGGAAAATGGGTAAAAAAAATGATGGGAAGCAAAAGATGGGTGGATAAGAAGTTGAAGAGATAAGGGATGTGTTACTCAACTTGTTAGAAGATATTGACAAGATAAATGGGTCATTAGAAGAGACTGACAAGATGAAACGTGGTGAGGTGTTGATGAAAAAGGGGAACACAATGAAAGGGAATGAGATGAAAATAAGGGATGATAAGAAGGAAAAGAAAGAATTGAAGTAGGGATATAAAGTATGGACACTCACATAAATGCAAAATATAAGTGAGTACCAAGATTGAAAGAGGAAAATGAGAATCCAAATTGCAAAAGGATAGGATTGATAAGAAGAAAAAGGAAATTATGGAAGGCTTATCAAAGGATAAAGACCTAGTTAGAAGCTAGTTATGGAGGAAAAAAAGGAAAAGGTGGGAAGATCAAAAAATTGATAGGGAGTGGTGGAACATGTATGAAAAAAATGGGATGCTAAAAAAATAGACTAAATAGAGAGCATGGCATATTTAAAATCTAGGAAAGAGGAAAACAAGAACTAAGAATTGGATTGAAGGTGGTTTATAAGCAGTGGAAGAGTAGTAATAAGGTGGTAGCAAATAAGATAAGGATTTAAAATTGTCCATTAGTGTGTAAGGGAACATGATGATGTGGAATTGGTGAGGTAAAGATATTGAGGAAGATGTTATGATAGGTACCAAGTGTAAGGGGAAAGGATGAGGATAGTGGAAGAAGACAAAGGGGATAAAAGGCACAGTTGGTAAAAAGTGGAGAGAGGGACCAAAAACATGAAAAGTGTATGGGGGAGTGAGCCACAAAACATGTATAAGGAAATGTTATGGGGAGGCTAATGAAGCAGAGAGGTGGTGGCTTTATGGGAAATAAGAGGGGCCAATGAGGAAGGTTGTCAATCCTTATGTTAAAAGAGATTAACAAGTTAGAAAAGTGGTTAAAAGAGATTGACAAGTTGAATGGTGGGAGGTGGTAAAGAGATAGGTAGAGAAGTGGAGGAAAAGATATTAGGTGAAAAGGGAAAATAAAGGATGTGGCCTAGCTGACCTTAGTAACTAAGCACTGCCTACATAGTCTAAAATACCTTAGGCCAATGTAGTTCTCCCAGTAAAGGGGAATTATTAGATGATGTTAAAATAGAAGGAAGATAGTAAGAATCCAAATCTTCTCTGACATAAGATGCCCTAAGTAAGAGGGTGTTGTTAGCAATGGAAATTAATGAGAAGAAAAAGTGGTGGATAATTAGTTATTAGTGGTTGAAATGGCCTTAGAATTCAAGTAGTGCCTACATATTTCATAGACATCAAGCCAATGTAGTTCAAAAAGGGTTGGGTAAGTGATATCCAAATTGGTTGCCCCAAATTTATGGACCACATGGTTTGGTTTGGTTGAAGGTTTGCAAAGAAAGTGTTTGTGTCAAAGGCAAGTTGAGGTTGTGGAGAAAGGTATCCTTATAAGGTGGTTTTATCGACATTAATAATATTCTAATTTCATTCATGGTTTGGATTGATGATATTGGTGGTACATAAGTAGGTTATATGACCATAATAGATGTGGAAAAATACATGCAAAATCATGAGACATATGTCTAATAGAATACATGACTCAATGAGGAGAGAATAAGAAATGAGGTATAATGCCTATTTATTAACAAGGATAAATTAAAACAAAACCCAAAGTTGGATTGACTGAAGGAACATAAGCCTTTCAAATGCTTCACATTAGCATGCATTAGTTGATAAAATAAGTTTCTTGATCACAGTGTGTCAAGCAAGCTCTAAATCCATTGATTTATAAATAGTATAAAGGGAAGATAGGCGATAGGTGGTGTGAAGGATAAAGGATAATATGTATTGTAACCTTATGTGCGTAAGTTTTCCCCTTCTATAGGTGACCTAATAATGACAATAGACAAGTCCATGTCATATGTTATATGTAGACTGATCAATATGGGAAGTATACATGTGAAAGTTGATTGTGGCTTCCCTCTTATTATTTTTTTTGAGAGCAAATTGTGGTTTTCAAGGTTATTTAGAATTTTATTTGATTATGATGGTGGTTCTTGTACTTTATTTATATATATGGGAAGTTGATCGATATAGGAAGCTTCCAAGGAATTGCTCTTCTTTTAACAAAGTTAACTTAGCCATCCTTCAAGGGAGTGGTCTAAGTTTAGTGGCTTTGTTTAATGCTCTTGATAGTTTTCATTCAATGGATTAGTCTACCTTATATTTGAAAATTTTTATTTTATTTTTGGGCATCTGTCATTTAATGGAGTAGTCTATAATTCTTAAGATATTGACCCATGTAATATTTTGGTATTCAAATTGTTTTTGGATGTGATTTTCTTAGGCATAGACAAGTCTAACTAAGCTCAAAGGTTTAATGTGATGAGGGAAAAAATTTAACATAAGAAGATTAATGATATGTGAAGAGGTGTGGTTTTGAGAGACAATGACCATGGGATTTCATCTTGTTAGAGATGAAAAGTATCCATGAAAACCATGCCATGGGTAGAACTATGGTACCCATATTTAGGATTAGGCTATGACTATGATGGTTAATCACATGGTTCTATGTCATAATTAGTTATCCTAAAAAGGAGAGGAGAAAGATGGGTGAAGGTTAAAATCTCATAATCAAGGGATGAGCTTAAGTTAGGCAAAAGTAGTTAGCTCAATCCTTCTTTAACATAATAATGGATGTAGATGAAAAACATTGAGTGGCTCATGTTCTGGTTTGCCTTCAAGAGAGGATAAATGGTAAGCTCTTGATTCATATTTATGGGTTATAATGTAAGGTCCAAGCCAATTGAAAGCAAACTTACCTCATTTGCTTTTCTACATGTTGGTTTTCCTTGAGGACAAGGTCTCTAGTATTGAAGTCTCACACTTTCAGGTGCTTATTATAAGCATACTTAATACGTTCTTGATAGATATGGAGGTGGGTGAGGGATACTAAATGATTCTTGTCAATTAGATCAAGATGAGATAAATGGTGTTGATGATAATATTATTCATAAATAAGATCTTGAAAAGATATGTGAAGAGAGGGAATTTGGACTTCAAGAGGAAATATTTCCTCTACTATGAAGACTGGAGAGAAGGGGGTAGCACCCGTAGAGGTTTAGATGCTAGTGCAATAGGCCCATAAAGTAAATGAGATGTGCAAGTTCCAATCTTGATCTAAATTACTAATGATTTTGGTTAGCATTTTGTTAGAGGCTTCTGCTACCCATTTACTTATGGATGGTAAGGTGAGGAAAAACTTAAGTTGATGCCAAATGTGTCACATAAACCTTGGACTTGATTATTTTTGAAATATTTTCCATTATTGGTGATGATCTTATGAGGAACACCGAAGTGGTAGATGATATGATGGTTGATAAAGTCAATGATTTTATCCACTTTGGTTGAGATGAGAAGGATAGATTCCACCCACCTGGTGAAATATTTAGTGGTTGTGATGATGAATTTATGCTATTATAAATAATGGGGGTTGATTTCCTTGATGATATCAAGCCCCCATTATGATAAAGGCCAAAATTACTTAGATACTTGGAGGCCATTAGATGGCATGTGGTGTAAATTAGCATGTTATTGACATTTGACACACTTTTTTACATAATCACAATAGTCTTGGTTCAAGGTGGGACAATAGTATCCAAGGTGAAGGATATGTTTAAAGATCACTAGACCGCTAAAATGTCCCCCATAGATCCCATCATGTGTTTCCCTGATGGTGTAGGAATCTTCATGGCTATATAGGCAATGAAGAAGGAGACCATAAAAACCACATTTGTAAAATATTCCCCCTAGTATGGTGTAATGAGAGATACTCTAAACAAAGTTTCTTCAGACATTCCTAGAGAGGTTGGGAGGAATGATGCCTAGGTTGAGGTAGTTAAAGTTTGGTCATACCAAATTTTAAATGGGGATTCATCCACATTACAAATGGTAGGGAGGTCAGATTGTTTATAAGAGGGTATGGTAAAATGATGAATGTTGACAAAGATTTTAGAATTAAAAGGATGAGAAGGGATCTAGAAAGCAAGGCAAGCCATTGTATCTATGAATTTATTAGTATATCAAGGAATAGATCTGACCAACTAATGTTTAAATTATGCTAAGAGTTTGTCAACTAAAATTTTATCTTTTTGAAAGACATCATTCTTACATTGGTAGGAGCCATTGACCTAGTTGACCATGAGCTGGTAATTACCAAAGACATTGATGGTCTTAATTCCCAAAGCTAAATTAGGTCAGAGGCCTATGACTATAGCTTCATACTCAGCCATATTATTGGTGAATTTGAAGTCAATTTTGAAGGAAAGAAGGGTCTCACCATCAAGAGGAATGAGAATAAATCCAACACCCCCACCTTGTTGGTACTTCTAACCATCAAAGAACATAGTAATTTGGTAGGTTATGTCCTCTTAGGAAAGAGTAGTGATGGATTCATCTAAGAATTCAAGAGGAAGTGGTTGGTGATCTATCAAAGGTGATTTAGCCAATTGGTTGATAATGACTTTCCTTTTAATTGAATCTTTTTTAAGGAACTTAAGATCAAATTTTGCTAAAATCATAAGCCATTTGGCCATATGTTGGTTTTGGTATGGCTTGGAATGCATATACTTGAGTGGGTTGGTATTGGTTATGACATAGGTTTTATGGTCAAGAAGGTAGTGGTGGAGTTTGGTGGCCATGAAATTTAAGGCTAATAAGAGTTTCTTGGTACGGGTATACTGAGTCTCATATTATACAATCATGTGGTTAATGTAGTATATGTCTTGCTCTTTGTGTTAATCTCAGTGAGCCAACATGGCCCCTAGGGAATGCTTAGTGGTATAGATATATAGGTGAAAAGGGTGGTCATCCTTAAGAGGGATGAGGATAGGTAGTGAAAGAAGGTATTGTTTAAGTGATTCAAAGACTTTTTGATAATTTTTACTCCATTTAAAAGAGGCATCATTTTTTAGAAGGTGATGGAAAGGTTGGCACCAATCTAAAAGATAGGAAATGAATGGTGAATGGATTGAAGATTTCCTTTTAGGATATAGAGTTAATTAAGGTTGGTAAGAGGGGCATCTCCAAGATTGCTTTGACCTTGGTAGGATCTACTTTGATTCCTTGAAAAGAGATGATAAATCCAAGAAGTTTTCCTGAAAGGACCCTAAAAACACATTTATTAGGGTTAAGCCTGACATGGAAATGGATTGGGCATTCAAATATAATTCCAAGACCTTTTAGATGATCTTGGTGAGATTTGTATTTTCCTAAGAGATCATCAACATAGTCCTTTATGATGGTGTGGATGAGGTCATGGAAGATGTAGGTCATATCTCATTGGTAAGTTGCACCAACATTCTTTAACCCAAAAGACATGACTCTATAGCAAAAAGTTCCCCAAAGGGTGGTAAAGGTGGTTTTATGTTAATCTTTAGGAGCAATCAATATTTTATTATAACCCAAAAACCCATCCATAAGAGATAACATCTCAGAGCTAATTGTAAGATCAACAAGATGGTCAATACTAGGTAGAGGAAAGTAATCCTTGGCATAGGCAAGGTCAAGGTCATAGAAATAGACAAAAATGCATAGACCCCTAGTTCCTTTGGTGATAGGCATGATATTCGAGACTCATTAGGGGTAGTCAATGGGTTGAATGAAGTTTACATACAAGAGATTTGGAAGCTCTTATTTGATGATAAATTATATGTGAAGACACATGCATCAAATTTTATGTTTAATAGGCTTGGCCTCATGATGATTGACTATGTTATGGGTAGCAATGGTGGAGTCAATCCTAGGTGAATGTTATGTTATAGTCTTGGAAGAAAGAGGATAATTCTCAAAGTTCTTTGACAATGTGGGGGTTATCCATAGTGCCTAAGTTGATATCCATGGTGGATTCATTCAACATGTTCAAGAATTTATGAGGAAGGAATTTATGGATTGAATAATCTGGGTCACCAAGGTAGGTGAGAATAGAATCATCATCTTGATGTTGGATGGTGTTGATGGTAGGAGAATTATTTTCTACCACTTTAGGATGGATGAGAGGAAGGGTTTTAATTTGTCCATCCTTTTGATAGGTCAGGGGGCCTAAACTAATGGTGTTGATAAAAAAAATTAGGAGGAATGATATCAAAATCCTTAGACTTGGAAGGAGGTTGGGTTGGTGAGGAGGGGATGTCTTCCTTAATGGTGTCAATAGGTTTGGATGAATTGGTAGGTTATTTAGGTGGTACAAACCCAACACCAAATGACTCATGAGGTTTTTAGATTTTAATTAAAGGTAACTCATGAGGTCCTTCTTTATATTTTCATAGACCAAATCCCTTCCATGCTCACCTATGATGGTATAATTTAGTGAATGCTAGTTTTCAAAGGTAGGAAAAGTTAGAGGTGAATGATCTGATAGAGGAGGTAGTGGTGGAATCAAGAAGTGGCCAATAAATTCCCCTTAGATTAAGTTTATTTGATGGTTGGGGGACTGAAAGGGATGATGGTTCTGATGTTAGGGTCATAGGAATAGTCATGTTTGAGGTTCCAATATTTTTTAGGAGTAGGTAAAGCATCTAATGCTAGAAGGTGATACTCCCCTAATGAGAATTATTGGAACATAGATCTCAAGGGCTTCTCTATGTGGATCTGTGAAGAAAGGATGGATGAGCTAGTTGACATTTCATCGATGGTTGATGATTGGGGTATAATTGTTGAAGGTATATCATATGGGTGTACGAGGACATCATTAGGGAAATATGTCATATTGCATGTTGATAAAGTATTCAGGTAGACTTGGATATTGATGACCTAGTCCTTATGCTCAAACTTAATGAATTCATGGAAGGTAGAAGGAAAACATTCCACGGAGTGAATCTAACTTTTTCCCAATAATATGTTGTATTAGAATTCTCCTTCCATCCTACATAGTTTTGAATGATGATGTTTCCTAAGGTAGTGTCCATAGTTTCGTTAAAGGATCAAAGGACCACTATGGATTTTAACATGATATTGTCTGGTAAGCTGAGTTGGTCATAATCATAGGAGGATATGATGTTAAGTATAACTCCCCCATTAATAACCACCCTTTTGACATAGGATTGGTTGATGTAAATGATAATAAAGAGTGGGGGATCTGGATCCTCAAGGTACATGAAAGGTATTTCTAAATCCTTAAAGGTGATAAGGTTGGAAGTTTAGACGATACCAATAAAGAAAACTAGAGGTTGAGGGTCATTAGATTTTACCTCAATGGATTGTAAGGCCTCTATGAGTGCTTGGTAGTGATGGGGAGAAGTAAAAATCAACTCATACAAGCTCATTTTTGTTAGGGTCTGGTGAATTTGATTAAGGATAGCTTTTTGGAAAGATATCACATAGGGGTTGGGGTATGAAGGTTTAGATTTGAAAGAACCTAAGATAGACACCTTGGATTTTATTGAAGATGGAGATGGTTGGGTGTGATTTTATTGGGAATGTGAAGAGGGGTAAGTCTAAGGAATTGACACCTTAGCCTTCCCTTTATTTTTATTTTTTGATCTAGTGACCACATTAATAGTATGGATAGAAGGAGAGGGTGAGGTATCAAAGTGGTTAGACTCATCTTTATTCATAGGTGAGAGTGAAGGAGTGGGTAAGCATTGGGTAGGTGTGGTTGTTGTTTGGGTTGGTATGGGTGACATAAGAGGTTCATTTTTTGATAGATCATCCTAATTATAAAGGTGGTAGATGAGAGTTTGGAGATTTGTAAAATTCTTTGTATCATGGATAGGTGTCTTATGGTATAAACAAATCAAAATTTTATTAACCCATGATGGTTTGGTATTATAGAGGTCAAAGGTTATGTAGGACTCAGTTAAAGGAAGATGTTTTCAATAACCATTGGAGAATGGTTATGTAGGACTCAGTTAAGGGTATAAATGTTTAGTATTTTTTGTTTTGGGTGTTGAGGTAGAAGGTTGTTTGAAAGTAGGTTTGGTGATATTTGTCATAGGTAAGGTAGTACACTTGGTTGATGGTTTTCGTTTAGGTAAGATGGTTGAAAATATATATTTGAAGGATGGAAAAGTAGGTAACTTAGGTATTTTATGTGTAGTAAAGGGAGGTACATTAGGAAGTAAGTGTAAAGGTGTAACCAATAGAGGTGGTGGGGTTTTGGTAAAAGTAATGGGATTAATTCTCAAGGTTGAGGGAGGTAAAATTTGAGGATCTGGTATTTTGGGTGGTTTTACCTCTTTTATTACTTTAGTTGTTGGTTTTGGAGGGGGTTTGTTTACTTTAGTTGACTTGGTGGGTTTAGGTTTTTAAGGGTCAGTTAATTTGGAGGAGGTTTCAATTGGTTGGGTGGAGGTTTTGGTTAGTTTATAAGGGCTAGGTTGGTCCACCAAATAAGTGGTTAGAATTTTTATTTTGATTTCCTTACCTTTGTCTTAGTTTTTGATGGAAGGTTTCAAAATTAGAGGTTTGGTGGGTAAAGTTATCTTTTCTTGTGAGATAGCTTCCAAATATGGAATGTATGGTTCTATAATATGGGAGATATGTGTGGTAACCTCTATCAAAGGTATGGATATGGTTACTTACTCTATTTTTATGCCCAAAAGGGTAAAAGGTAACTCTAATATTTCAATAAGTAGAGGGGGATTGGTAGATTGGTGAACAAGTTCTTTATTAGTGAGTATGTCAAGAACTATGTTAATGGTTCAGATGTCAAGAGAGCATTCACCATTGTTACTCTCATTTTTTGTGGGAATATGATTTAGAAAATATTGCCTAAATATGTCAAGGTCTTGGTTAGGTGGTGTATTAGGGTTTTCCAATGTAGGCTCCCCCTTGTCAATGAGGGATTGGATAAGGTATTACACCTATTGATATCATGTCCTATGACTTGATGAAAGGCACAATGGTGATTTTCATTATACCAACCTGACATGGGGCAAGAATCATCAAAAAATTGGGGTGGTTTAATTGGTAGAAGTTGGATGATATTAGCTTTTAATAACTTTTCCAAAATAGAATCATAAGGTTCCCCAAGTGGAGTTAATTTATTTTGGTTTCTCCATGTTTGGTTGCTTGAGTTTTGGTTTGAAGAGTTGGAGGTTTGATTTTTTAGGTTTTGTTAGTTGGTATATGGTGGACATGTGGCTTTGAGGACAATAGCATTTATTATTCCTTTGTTTTTGGTATTAGTATTGGGCTAGTTTCTTGATTTGGAGGAAAAAGCCTAATTGGTTTTATAGGTTGAATTCTTGTTTTTTAGTATAAGTTTTTCTTAGTTAATGGCTCAGTTCTCTAGTTTATGAGCCATGGTAAAAATATCCATCAAAGTTCTGTAAGATTTGAACACATAATGTGGATGAGATATTCTTGGCACATGCCTGAGAAAAGATATCTATAAGTTTGAGTTAAGCCAAGGAAAAGGAAAGTTGGCTAATTAAGTTCCTCGAATGAGCCATGAAATTGACAATGAAATCATCTTGAAATTTTTAGATAGATTAGAGGTAGGTGATGTAAAATTTCTTGGATATACTGATTGAAAAGTGATCCAAGAAGTTTTAGGCTAGATGGTTGAAGGAGAAGATGGAATGTTTGGTTATGGCACTATACCAATCCAATGTTAGTTTGGATAATGACATAGGAAAGGTACAGAGGAGAAGAGTGTCATCATGGGTAATCAAGAAACAAGAATTCCTAAATGCTCTTAAATGTTGTTGAGGGTCTTCATTATTATTAAACTTGGTAAATTTTGGAAGCTCTCACTAGGTTGGACAAGGTCTGATAGGGTCTAAAGGGTGAATAGGCTCATTGCAAATTTGATCATAGGATAAGAGATTATGGGCTCTAGAGATGGATGAATCAAGGGTAGTCATATTTTCCATGATCATCTTCATGAAGTATGTTTTGGGTTGAGTACCCAGGAGGTTGTAAGATGCATATTGCAGTGGTGGTTGAGAAAAATGTTGATAGTGAGTGGAAGGTTGAGAGGTTACCACATATTTGTATGTGGATACTAATGGTTAGGTAGAATATATATATTAGTAAGTGGATGCCAATTATTTGGTAGGGTTTGGTAGCAAGCATGTTCCCTTTTGGATTATGGGGATAACTAAAGGTTGCTTGTTGGGTAGGAGTGATAGTTAGGTTAGTGGCCGATGGAATGGTAGTGACATTTGTACTAATTGGAGGTAACATAGAGGGTATGGACACCACAAGGCTTTGAAGTGGAGTATTATTTGATGGGTAGTGCTAGAGGTAGGCACTCTTATTTAAAAGGAGTGATTGGTAGGCAATATAAGGGAAATAGTAGTTTAGGCTGGTTGATTTTGAGTGGTAGCCTCAAGGTGATTGTTGGTTGATGATAGGGCTTGGGTAACTAAAGGTTGAGTAGTACCCATGGTAGTGGAGTTACACCCCATGATTTGGAGAGGCATGCCATAATATAGATATTAGGTGGGGTCAAAAATAGGATTCGGTAAGATGTAGTTCTAAGGTAATATTGTAAGGCTAAATGATTTTTGTTTAGGAAAGTGGAAAAATCCACATCTCTTAGGATTACCTAAACGGGACTTTCTAAAGTGTGAGGGGAGTCCATGGGTTTATAAATGTGTTCCATGGATGGAGAGGTGGAAGAGGTTGGTTGACTTGGTGGTGAGTTTTATTCCTCAAGGTCCCTCATTATTGGAAAGTAAGAACCATATAAGAAAGTAGGAAAGGAATGATACATTCTCACACCTCAAAACAAAGATAAAAAAAAGATTCAAGGCAAACAATGTACTCACAAAGATTTCATTAATTCCTAGGATTTATTTTCATATCTCTTTTGGTTTATGCCTTAGAAAAGTGTGAAGGGGAAATCGGCATGAATAGGTCTTAGAAAGTAATCTATGTTTGGTTTCAGGTTGTGTTTAGGTGCTAGAAAAGAAGTCTTTATTAGATCAGATGTGTGGATTGATATCTAGGGCTTTCTCCCCTTAATTCATGATACCATATCCAGTGTGAGTGCTTCACCTTTATACCATTTATTTATAGTTTATACTCAACTAGAGAACTGAGCTGGTTATCCCCTTAGTAATTTAATCCAAGTATGATAAATAGGAAAGGGTAAGGTGATCTACTAGGTGATGAAATCCTAGTCAGGCCTTGTCTCAAGTGTATCTATGTTTGTTTTAGTTTAATTGGTTTGGTTTATATAATATTTTTGCACTACGGTTAATTTTCTTTTTTTCAATTAAACTATATGAGCTAGTTAAACAAGCAAACAAACTATATATGCAAGTTAATTTTAACCAAAAGGAAATTTTTATTTATTTTTGAATGAATACACTAAAAACTAGAATGCACCTGTAAATTCAAGATGAGAATGAAATTCCTAATCCTAGGATGATTTCCTTTTGAAATGCAAAAAAAAGGACAATTTTTGTTTTTTATTTTATTATTTTTTAGAAAGAAAAAAAGACTAAAACTTGCATTTTGAAAGGAAGAAAGGAACATTTGAATTTTAAAATTGAGATGTGAAAATAAATGAAATTTTAATAATTTAATTAAATGTCCTAAAACATATATGAACCCAATAAAACTCAAGGGTCCCACCGGGCATACCAAAATGTTTCAATCTATTTTTGTTTTTTTTTGCTTTTTCTTAATTTGGAAAGAAAGAAACTAGTCAAGAAGGGTGTGTAAAAAACTATTAAAATGTGTGCACGTTGAATAAATATTTTTTGAGAGATCCTATTTAACTTTGGAATATTACCTAAAAATAATAAACACTTAAACACACTTATTTTTTAGACAAGTAGATGGGTGGATTGCCTAGCATGAGCTAGATCCTATAAGCGAAATATTGCTAGGAAGCTATCAATCCACCTACTTAAAAAATTTAAGTTAATAAATAAAAATTAAATGAAATTAAATAAAATATCAAATAACTGAAAATAAAATATTAAATTACTAATTTTTATTAATAAAATTAAACTCTTTGCTAATATAATTAAACTATATGAGCTAGTTAAACAAGCAAACAAACTATATATGCAAGTTAATTTTAACCAAAAGGAAATTTTTATTTATTTTTGAATGAATACACTAAAAACTAGAATGCACCTGTAAATTCAAGATGAGAATGCAATTCCTAATCCTAGGATGATTTCCTTTTGAAATGCAAAAAAAAGGACAATTTTTGTTTTTTATTTTATTATTTTTTAGAAAGAAAAAAAGACTAAAACTTGCATTTTGAAAGGAAGAAAGGAACATTTGTATTTTAAAATTGAGATGTGAAAATAAATGAAATTTTAATAATTTAATTAAATGTCCTAAAACATATATGAACCCAATAAAACTCAAGGGTCCCACCGGGCATACCAAAATGTTTCAATCTATTTTTGTTTTTTTTTGCTTTTTCTTAATTTGGAAAGAAAGAAACTAGTCAAGAAGGGTGTGTAAAAAACTATTAAAATGTGTGCACGTTGAATAAATATTTTTTGAGAGATCCTATTTAACTTTGGAATATTACCTAAAAATAATAAACACTTAAACACACTTATTTTTTAGACAAGTAGATGGGTGGATTGCCTAGCATGAGCTAGATCCTATAAGCGAAATATTGCTAGGAAGCTATCAATCCACCTACTTAAAAAATTTAAGTTGATAAATAAAAATTAAATGAACTTAAATAAAATAGAAAATAACTGAAAATAAAATATTAAATTACTAATTTTGATTAATAAAATTAAACTCTTTGCTAATATAATTAAAACAAAGCAACTAGTGTGATTAATACTAATGCTGAAAATCAATTATCTTAAGGTTGTGGTTTTGGTTTGGAAAAGTGATGAGTATTTAAGAAAATATGGTTTGGTAGATAGATTAAGGTTGTAAATAAACAAGGATATGAATGGGTAAATGGATCAAAGGGGTAAGGATGACAAATGGGGTAAATAGAACAAATAGGGAAATAGGATTAGAAAGGGGTAAATGGAACAAAGAGGAAAATGAGGTAAAAAGGATAAATGGGTAAATATGACAAAGAGATAAATGAGATAAATGGGATAAAAAGGAAGAGGTTAAGAGGTAAAGGGTATGGGGTCTAATAAAATAAAAGGTAATAAAGAAAGAAATAAATGAATAAAAGAAATACAATAAAGATTACCTTCCAATCTTGGAGAAGAATGTTGATGTAGATGTAGTTGATGATGTTGTTGGAAACCTATAGTGATTTTAGTAGAGCTTCATTGAATTGAATTTTTTTCTCCAATATTTGGATTATATCCTTCAAATTTTATCTTGAAACTTTTAATATGATAATTCTCTCACCAAAAACTAACTTAACCATAGGTGAAGGGGGAGGGTCATATTTATAGCATTTATTGTCAAGAAACATGCCAAAGAAGTGAAATAGTCAAGCATGGTGCCATTTTTCAAGTGAGATCATAAATGACAAAGGGGATAAGGTTGGTGGGATTCCCACCTTGTTGATTTGTCTCCCACCTTACACATGAGTCCAATTTAGAGTGGAAATCATGTGCATGGGCTCAAATGAGATCAAAGGACTTTTTACCAAGCTAGTTTGTCTTTTGGCTATGTGCCCCATGAATTTTGGTACCATTCTCCATGTGGGTGCATGAGTGGTCATGGAAGTTAAGGGGGTGACATTACCACTTATCCAATAGGTCACCCACTTTGTTGGTTTGTCTCCCAACTTGTTAAAGAGTCAAAAATGGAGAGGGAATCAAGCACATGGGCTCATATGGGCCCAAAATATTTTCCACTACTCACTTCCATCTTTTGGATAAGTACCAAATGAATTTTGGAATCATTATCCATGCATGAGGAAAAAGACACATGTTTAATAATGGTAACATAGGGAAAAAATTGCCATACTTCAAAGGATGGGCCCTTTAGTGCTTAGTGATGTCATTAGGTACCTTTGGAGGTGGGTCCTAGGTGGGGTATGATGTCCCACCTCAAGCCACCTCACTTCCAAGACATGTAATTTGCCATATCACCTTTCATGTCACTTCCCATGTCACTTTCTATGTCACATGCCATGTCACTTTCCATGTCATCATGAATAGTGATAGTGGGTCCCATAGTGAATAGTCATAGTGAGTAGTACTTTTGAATAGTAATTACAAGTAGTAATATGTGAATAGGAGAATAGTGATTTGGTTAGGATAGGAGGGGTTTGTTAAGGGTTAAAATGGCTTTAGGTGGTCTTTAGGGAGTCTTCAGGCATTCAGTCATCAAAAACTACAAGTGTGTAGTTTTTTAGCATTTATAGTATTCAAGAAAACATTATATTTCACTTCCCATTTGGTCACCTGAGTGCCCATAAAATATTTGGCATTGTCTAAGATAATGGTGCAAGGGACACAAAATATAGTGATAATTTTTTCCATGAATTACAAAATATATGTTTCCATGGCATATTTTAATGTAACTTCCTCATTCCATATGGTGAAATAATCAATCACTGTAAGGACCCATTTGTGTATGGCACTTGATGGTAGATTGATCATGCTAATAAAATATAATCCCCACTAAGAAAATAACTAGTCAACTTGGATTAGCTAGAGAGGAAGATATGCTAATATTTGATTTCCTATAAAGTAGGCACATTTCTCATAATTTTTCACCCATCTAAGTGCATCTTGGAAAACGTTAGGATAATAATAGCCCATCATCATTATTTTTATGGAAGTGGTCCTTGTATAGAAATGGCCACCTGATAATCCATTATAAAACTCTTCGAGTACTTTGGGGATTTGATCATGCTTGATGTACCTTAAAATAAATATATTAATATATTTCCAAAATAAAATCCTATTTATGAGAGCATAAGGAATAGATTAGAGCCTGAAGTACCCTTTTTTGGATTGTTAGATCTCATGTGGGTATTCATTGGTATATGATAAGGTTGTCGTGTCATTGATACAACTATTGAGCTGATGAGTATTTATTAGTTGAGACACCTATCAAATGTATATTGCATCAAGAACGTTAACTTTAGAAGTAAGCTACTCACACAAGCCCTTTCCTCTTATGATCTTATTTATTTTAATGATCACATAATATTCCATGACTTTCATGATCCAACATGCTCTTTTATCATTTATTTTGTGACTTAGAAGGAACTCCTTTATACTTTGGTGACTAATCATTAGATGAATATTGTTATTTGAGATCATGTGCCTAAATATTTTGAGAGATTTTATTACTACATAAACTTATTTCTCAATAAAATTATACCTTTCCTCATAATCCTTTAAGGATTGACTAAAAATAGATATAGGTTATTCCAACTAATCTTTCTTCTATTGGGCTATAGTAGTTGATACACTTCCTTCCCCTCTAAAAGCATAGATAATGAAGTCATTCTCATAGTTGGGATTTATAAGGGTTAGAACTTGATAAATAACCTACTTAATGGATTTAAAGTTATCCTTTCCTTCCCTTGTCCACCTGAAATTGACCCCTTTTTAATGCATACTAATAATGGGTTTAACCATAGTGGTAAATTTTAGAAAAACCTCCTTACGGAGTTAATCTTCCCCAAGAAACTTTGTAGTCCCTTTTATGGCTTAGAAGTTCTAGTGAATAGATAACACTTACCCTCTCTGGGTCTATTATAAGGTCTTCATTCAAGACTATGTGTCCTAGTAGTTTCACTTCATGAACTAAAAATATGCACTTTTTTGGATTGAGGGAAACTCCAAACTCTTTACACCTTTCAAAAAGTTTCTTGATGTGATCTAGGTGATAACTAACCTATTTTAAATAAACCTTGATGTCATCTAGATACACCAAGATCATTTCATTGATCAAACCCTTGAAGGCCATATCGATGTCCATTTGGAAAGTATCACCAAAAATGGTCAAACTAAAAGGCATCTTCTTGTAGGTGTATGTTCCCCATTTGGTAGTGAAAGCAGTCTTAAACTCATCAAATTCCTAAACTAGGATTTGGTTATATCCAAAACAACCATCTAGAAGGGAAAACCTCTTGACTCTAGCTACTATTTGGAGGATTTTCTCTATGGGTGGAAAGGGATAATTATCCTTCAAGGATGATTTGTTTAGGTCTCAAAAATCTAAACAAATCCTAATTTCATAGTTCTTTTTCCTAACATGGACCATGTTAGCAACCTAAGATGAGTAATTAATGGGGAAAATGATGTTAGTTTCTATCAACTTGGACAACTCATTCATCATCAAATGATCTATTTTTAGTTTTATTTGATTCTATTTTTGTCTAATAGAATTAGTATTTGGGTTAAGCTCGATTGTGTGTTGGGATAATCTTGATTCAAAAATCCCTTAGATCTTTATAACTCCAAGAAAAGTTATCATCAAATTCTTAACACAACTCAATAAAATATTGATTTTTATAGGTGTTACATACCTTTATTATTTTCAAATCCTTTATTTTTGATATTACTACTCGCTCATAGTCTTCTTCCTTGATTGTGAGATTTTTCTTCTCACCCTTCAACTTATCATCAGAGTTGAAGATAATTTCTAAAGTAACAAGACCCATAGGAAAGTTGTTAGTTTTCAGCTAAATTATTTGTTCCCATACTATTCTTGGAGTCTTGAATAATTTTTGTTATATAATTTAGCCTCATCTTGCATAAAGTTAACAATATGTTCATTGATGTCAAAAACCTACTAGTTGGTTGCATTGTTAGGGATAGATGGTCTCACTATCATCTTTACATACTACCTATTATCCTTATTAATCTCTTCAAGTAGATCATATTGATAACCCACTGAGGTAATGTGATCAACATCCTTAATTTTTAATCTCAGTACTATTTATATGTTTAAAGAAATAAATCTTTAAACAAGTCCCAAAATCTATGTTTATAATATCTCAACAAGCTATTTTTGGTTTTGCTTTTTGATCTTACCTAGTGAATAATTAGTTCAATGTCTCCAAACACTTGTAGTGATTGAGCTCCCCTTTATTTTTCCAACTATATAACTCAAATCAATGATTCATATTTTGTCACAATGTTAGTGCAACTAAACTATAGTGTAAAGGAATAGAAATAACTTTCCATTTGGGGAGAGTCCAAAACAATACCAACACCTGCGCCTATACTATTCCTTCTCCTTGAGCCATCAAAGTACAATTCCCACATTTCCTTGTGATCCTGAGCTAGTTTTACAATATTTAAGATGATCACATAATATTCATAGATTTAATATATACCCAACCCTGTTTCATTGACATAGTCATAAGGATCAAATTAGAGAGTTGATCCCTATTAATCAAGGTGAGTATTTGAGATTTCTTCCATGAGTAAATTTTGAGTATTAATCAAGTCCTTCTATGTTGGGATGGACAATGCTTCCCACATAGTAACATTCAAGTTAGTCTTTTTAATTTGTTCTACAATACTAAAAGTAATTTTAACAACCTTTTCTTGTGCCTTTGTGTGAGCTAAATCATATTTTATGATATTTAAGATCATTTCTTTTTACTTTACTAACCAATTAACACATTGGGTGGATTTTGAGATATGTTACTTTTGAAACCTCTTGTACAACTTTAGAAGTTGTATCTTATTCATCCTTGGGGGATAATCACCTTTTATTACCCTCTTATTAGAGCATGTATTTGTCTCTATTGAACTACCATCATTGGTTAGTGCTTCCTTCTATATTATACCACAAAAATTATTTTCTTGGCAGTTCAAAAGAGTGGTCTCATTTTGAGCAGGCACCTATACCCCTTCCTATTGAGTACTAGTTTATTTTTGTTGCCCTTGAGGTGTTGATATGATTTATACCATCAAGGTTTGACTAATCACACCATGAAGGAAAAAATTTTGATTATGTGGTTGGGCACAAGGATAACACCACTCATATTCTTGGATAATGTTATTCTAGATAAGAATAATGGTATTAGAAGTACTAAGGGTAAGTGGAGCATGAATATTTTAGGATTTTGCTTGCATGATTTGTCTTTGGTATTATGAATTGCCTTGGTATGACTGCCTATTTGGTTGATATTCTTGATTACATGATTGATAATGCTTATAATTTTGAGACTGTTGCCTTTTCATGGCTACCAACTCATTACCAAATCTTTTAATAAATGACTTAACTTTATATAAATCATTAAAAGGGACAAGAGATAAAGTTGGTTGATTGCTTCTTGTGGGAGTTAGGAATACAATAGGTTGACTAGGATTCAATTTTGGGAACAATGGAATTAAAGGTTGAGGAGCAATTTTCCCAACTTAAATGAGGAAAGTTTAGGATCTTAATATAATGTCATAAGAATTAGGAAGTGTGATGCCACCCACTAATTGGATCATGATGGCTATATCACTATTTAAAACTCTTAAATAATATAATAAATAGCTTTTTGGAGATGGTTTAACCAACACTAGGATTCTATTTAAACTATTTTAGAAGTGGAAATTAAAATCACTCATGAACTCATGGGTATCCCATTTAATAGTGTTTATTTGCTCAACTAGTGATAGGTGGTTAATCTTATCCTCAAAATGTATGCATATGGCAGACCCTAGATCATCCCAAACACACATGGAATTCGGGATTAGACTCTTATACCACTATAATGCTTTACCCTTAAATGATGAGACAATAATTTTGATAGAAACATTTTCTTGTATAATATTATGAATAAAACAAATGTTAGCAACATATTCAATGTGTTCAATGGGTGTGGTGGATGTTTCACTAGTAAAATATGGAAGGATTTTTAGAGCTGAGGTGTATATGTCCTCATATTAGGCCAACATAAGTTGGATGCCTCTATTGAATGGTACAAAAATTTTATTTCTTTGGGCCATAGTGGGAGTTATGAAAAAATTATGGTCATTTATGGGAGATGCAAGTAGATTTGTAGGATTTACTCTAGGATTAATTAAAACTAATCTTGATTTTCTTTTATATGGAAAGGATAATTATTACAAGTCAGTCCTCTTACCTTTAGTAGATTATCTTATCTATATATTTGGCATACATAAACATGAATTTCCTAAAAAAATTAATCTGATGGAATCACTAGGTGCTCTTGAGACATGTATGAATCTTGGTCAATGATTGCTGAAAATATCACCAATTTCTTAGCTATGATCTTTGGGTCCCACCAAGCATGTCAGTAATTATTATCAATTAGATTTTGCATTGAGTTTGTGTTGTAAGAGTTATAGTATTTGGGAATCTAATGACATAATGGGACCAACTCCAAGCTATGGGACCTTGGAAAATTGAGGTGAACCTATGGAGAAGTCTAACTCCCTTTCACTAAGCTTAGTCTAACTAATACATGACCAGTTTACTTCAAACTTTAGCTTCTTAGTGATTTTGCTCCTAACTAGGGTTTTAACTTGTAAGGAAAAAAAATTAGAAGGAATTTTTAAAATGAAAATGGTGATGTACCAAAGGTTTCTATTGAAAATGAATTATTTATTTGATTGAACATAGTTTGAACAATAATATGTTGAAACTTTTTGAAGCACAATCTTACACTAGTATAATATCAAAGGCAATGTTTGTCATTTATCAAATAAGGAACAAGTTATTTATTTTTCCTTGAAAATATTTCAAAAGGGAAAAATAATTACCACAAATGAATCTATATGACTGAAACAAGACTTATATCATTCAAAAATGTAACAAAAAACCATACATACATAATTATAACACAAGATAAGGAAGGCAAAACTTTAGTAAATTAATATTATCTAGGTTATATCATGTAGATAAATTTATCAAAAGAAAAAAAAATTATCATAAAAAAGATCCATGGGCTATGTAGGAGACCCATATTTATAACCAAAAATTAATCCTTTAAGAGCAGAGATTAACAACTTTTACACTCAATCTTGGATCAAGAAATTAGGGAGTGCCTATACAAATGTCATCATCTCAGCTTGAATAGGCATCTTTGGTAGAGTAGAAGGAAGAAGAGGACTATAAAATAACTAGGCACATAACCAAGTGTTGAAGAAGGATAAAATATTTTTGGATCCTTCCATTCAAACCATCTCTCTTTGATTTAAGTTAAAGAAATCTCTCCCCAAGAAATGGGGTGCCAAAATGAACTCTATGACATGGTAAGTATTTTAATTAAGTTGAATGCTTTTTCCAATATTTGAATATTTTAAAACTTAATTTGTAAAACATAAATTTTAATTTGTAGTTGAGACTTTTAAAACTTATAAGTCACTTGAAAAAAAGGAATGTGCAAACTATAACATGTGTTTTTACAACTTTTAAGTCATTCAACTAGTCAAAAAGAAAAGTGCAAAATACAAGTTGCACTTTTAAAACTAAGACTTGACAAAATGATAATTGAAAATTAAAACATTTTTAAAATAAAAGATAAAAGCTATCAAAATGATATTTTAAATTTGAAACTTTCAAATTTACAATGTATCTTACAAAATTTGTAGTTTATAGAATGCATTTTTCCCAAACAATCAAATAATCAATCAACAACAATGTCATCAAAGGATTCCTTGTCATTTTCTACTTGTATCTTCTCAATGTAAATATAAAATCTACCAAATATTTATCATAGGTGCTCTTCATCAAGACCAATTATGTAAAAATTATTTATGCAAAAATTCTAATTTTGCCTCAAATAACTCTTTCGAAGAAGCTCTGTAGACTTTGATATCCTTACCCATTTGATCAAGTGTATTGTGATACTTGATGAACCACTAGATGAAATCCAAATTTAAATTTGTGTCATGTGTTAACTCCTTCTTTATCACCTCTTTAAATTTATCTTGGATAATTTTAATAGGAAGAGGTGTATATTGGTAATATACTACCTCACATGACAATTTGAAAATTGAATCTTCAATGTCATACAATATATTTGTGGCCTTATCACTTGTGTGCTTGGCCTTCTTAATACTCTCATGTATTTATTTTGGCTATATATTTGATTACCCTTTCTATATCATCATGTTCTAAATTATTTTTTATTATCTTTTTTGACATGAGTGTGTTGTTCTCTATCTGATCAATGGCCTGCAACTTGGGAATGTATCACTTTAGCCTTTTAACTTCTTCCTCATATTTATTGATTTATGCCTTTAAAGATGCCAAGTCATTCTCTAGTGTCTTTTAATAATCCATGGATAACCCTATCACCCCATTTCATTTGGTTATTAGTTCTTTAACCCAATATTTTGTAGCCTTACCCATAATACCAATCACTTTCATTGCATCATATGTTTATTTATTAGGGAATTGGGATATAGATTGAGCTGGTTGAGCTGATTCAAGTTAATATGTTGGGTCTATAACATTCCTTAAGGAAGTCATAAAATGATTAGCCTTATTATTTATCTCATCATTAGTGACCTTGTCACTATCTATTTTATCAAAGAGAGAACATATGTTTGTCTAAACATAATATTTTAGTCCTCTCTTATTAGACAACCAAGGTGTACCTTGGATAACTGATAATCCCCCATCACAAAATCATATTTTTGTTTATCATGTGTGTGAAATAGTATCCCCACATAATTTTCCCCTATTAAATAATATGAAATTTTAAAAATGGTCTTGGACCTCTCTTTGCTCATTTAAATGTTCTAAATAGAACAAAATCTAGGGTATTGGGAGATATCATCTATTTCTTCTTCTTAGACATTAATTATACTAGCCAACTAAGAGTGGATATCAATGAATCATGTATTATTCCAATGACCATCATTACCTATGAATATATAACTAAAGCTACCAAAATGGTAGTTATCATAACAAGTGATCTATCTATAATTAACATTATCACCAATTCTTTGGTAGATGATTTATCTCTCTCCACCCCTCTAATGGGTTGAATATCCATAGTTGTGTCAGTGGGATTCACCATTTCCACCTCCTTGGTGGGATTTTTAGTCAAGGTGAGAGTGGATGAAGGAAAAGATACTTGGGTTGGTGGAGTGGGTATGATTACAAGGGGTGTGAAAGCTAGAAGTGAGACAAGTAGAGAGGTAGGCATGTGTGTTTGGAAAAAGGGAACTTGTGGAAGGGTGGTGTCAAAGGTAGAAAAATAATCTATCAATTTAGTTTAAATTACTAGAGTGGAAGTAATGAGAAGTGGGATGGAAGATGAATATGTATATATTATTGACACAGTGTCTATGGTAGGTAATGGGACTATAGTTAGAATGACTGAGTTTGTAGCTATGTACTACTAGGTGTTATTGGTGATTAATGAGGTAGTAGTGGATATAGTGGATAAAGTGGAAGTGATTTTAGAATAGAGAGGTAAGGTGGAGTTATAATAACCAAATACATTGATTGGATTAATATTAAGGGAGTAAACTTGCACTAGTGGGATGGTATAAATAGGATAAGTAATTACTTGTGTTGGTTGGATAGTAGAGATAAGAGGGGTTACAATAGTGGTGTCCCCTATGGAAGTTGGTAGTGTTTGGTCAATTATTTGGGTTTTTAGCACTTAGGTGTTAGAAGAATCCCTTTTTCCTATTTGATTTTATTTCCATTAATATGAGACAATTGGCCCTACTATGTAATTTTCTTGAGTGCCATTGCTATAACCTTTTTCTACTATTACCTCTACACACTTATCCTTTGTATTTTTTAGTTTGTATAGGATATTAAATCTCTCTTTAGTTATATTTACACCCTTACTTCACAATTAGCTTAAATTTATATTAATAACTTGGGTGCTCTTATATAATAAAGAGAAGGATTTAGGTATATTCTACCTAACTTGAGGAAGGGGTTGGAGGTATATATGATTATCATAATACACCCTATCCACTAGATGTTCCTTATATTTAAAATGTTCTATAAATATTGACATACCATAAGTCTTAATTTTTTCAAGGGCCATTCTATAATAATCCCTCAACATACCCTCTTCCTCATTCTACATATCCTCCCAATAATCTTCATAAAATAGAATATGGGAATATGAATAACCCAATAAACTAGTAACATAACTTATCACATCATAAAAGGGCATACCATCTAGATATCTCAAAGTCATCTAGGTCATCTTTGCATCCACACATTTGGCCTTGGATAAACAAGGGAACATGTCTCTTCCTATACTAATAGGGAAGTGTATGTCTATCTTGTGCCTTCTTGATAAGAACTTATGGGTTTACACTAGTTGTATTACAAGTTTCATTAAGGCCCAATTGTCACTAACATATTTGGGAAGGGTGTAAGGACACCCAATGAAACCACAAACTATGATGTAGGAATATGTGGGGAATCAGATAAAGTATCATCTCCAATTTGTAATTTTTATAGTTACAACATTATAAAATCTTGTCTTCCCTAGTTATTTTTCAATCATGATTATGATGTAGTAGATAAAATCATCATTAAATATTATGAGTTATTATTATCATCCCTAAAAAGTGAGGTTAGGATAGTAGTTATAAAACTTATTAATCTGATTGGGCACTATGTTTAACCCCAAGAATGCCCTTCTTCTTACTAAAGCATAGACGAGGTAAGAGGTCATATATATTTTACCAGTGGTTTGAACCTCAAGTAACTATTTATGAATGGAGTTACTAATAAATTGGCCCAATTAATGTATTTTTTATTTTTTTAGATTACCCATATATATTGGTACATCCAATCTTGGTATTTATTTACATTAGATCTCCTTATAACTCTATGTAATAGTATAATGATATCTCTAACCTTATTTTTGAAGTTTATCCTAGCTAGGGTCTTATCCATTCTTGTGGATGAAGTTTAAAGGGTATTCAACCACTTTTTATTTATAACCCATAAAAAGGTTAAGGTATTATCTTGGTACAACTTCTTGGAAGAATAAGGAGTAATGTTTATATAGATCTAAAACTCTAGGATTAAGACCATAGTGTCAATGAAATATAGTTATAGTCTTATAATCTTCTCCCGTTTATTATTCCCTAATTATCTCTTCTTTGCATCATAATGTTTATCCATAATGAGTTTAAGCTCAAGGATTTGCATTAAGAGTGGAAAGGTTGTATCCTAAGGTAAGCCACTATCATAAATGATCTAAATCCAACCATTCTTGAATTATGCATTGACCCTAGTCCATAAACTAGTTAGGTATGTGCGACATAGGTCAATGTTAATTATCTCATTGATATTAGAATCCAATCTTGAAGGTACACCATGTCCCTTTGATTTAAACTTCATCTCTTTTCTAGACATATGCACTAGGAAAATGGGTGAGGGTAACTAATTATAGAGTTGGTTAGGAGTTGTGTTTACAATTACATGTTATCTTCTTGATTTTAACCTTGTGTAGGTTTTTTTATGTTTTTGAAGGGTTTAGCTTTGTCAAGAATATAGTGTGAAATGGTAGCTGTAAAGTTCAATCAAAAGGTTTGGCAAGGTTACGGTTTGCAATTACAAGTTAGATATTTGATGGGAACTCAGGGTGATAAAATAAAGGAGATATCAACCTATATATGAGTAGGTATTTTATGTGTTTATTTAGTTACAATTTTTATGAGGTATCAATTTGAGAAGGCAAGAGGGATCTCCACCTAGATCTAGATAAATTTTAGGAAAAACACTAAGGCAAAGCTATAAGTACCTAGGGAAATCTAACAGTAAGATTTAAACAAGTGAAAGTAAAAATTGGAAATTTGTGAATAAATAGTGATGATTTTGATAATATATAAGAAAAAAACTAAGCACAATTTGGGAAAATGATTAAACTTTCAAGAAAAACTATAGAGGCATATATTGAAGGAAAGTGTAGGTGACCTAGGATAATACTATGGATGTATGCACAGGGTTTGACAATGGATAGATATGGTTTTTGCATTGCTCAATGATGGAGGTATAGTTTGGGTTTTGACATCACTTTTATTTTATCTCTAGTTTTCAATATTGCTTGGAGGAGTTTTGGTTTGTAATGTTAATAAAATGATGTAAAACCCCTAACTATATATTAACAAACCCATAATTTAATGCCAAACATGTGAAAAATGGTGTCAAATGGATAAATAGGTGGGGAAATAGGTCATCAGAGTTACCTTATAGGTTTAAAAGTTTAAAAATTAGAAATATGTTCTCCATTATCCAATTTACATTTAATTTGGTAGAAGTTTTGGAGGTGGAGATCGCTTAGGAGATGAGGAGAAGAATTTGTATTACACTTTGCTATTAGGGTGTGGAGCTAAAAGCTTCACCAAGGAGCATACTTTAGCAGTTTTGGGTCTACACAGACACCGGCGTCAGTCAGGAGCAACCGACGTCGGTCAAGAACAGTTGCAGAGATGCTGACGTCGGTAGTGGGTTGGCCGACGGTGGTCACAGGCAAGCAACAGGAACCGACGTCAGTTACCTGTGCATCCAAAAAGCTATTTCTGTGGACAGAAGCGAGTGTTTGCATGATGAGTTTGAGTTGTAGTCTCAAGCTCACGTCTCTATTATTGGCAATACTATTTTTAGAGCCCTTGTTCAAGTGGCTCAACTGCTTTTTGGAAGTGCATGCTCAAGTCTCCTAATTCTATATGTAGAATTAGATCTTCCTAGCTTATTGTAGTTATTGTGGATTATTGTAATAATTCATTGTGTGTGAAGAACAGTACAAAATTGAATCAATCCAGGCTTGTTGGAGTTGATTGTTCTTGAGAGAGAGAGCTCTTGAGGAATAGAGATCTATTGAGAGATCTATACATCTAGGAGAGGTGTGGAAGAAAGAAGTTTCTTCAATTATATTCCTTTTGTAAAGAGTTTGTTAATACAAGTTTTTAGGGTGGTTTCTTGTATCTCTTGTTCTTGCTGTTTATCATTCTAATTACTTGTCTATCTGATTCAATTCCGCGTTTATTGCTTTCACAAGTGTAATCTATTGTTGGTTGATCTCCAACAAGTGGTATCAGAGCCTTGGTTGCAGGTTCAGAGCTTGATATCTAACAAGTGGTATCAGAGCTCAGGTGCACTAACAGGTGGTTCAGATCTGTGTAGTGTGTATTGATTACAGGTTCTCATAGGAGTTTCTGCAGGGATTTTTGTTTGAGTGGGAGAAGCAATGGCAGATGAAAGTAAACTGAGAATGGAAAAGTTCAATGGTAAAAATTACCAACACTAGAGAATGCAGATAGAGGATTATCTGTATCAGAAAGATCTCTACTT
Source organism: Torreya grandis (assembly GCA_037957365.1). Lineage (NCBI taxonomy): Eukaryota > Viridiplantae > Streptophyta > Pinopsida > Cupressales > Taxaceae > Torreya > Torreya grandis. Next base: position 1,174,038 of record JARHVA010000846.1, read on the forward strand.
ACCGTTAGGTGGGGTTGCAAAGAAGCCCAAAGACATGGAGGATGAAGAATGGGAAGTTCTTGACAGAAAGGCTCTGGGGTCTATAAGACTAAGTCTAGCATCCACTGTGATATCTAATTTATCACAGGCAAAGTCTACGATAGAGTTGATGACTACGTTAGCAAATTTGTATGAAAAACCCTCAGCTTCCAATAAGGTATATCTTATGAAGCAGTTATTTAATTTGCATATGAATGAAGGTGGATCTGTTTCTACTCATCTGAATGATTTCAATGGAATTGTGAATAAATTGAGTTCAGTCAATATAGTATTTTATGATGAAATAAAAGCTCTTTTAATATTATGTTCTTTGCCTGAAAGTTGGCATGGCTTAGTAATGGCAGTAAGTAATACTATATTTGCATCAAATATTTTGAAAGTAGAGGATGTTGTTAGTGTTATCTTGAATGAGGAAATACGCAGGAAAAGCACAGAAGAGACATCTGGGAATGCTTTAAGTTTTGAGAGCAGGGGAAGGCAGAAAGAGAAGAGCAAGAAAGGCAAATCAAGATCCAAATCTAAGGGGAAAGGCAGATCTAAATCCAGAAATGGCAGAAGGCCACAATGCTGGAATTGTGGAAAGATGGGGCACATAAGCAGAGATTGCTGGTCAAAGCCTAAGGAGGACAATCAGCACAAAAGAAAGGAAGAATCCAAGGTTGCAGGTATTGCATAAGATGCTTTAATTTTCTCTCTGCATAATAATATAGAATCTTGGGTATTAGATTATGGTGCATCTTTTCATGCTACCCCTAACAGGGAATATTTCAGTGACTATATCCATGGAGATTTTGGAATAGTGTATCTAAGGGATGATGAGCCCTGTAAAATAATTGGCAAAGGTAAAGTGCAGCTGAAGATGCAGAATAGCAACACATGGGTGTTGAGAGATGTGATGCATGTTCCTAGCTTGAAGAGAAATTTGATTTTTGCAGGAAAGTTAGGGGATGAGGGTTGTACAGTAACTCTCACAGCAGAATCTTGGAAAGTGACCAAGGGTGCACTTGTTATGGCCAGAGGTAAGAGAGAAGGTACTCTCTATTTGTGTAATTGTGTTACTAACAAATCTCCTTCTGTATTATCTACTTCAGATGTGGATGCTAAATTGTGGCACTCAAGGCTTGGCCACATGAGTGAGAAGGGGATGTCAATTCTTAAGTCCAAAGGTATGCTTTCAGATTTAAAAGGCATAGATGTAGATTTCTGTGAGCACTGTGTATTTGGAAAATAGAAAAGGGTTAGTTTTCTCAAGACTGGGTCTACTAAGAAGAGGCATAAGTTGTAGCTTGTTCACACAGACGTGTGGGGACCAACTCAGGTTGCTTCCATTGGAGGATCACAGTACTATGTATCTTTCATAGACGATGCTACAAGGAAGGTATGGATCTATTGTATTAGGATAAAATATGATGTATTTGAGACTTTTAAGATCTGGAAAGCTATGGTTGAGAATGAAATAGGTAAAAGATTAAAGTGCCTGAGATTTGACAATGGTAGTGAGTTCTGTAGTAATAAGTTCAGAGATTATTGTTATATGCATGGAATCCGCAGGCAAAAGATGGTTCCAAGGACACCTCAGCAGAATGGAATTGCTAAAAGGATGAACAAGACAATAATGGAGTGTGCAAGATGTATGAGATTGCATGCCAATTTGCCCTTACAGTTTTGGGCACAAGCTGTTGACACTGCAGTATACCTAATTAACAGAGGACACTCTACAGCTCTGGATGGTGGCATTCCAAAAGAGGCATGGATAGGTAAAAAGGTTGATCTCTCATATCTCAAAGTTTTTGGTTGTGAAGCCTTTGTGCACATAGATAAAGAAAATAGAAAGAAGCTTGATGCTAAGTCTATGAGGTGCACATTTATTGGCTATGGCTCAGATGATTTTGGTTACAGATTGTGGAATCTAGAAACTAACAAGGTAATCAGGAGCCATGATGTCATTTTCAATGAAAGAGTGATGTATTGTGATCAGCTAAGGAAGCTGAATCAATCTGAGTAGAGCAATGGTGAATTGGACGAGGTAAAGGTCCAATATGAGTTCACGGGAAAAAGAAATAATCACTTGCAGGAAAACACAGAGACCGACGTCGACAGTTTAGGAACTAGTGTTGGTAGGACAGAAACCAGCATCGGCCGTACAAAGACCGACGTTGGCAGTAAAGGCACCGAGGTCGGTCAGGCAGAACTGATGTCGGCCAGTAACAGGTCTGTAGGTGACCGAGGTCGGTCACTGTCAGAAAATTTGGGTGGACAGCGTGTTGGAAATGAGTCTCAGACACCCATCAGGAGGTCAGAAAGGGTGAGTAAGCCTTCAATTAGATATTCTCCTTCTTTATTTTATTTATTGCTAACTGATGGTGGAGAACCAGAGAGTTTTTAAGAAGCAATACAGGTGGAGTCTAAGAGTCAGTGGGAGCGTGGCATGGTTGAGGAGTTGGAGTCCTTAAGAGAGAACCAAACATGGGATTTGGTTGAATTGCCAGCAGGTAAGAGGACACTAAAGAACAGATGGACTTACAGGTTGAAAGAAGGCAAGAATGGACAGATGAGATATAAGGTCAGATTGGTAGTAAAAGGATTTGCATAAAAGCCAGGTATTGACTTTGGTGAGATTTTTTCTCCTGTTGTTAAAATGACTTCTATAAGGGTTGTATTGTCTTTGGTTGCTTTTGAGGATTTGCATCTTGAGCATCTAGATGTTAAGACAGTGTTTATTCATGGAGATTTGGATGAGGAAATTTATATGGAACAGCCAGAAGGATTTGAGGTCAAGGGTAAGGAGAAGTTTGTGTGCAGGTTGAAGAAAAGCTTGTATGGCCTCAAGCAAGCTCCTAGGCAATGGTACTTAAAATTTGACAGGTTTATGACTGAGCATGGCTACAGTAGGTGTCAATCTGACCATTGTGTGTATTTCAAGAGATTTGATAATGGTAGATATATTATTCTATTGTTGTATGTAGATGATATGCTGGTTGCAGGATCACACATGCAGGATATCTCTGAGCTTAAGGTGAAATTAGCTCAAATGTTTGCTATGAAGGATTTGGGAGCAGCAAAGAAAATCCTTGGCATGAGCATTAAGAGAGACAGGAAAAATCACAGGTTAATATTGTCTCAAGAAGATTATGTGGACAAGGTGTTGAAACAGTTCAATATGCAGGATGCTAAACCGGTAAGCACACCTTTGGCTGGACATTTTAAGTTGAGTAAAGAACAATGTCCTAATTCATATGACGAGGTAGAGTACATGAGTAAGGTTCCATATTCTTCCGTAGTAGGGAGTTTGATGTATGCAATGGTGTGTACTAGACCGGATATTGCCCAAGCAGTGGGAGTGGTAAGTAAGTATATGGCCAATCCAGGTAAGGAACATTGGAAAGCAGTTCAGTGGATCCTTAGATATCTGAGAGGAACCAGCAGTAGGCACTTGTGCTATGGAGGTTCAGATACTTCTCTACATGGTTATGTAGATTTAGATATGGCAGGTGATTTAGATGGCAGGAGGAGCACTACAGGTTATGTATTTACTATAGGTGGAACGACGATTAGCTAGATATCTAAGTTGCAGAAGGTTGTTGCCTTATCAACTACAGAAGCAGAGTATATTGCAGCCAGAGAGGCTAGCAAAGAGATGATATGGATGACACGGTTCATGGATGAGCTTGGTAGGGAGCATGAGAGTTGCAGATTGTATAGTGACAGTCAGAGTGCAATCCATTTGGCTAAGAATTCAGCCTTTCATTCAAGAACAAAGCACATACAGCTAAGGTATCACTTCATACGACAGGTATTGGAAGATGGTGAGTTGAAGCTGGAGAAGATCCATACAGATAGGAATCCTGCTGATATGTTAACCAAGCCGGTTACAAAGGAGAAGTTGAATCTTCATTCAACTTCCGTTGGTCTTCATGATTGAGTTGAAGATGGAGGAGCTAGAAGATGTTGCTGTACAGGTACTGGTGCAGCTGTTTATCTCCAAGTGGGAGATTGTTAGGGTGTGGAGCTAAAAGCTTCACCAAGGAGCATACTTTAGCAGTTTTGGGTCTACACAGACACCGGTGTCAGTCAAGAGCGACTGATGTCAGTCAGGAACAGTTGCAGAGATGCCAACGTCGACAGTGGTTCAGTCGACAGCAGTCACAGACAAGCAGCAGGAACCGACGTCGGTTACCTGTGCATCCAGAAAGCTATTTATGTGGACATAAGTGAGTGTTTTCATGATGAGTTTGAGTTGTAGTCTCAAGCTCGCGTCTCTATTATTTGCAATACTATTTTTAGAGCCCTTGTTCAAGTGGCTCAACTGCTTGTTGGAAGTGCATGCTCAAGTCTCCTAATTCTATATGTAGAATTAGATCTTCCTAGCTTATTGTAGTTATTGTGGATTATTGTAGTAATTCATTATGTGTGAAGAACAATATAGAATTGAATCAATCCAGGCTTGTTGGATTTGATTGTTCTTGAGAGAGAGAGCTCTTGAGGAATAGAGATCTATTGAGAGATCTATACATCTAGGAGAGGTGTGGAAGAAAGAAGTTTCTTCAATTGTATTCCTTTTGTAAAGAGTTTGTTAATACAAGTTTTCAGGGTGGTTTCTTGTATCTCTTGTTCTTTCTGTTTATCATTCTAATTACTTGTCTATCTGATTTAATTCCACGTTTATTGCTTTCACAAGTGTAATCTATTGTTGGTTGATCTCCAACATTTGCAACTTCAAAAAGTTTCAAAGTGTAATAATAATTTAGGTCTCTGCTTGGTCTTAATGAAAAGAGGAAAGAAAATTTAATATTACAATTTGAAACTTTGAAACTTTTTAATTTTTAACACAAGTTTTGATTCCCACTAGGGACTCAATAAGCAAGAAAGTGGATGTTTAGGTGTATTTTTCAACTTTGTAAATTTACAAGGTGCACATAAATATTTTGTTTCCACTTGGGTCTTGGAAATGGGTATGTAGGCCATTCTTAATATTTTATCAAAAAAAATTATACGTCTCCTCTAAGGCACAAGGTGTTTTGAGGTTTTTGGCACAAAAATATCAACATTTTTTGTGACCTTTGTGGGGTGATTGCATGATAATCAAATTTTTCTAGTAGCCTTATAGTTTAATGGGCATGAAGACATTTGAATTTTATAACATCCTACTTGGATAAAAAATATAATAAGTAATTTATCTAAACAAGGAACAAAATAAGGAAAACTAAAACTAAAACAAACTAAGGAAGCAACACTCCTAATGAGTTGCAGAGTCCGTGAAAACACTTATTTACAAGAAACCAAGTAATCTTAATATGTAAAAAAAATTGGAAATAATTCAAACCTTAGAAGCATGCTTTTAGGTATATCCCATTAATAGGGATAGGTAACTTTGATCCATCAAGATTGGAGAGGTATTATGCATTGGCTTATTTGTAATGGGTTATGATGTATGGGCCACTCCATATTGCATTGAAATTTGTATTCTTTCTTGAAATATCCCTTTTAGCATCCCATTTCATAACCATGTCTCCTTTATTAAATATATTGTCAGATGATTTATTGTCAAAAAATTTCTTTACTTGAGTTTGACTTGCTTCTAGAACTTTTATTGAGTGGTTCCTGACCTCCTCCAACTTCATGAGTTCTACCAACCACATGGTCATTACATCATTTTTAGTTAATTCTAACTAATGAGTGAGTTCTAGAGATGGTAAATCTATTCATATTAGAAGTTTATCTTCCCTTACATAGACCAAAATTAATGGATAATTTCTAATGTATATTTTGGTTGTGATCCTATCAACCTAAAGTGTTTATTTTAGCTTAGTGTGCGAGGTCCTATAGTTATCTTCCATTTTTATTTTTATAATCCTTATGAGATTTTTATTGGTAGATTATTCCAAACCATTACCTTATGGGTAATAATTGGGTTAGGTCTTCAAGAATAAATTTTGTTTCACTACCCATTTGCTCACTTGAGTGCCCACAAAATCTTTAAAATTATCTAAGATAATGGTGTAAGGGACACCAAATCTATTGACAATACTATCCATGAATTCAAAAATATATGTTTTCATGGAATATTTTAATGAAACTACCTCAGTCCATATGGTGAAATAATCAATTGTTATAGGACCCATTTGTGTCTAGTACTTGATGGTGAATTGATCATCTAATAAAATGCAATCCCCATTGAGAAAATGGTTGGTCATCTTGGATTGGTTGGAGAGGAAGAGATGATAATATTTGTTTGCCTATAAATTAAACATATTTATCATAGTTTCACACCCATCTATGTGCATATTTGAATAGGTCAGGCCAATAGTAGCCCACCTTCATTATTTTGGTTGCAGTGGTCCTTGTAGATAAATGGCCACCTGATGAGCCATCATGAAACTCTTCAATTACTTTAGGGATTTAATCATGTTTAATGTACCTCAACATAACTCCATTAATATCTTTCCTAAATAAAGTCCCATCTATGAAATCATAAGGAATATATTAGATCTTTAAGTACCCTTTGTTGGAATATTGGATCTCATGTGGGTATTCATTGGTTTGTAGGAATATAGTCATGTCATTGATCCAACTATTGAGCTAATGAATATTTGTTTGTTGAAATGATTGTTGAATGTATATTGCATCAAAAACCTTAATTTTAGAAGTAAGTTGATCACATAATCCCTTTCCTCTTATGAACTTAGTTATTTTAATGATCACGTCATATTCCATGACTTTTGTGATCCAACCCATTCTTTTCTCATTTATTTCCTAGCTTAGAAGGAACTCCTTTATACTATGGTGACTAACACTCAAATAAATATTTTTATTTGAGAGCATGTTCCTAAATTTTTTGAGTATTTATTACTGCATACACTTTCTTCTCAACAAAACTATACCATTCCACATAATCATTTAAGGATTGACTAAAACAAGTTATAGGTTGTTCCAACTAATCTTTGTTCTATCAAGTTAGAATAGTTGATATATTGCCATCCCCTCCAAAATCATAAATAATTAAGTCATTCTTGTAGTTTGGATTTATAAGGGTCAAAGATTGAGAAATAACATGCTTAATGGATTCAAAGATATCATTTCCTTCCCTTGTCTAGCTGAAATTGACCCCTTTTTAAGTATATGAGTAAGAGATTTATCCATGGTAGTGTAGTCATATAAAATGCAAAATTTGGTAACTTGAGTGTGGCTAATGACACCCAATCTATAGGTCTATCTTGCTTACTCTCATGACCCTCATAGGCATGTTTTCACTGATTCCCAATCATCTATAGCCTCCCAAATTGAACCCTTACAGACCTAGATTACTCTTTCCATGTTTAATGAATCCCCATAGGTCCCATAAGCCATGGATAATAGCACCCAAACTTGGACTACAACACTAAAACCCAGGGTGTCCTCTTTTTGGCACTATTGTCGAAGTGCATTTTGGCTTCTAATGATCATATTATTTAGGCATAATGCAAATTCATTTAACCCATGATAATTAAATCCCCTATAAAAGGCCATTAAAATTCCATTTAGAAGGCTTGACACTCATTTACAAGAGAGAAGCAAGAATACAATCAAGATCACTCAAGCACATTTTTCTATTCTCTATGTACAATCATCCAATAGTATTTCAAAATTATTCAAACCTTTACACCAGTCCCTAGTCATTATTAGTACACCTAGTTTCCTATTTACTTACATTTTCATCACACTATTATACCAAGAACTTCAATGGGATAACTACATATAGCTTGATCCCTCCTTAGAGTATTGGTATGTAGGCATTATGCCCACACATGGGGTGTGAAGTGTGACCAACATATATTTTACAAACTAACTCCTCCTCTCCTTTCTCAAAATTTTACATTTAAGTTCAAGCACAATAAAGACCTAGGGAATTAAATAATAAATCAGGTACATAGGCAAGGTCACATAGACCTGGCATACAAAACCTAAAAATCTTAGATCACTAGGACACCAGCATCAAGATAAGATTTAGCACCAAAACCTAAGGCATCCTACTTTCAATGCTCTTATCCAATCAAAAAATGAATTCTAGATTCCTATTTGTGATAGTATCCCAAGCCTTCTCATAGATCTCCAAACCCTGTCTTAGTCAGAACAACACAGAATCAGATAAGTTTAATTTTCTCTCACTACTATTTTTAGAAAATCCCTAACTATAGTCAAATTTCAAAAATCAATAGCTTATTTATTGATTTATCTAATTAGACCCATTTATTATTTAGGAATTAAACATCTAATTTCAAAAAAATAATAAATCATTTGGTGAACCCAACTTACTTTGAATTTTACATAATAACCCTAGGAACCCTAGGGTAAATTCCTAGCTGATTTTTCCCATATTTTTTTGAATTTTTTCTTGAATATTTAAAATTAGAAATTCCTCTGAAATTTAAAAATTTTGTAGTAAAATTTTAAAATAAATTTATTTCAAACCCTAGTTGCATCTACTAGGTCCTATTTAATCACTAAATTTTCACTAAATTTTTGATTTTTTAATTGTATATTTAACTCAAAAATTCAAATTTCAATTTCAAAAATTCATTGGAAATTTTCCACATAATCATTGTTCAAACCCTAGTTGCATCTACTAGGTCCCATTGCTTTTTGAGGTATCACCTTACATTCTTGTTAACTTCGTATCCTTTTTATGCATGTTTTATTTCCTTGTTTAGATTATATCACTTTATTATTTTCCACTATTACATAATTTTTTTCCTTATTCCACCCAAGTTCCTTGCATCTATTACTTTGAGATGAAGTACAAGACTTATTGGTAAACCTCCTTAATTCACCTAGATTCCTTTAACACGACCCTATACCATGGATAAACAACCAACTCAAGTTCCTATTATAGATTCTACACATCTAGATTACACCAATTTTAGTGAGACTAATTCTGATAATTAGCAATATGAGAATAACAATGAGGATGTACACAATGATGTTCACACTCCACCACATAGGACTACCAATACACTTTCACCTATTATTAATGATGATATAGTCCCTAAAAAATATTTGATCCTACAAATTTTTAGAGAAAGTCTTACAGGAAATCCCTAGGATCATACTCTTATTTTATAGTCTATCATGGAAATTAATAAGGTCAAATAAGTTGAGTCTTTCATTCCCATAGAGTAACTAGTTGAAAATGACACTATGGGGGTAACTATGTCTCAATAACCCCTATACCAGTCCAACCTACCTCTATACCACTAGCTACAAATAGTACATCTTTATCTCCTAATGTGGTATCCCTTAGTAAGAGATAATATCTCTTCAATTTAAGTTGTAACATCTCGAGGAAGGTGCTTCTAGACATACACAAGCTTTAGATTATTTTGCTTTACTGCATACATCATTGGCATGACATATTTCTTCTACTCCCTTACCGCCAAGTTTTATTCAACCTAAGCTCACTCTTTATGATGGCAAGGGTGATCCAGAGACACACCTAAGATATTTTCATGCAACATGCTTGGATTATGTGCCAAATCACTAGTTAATATCCAAGTTATTCCCATAGAGCCTAAAGGATTATGCTTTACAATGGTTTTATAATTTATCAAATTAGTCGATCAATGCATTCAATCATTTAGCCAACATGTTCCTAACACATTTTAGTATCAACATTGGTGATAAGGTCTCTTATGCACAAATTTCACAAAAGAAACATAAATTAAATGATCATACCATAGACTATTTGATTCGATATAAGAACATATTGGCTAATATGACTAACCCCATGATAGTTCAAGAGTTATAGGATCTCTTGAAATAGAACCTTCTACCAGCATTGCATGAATCTATTATGTTTAAAATATTCTCTTACTTCATGGAATTGTGTCATACGCTAAAAGAGAGAGAATTGAAGCTCATTTCAATGGGCAAACTTAAGTATATAAGCATCCCAAACATAACAAACAAGAGTAATAACAAAGTCCCATACAAGGTCAAAGTTAATGATAACAATAATCAAAATCAACCAATAGTCAACGAAGCTTCAAATCCCCCTTAGTGTGTGGTTTTATCAGCACCTCCTTGGCATGCATTTACCAATCTATTAGTTTCTCCAGCTAGAGTTTTACAGTAATTATTGGAAGATAACATCATCACTCTCCTTCCTATTCAAAAAGTTGACCCAACAAAGCCTCTTCCATAGGGATATAATCAGCATGCATTTTGTGATTTTCAAAAGGCACCAGGGCACACTATAAATAGATGCATCAATTTGAGACTTAAGATATAGGACTTGATAGATGACAATATACTTGATCTTGGCACTTCATTTGAGCCTCCATAGGCAAAGCCAACATAGGATAAAACTTTGAAAATATTTTCAAATCCATTTCCACAACATTCTAAATAAGAGAAAGGGGACACATTAGGTGATCACCATACATACCATACACATCATCCAATAGTTACATACCAGGCATTGTCAATTGATTCACATCCTTTGAGTGGTATGATAGGTGTGTATGAGTATAGGGTTCCAACTAGACCTTGATATCCTTCTCAGATCAATAAATTATTGAGGATAATTTAGATTATAATGCACTCTTTATTAGAGCACATATTCATAATCAACCCATTCACAGTGTTCCCATCGATAATGGTTCCAATGTCAACATGTGCACCATTACATTATTATAGCATTTGGGCTATTTAAAGTAGGATATCACTTTGATAGATATAGTTATTAGTGGATTTAGTAGGCATATATAGAGTTTATTAGGTGATATTTTACTTATTTTATAGACTATTCCAACACATGTGACCACACATTTTACCATAGTTCCTAGTTTAGGAGCTTTTGATATGTTACATGGTTACCCATGGATTTAAAAAATTTGAGCAGTACCACATATAGTTCACAGATGCATGAAATTCATTCATGATAATTAGGTTATTATAGTTGGTGGAGTTCCATATGAGTTACTATTCCACACTTTAAAGTCATCTCCTTTATAGTCACAAGTTCTAGCTTCTCCACAAGTTTTAGTTTCCCCACCAGTTATAGTTCTTCCATTGATACAAATTTAGATATAGTTAAGGAACCCATCACCAGTATAGAGAGTCCATACACCTCCATATATTTAGGATTCTAGATAGTTTCTAGCTACAATATTCACACCCAAAGCCATAAAATTGAGATCTCATGCTTCTAAACATAAAGCACAGTTTTAGAGAACTCCTTCTCCTACTTATAGATGGGTCCCTAAGAATCCCTTACTTGTATCCAATTCTTAGAGTTATAGGGTAATCCCACATTTGGTTTCCACTTTAGAGATATCAAAATAGTTACAACACACATAGCTTTTAGAGTCACAGTCTCAACCTTTCTATTGTGTTTCACGATCATGCATGATACCTTTGTTCACTATAGGGCATTATGATATGGAGTCTCATCTTAGACTCATCATTTATTATCATTTCTTCTCAGTCCTTCCTATAAATAGCTTAGTTAAAAAATATAAAAATAATACAAAATAAAAAAAAAATCCAAAAACATTCAAATAATTCCAAAACACAAAAACATTTCAATTGTATGCAGCATCCATGCTTTACATTGATACTACTATGCTAGACTTACATTTGTTATTCTATGTTATTGTTTATTTATTTATATACATTACCATGCTTCAATTGATCCTCTTTGAGTGTGTATAATGGAATATAGATCTTTTATTACTTCACTCTACCCATTAAGGGGGCATCCTACTTCTACATTTCAGACACACATCGATATGCATACCCACTGGGGGAATATTTTAAATGATGACACCATCTAATTTATTTAATTACTACCCCACACACTCTATTTATCATGTTGGCATACATTACTTACTAATCTTACACATATTACCATATTGATACTCACTAGTATCTTGCACTTGTGTATTTCTTAACATATACCTAGTCTTGTACTAACATGTCTTGCATACTTTCAATTCTTGTTTTGATTAGATGTGATTTCACTTCTAGAATAAACATGATTTCCTTTCTTACTTAGCATAGCTTGATGTTTTTTTATTTTCTTAGTTATTTTTCCATGTCTTGTATGTACATTTGGACATTTTCCAAATATCCCTTGATTGTAATATGTGTTTTTTGCCCTTGTGCCAATCTTGTTTGTTTCTATTGTGTGTGTGTATGTGGCATTTGAACATACCCTATATGATTTCTTTCTAGTTTGAGTGACATGTGCACATGTCCCTTATTTTATTGGCCCCTTGGTTACCCTTATATTATGTTTGCTTCTTGCTTTGTATGCTTGTTACCTTATTACTTTTCCTATTTGTAATGATATGATCTATATCATGTATTTCCTTACTTTCTTAGATGCCATGATGGACATAACGATCCATCCCTCCTTGATAACTACTAAAAACTAACAATTTAGATTATATTTTAGTACATTGTATATGTTATTACATTATTATATCTATTTAGTCATACCCCTATTGATCTAATAATATCTCAATACAAACCTTGCTATATCTCATGATATCTTGTCAATTATCATTGTTATATCATATATCTATGCAACATAACACACTTGTAGGGATCTTATTTTTAGGGTAGTCATTACAACATCTTCATTCCTACCCTTAGAAGAGAGGGCAATAAACAAGGGTTTTATCATAGAGATCAGAGCTCCTAATAGCTAAAAAAGTTATTTTTAGAACACTCAAAATAGAATCTAGACATTAGACTAGGCAAAATAGATTAGGCAAACAATATAGAATCTAGAATAATGACCAGATTTGGCCCTGGAAAATAGTACCAAAATTAGACTATAGTTTCAGATAATAGTGTGTCCTATTTTTGGTGCTCCTATCTAGATAGTAGAAAAATTAGTTTTTCCAAAAATAGATAGAAAAGTGAGTTCAATCCCAAGTTTTTCATCTCAGTACAATCTAAATTTAGCATGTTTTGGTATAGTTTGTTCTTAAAGAATATTGATATAGGGGGAATCATGCACGACATGATGGATATCACTTCTAGTTTTAGATTATGTAATTGATATAGCTTCTAGATCAGAATCCATCTTCTAAAAATCATTGATTGGGGGCAATGTGCATGACACATTGATCCTCCCATTTTTTCAAATTTAATTTATTTTCTAAGCATTTCCTAGTAGTCACATGCCTTAATCCATCTGCAAGTGGTTTTCATCATTTTTCAAAGTTTGTATTTCATACAAGCTTAACTTCCTAAGTGCTTGAGTTCCTAAGTTGGCTTCCACATAAGCCTATTGTACTATTTTTAGAGTGGCTTTCATACAAGCCTAATCTCCATCTTTTGAAATGGCAAAGAGTGACCTAGTTCCATCATACATTTGTCTATCCATGCCAACATTGTTAGATCACAGTACATTCATGGCCTTTATGAACCATCTCATATGACATCTATTCCATACTGGTATTACTTCATAGCTTCACTTCATGAGGAAATAATGGATCCAAAGGACTAGCTAGCCTCTGTATTCTTGAGCCATCTATTCAAACGGATTGGACACATAGTCCAAACATCTATTAACACACTTAAAATTTTATAGATTCACTTAGTGAATAATGATGGAGCCAAAAGGATTGCTTTTGCATTATTTATCCACCTATTTAGAGGGATTGGACACGTAGTCTAAACATTGATCGACACATGCATGATTCATTAACTTCACTTAGTAGGAGATTATGGAGCCAAAGAGCCTACCTTTGTATTATTGAGCCACACTTCTAGGGAATTGAGAACCCATCTTTATTCATAATATAAATTTTAGTACAACATCATCCATCACATCCGACATTACTGAACCTTACTCAATATCACAAGTTTTGTATTAGCTCACATACCTAGTGAGGTGTATTCATCCCTTTCTCTTCCTCTCTCTTACCCATATTTGTACATTTTTATTTTATATTGAATATAATATGAACTAATATAATCTATTTTTTCATTAAAAATTTACATTTCACACCATTCTCTCTCTACAGACATCCAGCATCACATAGATTCATGAGATTAACTTTTACATGTAAGTTTAGGTATGCTTTCTATTTTTCCTTTATCCTAGTATTTCAATTTGTTACATCACTAGAATAAAGTGGGGTGGGGGGGGGAATATAGTCATATAAAATACAAAATTTGGTAACTTGAGTTTGGATAATGACACCCAATCCATAGGTCTATATTGCTTGCTCTCATGACCCTCATAGGCATGTTTTCACTTATTCCTAGTCTTTTATAGCCTCTCAGACTAAACCCTTGTAGACCCAAATTTTTCTTTCCATACTTAGTGTATCTCCTAAGTTCCCATTATCCATGGACAATAGCACCCAAACTTGGACTATAGTGCTAAAACCTAGGGTGTCATATTTTTGGTGTTGTCCAAGTACATTTTGGCTTTAATGGTTATATTCTTCTAAATCTTTATCCTAATTCATGTCAATCTAATGTGAACTAATTTAACCCATGATCATTAAATCCACTATAAAAGGCCATTCAAATTCCATTTAGAAGGGTTGGAATGCATTTACAAGAGAGAAGCAAGAATACAAGCAAGACCACTCAAGCACTTTTCCATATTCTTTGCATACAGCCATCCAATAGTATTTCAAGCTTATTCAAACCTTTACACCAGTCCCTATCCATTCCAAGTACACCTAGTTTTGTATTTACTTGAATTTTTGTCACATTATTCCCCCAAGCACTTCAATAGGAGAACTACATATAGCTTGATCCCTCCTTAGAGTATTGGTATGTAGGTAGTGTGCACACACACGAGGAGTGAAGTGCGTCTAGCATATCATTTACACACTAACCCCTCCTATCCTTTCTCCAAATTTTACATTCAAGTTCAAGCATAAAGAGGACCTAGGGTATTGAATAATAAATTAGGTGGACAATGAGCTCCATGGACTTTCAATCTTAGATATTTCATAGGTAGGGTCACATAGACCTGACACATAAAACCTAAAAAGCTTGGATCACTAGGACAAAAATGTTGAGATAGGACTATAGCACTAGAACCTAGGGTGTCCCACTTTTAGAGCTTATATCCAATCAAGAAACAAACTCTAGATTCCTATTTATGATAGTCTCCCAAGTTTTCACATAGATTTCTAGACCCTATCTTAGTTGGAACAATATAGAATTAGATAAGTTTAATTTTCTCTCTCTCACTACTATTTTTAGAAAAACCCTAACTATAGTCAAACTTCACAAATTAGTAGCTTATTTATTACATATTATTTATTGATTTTATCTACTTAGACCCATTTATTATTTAGGAATTAAACATATAATTTCAAAACAAATAATAAATTGGATATCAAAATTTGGAACAAACCTCCTTAGGAAGTTGATCTTCCCTAGGAAACTCTATAGCCCCTTTTTATGTCTTGGAAGTGCTAGTAAAGAGATAAAACTTACCCTCTCTAGGTATATTGTAAGGACTTATTTTGAGATTGTGTCATAGTAGTTTCCCCTTATTAAATATAAATACACATTTCTTTAGATTTAGTGAAACTCTAAACTCTTTACAACTTTTTAAAAACTTTCCTAAGGTGAACTAGGTGATCACCAACTTGTTTGGAATAAACCATGATGCCATATAGATACAACAAGATCATTTCATTGATCAAACCTTTAAAGGACATATCCATGGTGCTTTGAAAATTTTGACCAACTATGGGTAGATTGAAGGGCATCTCATTATAGGTGTATATGCCCCATTTGGTAGTGAAATTAGTCTTAAATCGGTCAAATTCTTGGACTAAGATTTAGTTATATCTAGAATAACCATCTATAAGGAAAAACCTCTCAAATCTAGATACTATTTGGATGATTTATTCCATGGGTGTAAGGGGATAATGATACTTCATGTATGCTTTGTTCAAGTCTTGAAAATCTACAAAAAGCCTAATTTCATCATTCTTTTTCTTAACAGGGACCAATTTAGCAAGATAGGATGTGTTATTAATGGGAAAAATGATGTTAGTTTTTATCAACTTAGACAACTCACTCCTCAACAAAGGCTCATTTTTTGAATTTATTAGCCTCTATTTTTGTCTAATAGGCTTAGTATTTGGGTCAAGATTTATTGTGTGTTGGGCTAAGCTAGGGTCAAAGCCCCTTAGATACTTGGAATTCCAAGTGAAGTTATCATCAAATTCATGACACAACTCAATAAAAGCATGAGTTTAGAGGTGTTACATTGTTTTTTGATTTTCAAATCCTTGCCTTCTGAGATAACTAATAGATCATAGTCTTCTTCCTTGATTGCAATTTTTTTCTTCTCACCCTTCAACTAATCATCATAGTTGAATATACTTTATAAAGTAATACGACCCATGGGAAGATTGTTATTTTTTAGCTAAATTATTTATTTGCCATACCATTCTTGGAGTCTTGACTAATTTTTCTTGGATAATTCAACCTCATATCATAGAAAGTTATAAATTTATTCATCATTGTCAAAAATATACCAATTGGTTACATTGTCAGGGAAGGATGGTCTCACTATCATCTTTACATGATAGTTATTGTCCTTATTAATCTCTTCAAGTATTATATTGAGAACCCTCTTAGGCCATGTGATCAGCATACTTATTTTATGCTCTTGATATTAATTTTATATTTAAGTAATAAAATATTCAAATATATCCCAAAATATATGTTTGTAATATCTCAACAAGTTATTCTTGGTTGTGATTCTAAATCTTACCTGGTAAATAATTAGTTCACAATCACTAAACACTTGTAGTGACTAAATTCCCCTTTCTTTTGCCAATTGGAGACCTCCAATTAATGATTCATATTCCACCACATTTTTAGTGTAGATAAAATATAGTCTAAAGGAATATAAATAACTCTCCATTTGAAGAGAGACCAAAACAATACCAACATCTACACCATTCCTACATCTTGAACCATCAAATTATTATTGCCACATTCCCTTGTTATCCTCAACTAGTTTCACAAGATTTAGGATGATCACATAATCTTCATATATGCAATATGTACCCAAACCTATTTCCTTAACATAGTCATAAGGATCAAATTGGAGAGTTGATCCCTATTCATCAAGGTGAGTGTCTAGGATTTCTTCCATGGGTATTACAACTTCATGGTCAAACTCTTATTATTGGTCTTAAAATGTGAAATTAATATCCATAGAGATAAGAGTGTATGGTTATATATAGTCTTTATCAATTGGTTGAGATTTTATGGTCACTCTAGTCCCATATCTTATCATGAGCAACATATGTGACCAATTAGTAGATAGGTATCCTCCCATTTTTGTAGTGAAGTATCGAGAAAGGTAGATGAAAAAATATGAGGTAAGTCAATAACTAAGATATATTGGGATATTGATAATCTTGGAAATGCATATATGGTAAGGTTTATACCTTTTATAACCCTAACTATTTGTACAATAGTTCTATCCAATTGAACCACACCTTTTATGATAGATGTGTATTGAACACCCAATGCATCTGCTATTTTTTAGGCATAACAAAGCTGCTAGCCCCATGATATATCGTATAATTATGGATAATATTGGTAGGAACCCATGTTACCCCTTTTATTTATTTTATTAGTGTAATGGCTTCTATAAATGCATATGATTTGTAATTCATCTAGTGAGAATTTTATGTTATCCCACATTCATGGGAAGTAGTAGTTGTTTAGATTAGACTTAGAATATAAGTAAGTGTTGAGGCCAATGAAGGCATCCACAAATTTATTTTATTGAACTTTCTCAAAGGATTTTTCCCCCTCGAAGAGGCTAATGATTCTGCAATTCAGCCATTTAATTTAGTTTAGTTTGTTTGAGTTAATATATTGCTAATTTCATATTTTATTTCATGTATTTGCAATTAACTACTAACTTGTTCAAGAAGGATCCTTTCAATTGGTATCAAAGTGATTTTTAGTGCCAATTTTTTTATTAATTCTAAACTATATTAGATAACATAGTTCCTTTAAGTATTTTTTCATAAAGTCTTAACTCTATTTTACTACATAATTGTTTTGCATAACAATAATCTATTTTAGATCAGGATAAAAGAAATTGTTCACACAACTGTGGGAATTACATGGGTGAAATCCCTAAAAATCATTATGAGGGGTATAGGAACCCCAAATTATTTATCCCATTGAGAGGACATACCAAAAAAATGGGTAATGACTCCTTCCTAACTGAGTAGTTCTCACTTGTGAGGAAAACCAAGAGTTGTCACTTAGAGGTAAACCTATGGCCAAATTTTTTTTGGAGAGTGGTACTCACTTAGATGACATTGGTGGTTAGAGAGATATCTATAAGACCTTAGGCAACCATTAAAACTTGGGGCCCATTATATAAATTTTATAATATTCCCAGTAGATTCTCAAAACATCAATTAGTAGAGTATTAGAATACTCTTAGAGAACTTGCATTCAGATAGCTGATAGAAACTAAAAACTAGAAAATATTCTTCCTATCAATCTAAAAAAACTATCAGTAGAGTATCTACACTCTCAAACCTGTGGATAGATCATGTTTTTTCCATATCTCTCCATCTATAGCCCCATTTATCCTCAAACTTTATCCAAACACTTAAAATTACATTCTCCACATTTTTCCTTGAGGTCCCATATCTTGATTTCACTCTTAATTCTTGCAAATCTCAATTTTCCTTTTTTTGGGTTTTTCCATAACTTCTATTTTTGTCTATTTGCCTTAAAAAAATTCCATAGTGTCTATCTCCCTTTTCTACTCCTTTGTCCCTCTATGATAAATTTTCCAGTTTTTCCATTTTCACTCCTGAAATTGCCCTTGCCTTCATCAATCATACTCCCACTATATAAAAAAAAATATTAAAAGTACCTTTACCCATTTTGATTTTTCCCAAATTAAAAACTTCATGTACTAATCATGTATTAACTCAAGTTTTCCTATCCATTATAGAAAAAAATTATTCTGGTCATGGTAGTAACCCGAACAGGAAAAAAAAACATGGAAGATGAAATTGATAACCTTAAGACCCACATCAAAGATATAGATGAAAAAATTCTTGGCCTTAGTATTAAACATACCACCATGAACAACAAATGACATCTAAACTCCTCTTCAAACACTGGGTTTTCTTCTTCTATTAATTTTTTGGGATGAATCTTAATTTTAATTGATTCAATGGTGCAAACCTGACTGGATGGATCTATCAAGAAGAAAAATATTTTAGTCTGCATAAAACTTCTGATGCCAATAAGGTCTTACAAGAATCCTTTCACTTATAACATGAATCCCTTAAATGTTATCATTGGTATACCAAGGCTCATGACAATCCCATATGGACTGATTTTTGCACAAAATTTTATAATGGTTTGTCCCTAGTACTTTTTATGACTTCACTTGAGCACTCACAAAACTTCACCAAATAGGAACCATGAGAGAATATCAAATAGAATTTGAAAAACTATCCAATCACATAGAGGGATTATATAATGAATTCTTTAGGAGTTAATTTATCAGTGGATTGAAGTATACAATTTGATCTAAGTTCAAAAGTTTTGGCCCAATATTATGATGGAATCTTTAAGGTTAGCTAAGTTGGTAGAGGATAAGATCATAGATCAACAGTGATTTAGATCCAATTTTTTTCCATTCAAAAACATTGTTTCATAATGATCTCAAATAATTCCAAAACCCAAAACCACTCCTATAAATCATTTGATTGAATCAGAGATGTGAACCCATATAGAAAAAGGACTATGTTATAATTGTGATGACAAATTCACTTGAGGACATTGAGGTGTTGAGAAAAAGCTCTACCTATTAGATGTGGAATATCCACCTAATTATTTAGATGGGGAAGATGTTCAAGATATAATAGATGATCTGAAAGATAGTTGATTATGGAACCTACTTCTAAAGAAGACCAACCAGAGATCTCTTTCCATACCTTAACAGGAGTCACTACCCCATAAACCATTCGAGTCAAGGGTTAATTCAATAAGTTTCATCTCACAATACTTATTGATTTTGGAAAAACTAATAACTTCATTGACCCTTTGATTTAAAAATAAGATGATTATTTTGTCTGTTCTTTCTCTAAATTTGAAGTCATGGTTTCTAATGGGGACACATTACCTTACAAAGGGAAGTCTCATAATGTTCATCTCTCTATTGGATATTATAAGTTGTGCTCTTACATGTTTGCCTTACCCTTAGGTAGATGTGATTTTTTTGGGATATTAATGGTTACACACACTTATACCCATCTTATGGGATTTTTCTAAACTTTGGATGCAATTTTTAGATAATGGGCAAAAACACATATTGAAAGGATTATGACAGGGGTCTCTTAGCATCATAAGTTTACATCACATGGAAAATATTCTTAAGAATAATTAACATGGAATCATTTACCAACTTCATTCCATTCAAATTCAACCATCAATGGTCTCATATACTCCTTTTAATCTACAAACCATTCATCATAGCTATGCACATGTCTTTATTGAACCAGTGAGATTGCCACCTTCATGACCAGAGGACCACTATATTCATCTCCTTCCTAAAATTATTCCTTGAAACATCAAGCCTTACCACCACCCATTTTAGTCAAATAATTATATTGAGATTCTCATTCAAGACTTACTAAAGTAAGGCATTATTCACCCTAGTACCAACCCATATTCTTCCCTAATTCTCCCTGTTTAAAAAAATATGGATCATGGCACCTCTACATTGACTTTCATGTATTTAATCACATCATAATCAAGGATAATTTCTTGATCCTTATTATTTATGAGCTTCATGGTATTCATTTTTTCTCCAAGTTGGATCTCCACTCTAGATATCACTAGATATGACTTCGTGAAGATGATATCCCTAAGATAAATTTTTGCATGCATGATGGCCACTATGAGTTTTTAGTCATGACCTTTAGCCTCACTAATGCTCATTCAACATTATAGGTATTGATGAATAAAATATTCTAGCCCTACCTATGAAAATTCATTCTGGTCTTCTTCTATGATATCCTCATCTATAGTAAAACATGGTCTAATCATCTCCAACATCTAGGGCTCACACTCCAACTTATCGCTAACCATCATCTTTGTGTGAAATAATCCAAATGTGCTTTTGTATATTATTAAGTGGAGTATCTTAGTCATATTTTTTTATCCCAAGGGGTTTAGGTGGATATTAAAAATAGTTGTCATGACAAATTGGCCTCATCCTTAGACACTCAAGAGCCTCTATGTTTTTTGGGGTTGACTAGATACTATCATAAGTTTGTCAAGGATTAATGGAATATTGTATCTCTAATAAAAAATATTTTTAAAAATTATTCTTTTACATAGACACAAGCTGTTAAGTGTGTATTTGAAAATTTTAAACAAGCTATGTGTACTACACCTAATCTAACTATACCAGATTTTTCCAAGACCTTCACTATTGAGAGTGATGCTTGCAGCAATGGACTAGGTGATATTATCCTCTAAAAAGGATGCCCCATTATGTTCACAAGTAAATCCCTTTCTATAAATAATTTAGTAATCTCTACTTATGAGAAGGAAATGATGGCCATTTTGCATGTAATATAGAAGTGGTGGTCATACCTATTAGGGAATCATTTTTGCATCAAAATTGATCACCAAAGTCTAAAATATTTCATAGAATAATATGTATTTACCCCATCACAATAGAAATGGGTAAAAAAAATCATGGGTCATGACTATGAGATCACTTAAAATAAGGGTAAGGACAATATTATGGTTGATGCTCTATATTGAACATTTACAGACCAAGCTTCCCTTTCAATAATTTCCATGCCCATTCCAAATTGGTTGAATGATGTAAATTAGGGGTATGTCAATTAATCCTCATTATCTCAAATAATTAAATAGTTTTCCATTAACCCCTCTATTATACTACATTATTCTTGGGATGGTACTTTTTTATGATACAAGGGTCATCTAGTGCTTCCCAAGAGCATAGATCTTTAGCAAGATGTATTATATGAACTTCATGCTTCTCCATCTATAATATACTCAAGGTTTTTCAAAAATTATGAGCAAGAATGATGTAATTTATTTTGGAATGGAATGAAAAAGGTAATTTAATAGATGGTGGTTGAATGTGATACCAACCAATGAAATAAGGGTGAAACAACACTCATCCCTAGGTTGATCAAACCCTTGCCCATACCTACTAGGATTTGGACCAATATTTATATGTATTTTATTGAGGGGATACTTAAATATAGAGGGGAAAAAGTGATCTTGATGGTGGTTGAATGCCTCTCCATATATAATCATTTTTGTGCCCTCAGCCATCGCTATACCACCTCCATAGTTGCACAAATTTTCTTGAACCAAATTTTCTATCTTCATGGCATTCCTTCATCCATTTTTATAAATCATGATGCAACCTTCACCAAATTTTTTTAGATATAACTATTTCTCCACACTGGCACCTAACTGAAGATTAGTTTTGGGTATCATCCCAAAATAGATGGCCAGACTAAAATTGTCAACAAATACTTGGAAACATTATTTCATTGCTTTACCTCATAACAACAATATCAATGGCCAAAGTGGCTCCCTCTCACCTAATGGTGGTACAATACCTCCTACCACACTTTAATGAAAATGACTCCATATGAATTAGTATATGGTCAAGCACCATAATTGCTCTTTATACACACCTCTAATAGTTTATCATTTTAAATAGTTGACATGATTCTTTAAACCCAAGATCAGATCCTTAACACCTTGCATGATAATCTTCATATGTCATAAAATTTAATGAAACAACAGGTTGATTAGCATTGTTCCAAGCACACTTTTCAATTAGGTGATATGGTTTTTCTTCACTTGCATCTATATAAATAATCCTCCCTAAAACTCAAAGGGAATCATAATCTAGATCCCAAATTATATGGGCCCTATAAGGTTCTCTAGAAGATTGGGTTAGTTGCTTATAAGTTGGATCTCCCACTTTCTTCCTGAGTTCACCCAGTATTTCACGTCTTTTGTCTAAAGAAAGTTCTTAGCATAAACACTGGAGTGCAAATTATTTTAATAGAATTTAATAATGAAGGATCTATAATTATCGAGCTAGAGGAAATATTAGATAGGCATGCATGAAAACTTCACTCCCACTCCATCATAGAGGTTTTAATTTAGTGGCACATAATGCAACCAGAGGATGCAACATGGGAACCACTATTTTAGATTCAACACCAATTCCCAAATCTAAAGTTTTAAGGATAAAGATTTTTCTAAGAGGGAGGGGATGTTAGGAACTCATGATACCCCTTCTCTTTATTTTATTAGTGTAATAGTTATTATGGAAATATATGTTTTGTAAGTCATCTAGTGATCATTTTGTTTTATCCCACATTCATGGGAAGTAATAATTACTTAGATTAGACTTAGTATATAGGTAAGTGTTGAGGCCAATGAAGGCATATAAGAATATATTATATGAAGATTAATCAAAAAAGGTTTTCCCCTCGAAGGGGTCAGTGATTATGAAACTTAGCCATTGTAATTTAGTTCAGTTTGTTTGAGTTAATATATTTATAATTTCATAATTTATTTCATGTATTTACAATTATTCACTAACTTGTTTAGGAAGGATCCTCTCTAAGATTTTTTTCAACTATGAGGTAAATGTAAAAATGGGGAGAATTACCATTTTTATTTGCTTTTATGTCCATTTTAGGTTGATAGAAGTTAACCATAGTAATTGATCCCTTAATTGAGACCTTCTCTATTTGTTGGAAATTTCTTAGAACTTCTTGAAGAAAGTCCCTATGTTTTGGGAAGGATAGTTCTTCCCACAAAGTAACATTTAAGTTAGTTTTTTCATTTGTTATACAATACTAAAAGGAATTTTACCAACCTTTGTTGGTGCCTTTATGAGAGCTATATCTTCTTTTATGAGATTTGGGATCAACATTTTTGACTTTAACTAATCCATTGGCACATTGGGTGGCTTTTTAGGTATGTTTCTTTTTGTAACCTCTTATACAAATTTATAAGTTATAGCCTATTCAACCTTGTGGGGTTGATCACCATATATTGACCTATTCTTTAATTTTGTATTTTTGGCCACTGAACTACCACCATTGGTTAGTGTTTCCTCATGTTTTATGCTAAAAATACTCATCTTGCTATTTCAAAAGAGTGGTCTCATTTTGAGCAAGCACTTATACCTCTTCCTGCTAAGTGGTAGTTTATTCTTGATACCCTTAGGGGTTTGATATGATTTATACCATCAAGAATAGACTAATGAAACTGTGAGGGAAAGAGCTTATATTATTTGGTCGAGCATAAGGATATCACCACTCATATTCATAGACCAGGTTATTTTGTACATAAACAATAGAATTAGAAGTATTTGGGGTAGGTAGAGCATATATATTTGGGGGTTTTTCTTACATTATTTATCAATGGAGTTTTGAGTTACCTCGGTATGGTTGCTTATTAGGTTGGTATGCTTGATTCGATGGTTGATAAGGCTTATAATTTTGGGACTATTACTTTTTCATGGCTACCAAATTTTTGTCAAAAATTTTAAGTAATGAATTAAATTAATAAAAATCATCATAAGGGATAGGAGATAAGGTTTTTTGATTGCTTTTTATGGGAATTACGTATATAATAGGCTGAGTGGGAGGTAATTCTCAAAACAATGACACTGGAGGATGAGGAGCAATTTTCCTAACTCGAATGAGGTAATTTTTGGCACTTATTACAATGTCATAAGAATTGAGAAGTGTGATGTCACCCATTAATTAGATCATGATAGATATATTACTATTTAAAGTTCTTAAATAGTAAAAAAGAGCATTGTTTGGGGATGGTTTATTCACCAGTGGGATTCTATTCCACATATTTTAGAAGTAGAAATTATAATCACTCATGAACTCATGGGGATCCCTTTTAATGGTGGTTAATTACTCAACTAGTGATAGGTGGTCACTTTGATCCTCAAATTATATGAATAGGGTAGACCCTAGATCATCCCAAATATGGATGGAATTGGGAAGTAGAATCCTATACCATTATAAGGCTTTACCCTTAAATGATGAGGTAAGAAGTCTGATAGCAAAATTTTCTTGTGAAATACTATGAACCAAACATATGTTAGAAACATCATAAATGTGTTTGATTGGTGTGGTGGAAGTTTAATTAGTAAAATCTTGGAGGGTTTTTAGAGCCAAAGTGGTATATCATCATATTGGGCCAACAAAAGTGGGATGCTTCCATTAAATGGTATGAAATTTTGATTTCTTTAGGCCATAGTGAGAGGTATGAAATTATTATGGGTATTTTTTGGAGATTCACATAAAATTGTAGGATTTACTCTAGGATTAAGTAAAAATGATCTTGATTTATTTTTATATGGAAAAGACAATTCTTGCAAGTCAATCCTCTTACCTTTAGTAGATGATTTTATTTGTATCTTTGGAATACATAAACATAAATTTATTTAATTTTTAATCCAATTAAGTTTATATTTCTCTTGATACATGTATGAATCTCACTCAATAATTATTGGGAATAGAACCAATTTCTTAATTATGATCTTTGAGTTTCACTAGGATTGCCAAAAAATATTATCAATTAGATTTTGCACCCACTTTGTGTTATAAGGATTCTAGTATTTAGGAATATAATGACATAATGGGATCACCTCCAAGATATGGGACCTTGTAAAATTAAGGTGAACCTTTGGGGAAGGAATACTTCCATTCACTAAGCTTAGTGTAACTGATACGTGACTAGTTTACTTCAAACTTCATATTTTTAGTGATTTTGCTCCTAACTAGGGTTTTAAATTATAAGGAAAAGAGTTTAGAAATAATTTTAAAACTATAAATGGTGATTCACCAAAGGGTTATAGTGGAAATTAATTCTTGATTTTATTGAACATAGTTTAAACAATAATATGCTAGAATTTATTGAAGAATAATCTTACACTAGTACAATATCAAAGGAAATATTAGGAATTTATCAAACAGGAAATATTTTATTTATTTTTCTTAAAAAATATTTCAAAAGGGAATAATAAATACCATGAATGAATCTATATGAATGAAACAAGACTTATGTCATTCACAAATGTAACAAAAATCCATACATACATAATGATAACACAAGATAAGGAAGCCAAAACTTCAATATATTAATATTCTCTAGGTTACAACATGTAGATAAATTTCTCAAAGGTAGAAAAAAATATATATTAGAAAAAAGATCCATGGGATACATAGGAGACTCATATTTATACCAAAAAATTAATCCTTTGAGAGAGAAGAAGTTAAAAAGTTTTACATTCAATCTTGGATCAAGAAATCATGGAGTGCATATATAAATGCCATCATCTCAACTTGATAGGTGTATTTGGTGGAGTAGAGAGAAGAAGAGGAATTTGCAATAGATGGGTGATTCACCAAGTGCTGAATAAGGATAAAATGTTGTTGGAATATTCTAGTCAAATGATCTCTCCTTAACTTTAGTTGTATAAATCTCTCCCCAAGAAACGGGGAACCAAAATTAACTCTATGACTTGGTCAATCTTGTAATGAAGTTGAATGCTTTTTCTAATATTTGAATATTTTAAAACATAATTTATAAAACCTAACTTGTAGTTTGAAGTTGAGACTTTTAAAACTTATAAGTCACTTGAGAAAAAGGAATGTGCAAATTACAATGTGAATTCTTACAACTTTCATGTTATTCAAATTGTCAAAAAAGAAAAGTATGAAATACAAGTTACACTTTTTCAACTAAAACTTAATCAAATTATAATTGAAAATTAAAATTAACATTTTTCAATTAAAGGTAAGTGTTGTCAATTATAGCACTAATTATTAGTGAGGAGACATGGAGATAGAAGAGGGTGGAGGAAAAGTCGTGAAAGATCCTCAACATTTTGAATTTCTATTTGAGTGAGAAAAATAGAATGTATTTAAAGATACCAACATGAAGCTAAGACATAGTAATTTGAGTAACAATGACTACTCAGAAGTCAATGCACCCCAATGTGATGATAAGCATAGGAATCTCATGGTGGATTAGGTCTGAAAATAGTTAGATTTTACTTATATATTAGTTGACAAAATTACAATCAACAAGCTATAAGCAGACAACATTCCCCTAACATTTCCCCACTATCTTGGGTGGATAGAGTTAAAGGTAAAATCTTGATGGGCCATGAATAGTCAAACCTATAGATCTTCTCAATGGTAGAGAAAATGAGTTTTGAATTACTATTCCTAATCTAGTGGAGGAACTAGCTAACATAAAATTGGATAAATCAATTTTAGAAAGGGTAAATGGATTCTAGCCAAATATGTATTCCTTTTGTAGCTAGTCCAACTTAAAATGGAAACCTAAAGGACACATAGAGGTGGTTACCTTGGCTAGAGGGTTTTTCTTGATTAATTTATCTTTACTAAAATATTGTATTAATGTTCTTTTTGAAGGGCTTTAGTTCATGGGAAAAGTGAGTGTGGATATTAGGAGGTCGAAGGCTAATTCAAAACTTAGAAATTTTACTATGGATGATGTTTTGATGTGGGTCCTTCTCATAGAACTTCCCTTGGAATACTGGAACCTAGAAGTTATTCTAGGGATTACCAATATTTTGGGATAACCCATCACTATTGATATGGTCACCCTTTATTGATTAAATATGGTTTTATCCTAGGTACACATATTCCTATCGATGAAAAAACCACTCCTCCATAAGATGAAAATTATGTCCAAGTATGGATAGTGGACATAGTAGATTTTGTATGAGAATAAAGCTTTTATTTACTTATGATGCAACATCTTGCTTCATATGCAAAAGGAATTACTAAAGAAGAATTAGGTGCATATAACTCCAAATCATGTATGGGCCTAAAAAATTTCACCATATTTGGAATGAAAATTTAACCCACCTTTGAAGATCGAAAAACCTAAATCTTCACTAGGTGTTCAACTTTTAAGAGCCCTAACAGGTATTTTTTGCAAAAACTCTTTCACTTTACTTATTTTGTTTTTGGAATTTGATCCTTAGGGTGACCTATTATCCCTACCTAAGGACCTTCCTAGTCCCCCTTCACCATATTCCTCCCTCCCAGGACCATCCCTCAAATGTAAATTATGGTGGTCACCCTCCTAGTTGTGTTTCCTCACTTCTTAGTTGTTTGATCCTTTTTAACCCTATGGTAGAGCCCTTCCTTACCCCCTCTAAATCTAGCCCAAATACCTCCTCTCCTTTAAAATGATACCTAGATCTTCTTCCCTCATTTTTTCCCTTTGCAATCCCTAAAATTTTCCCTTGCTCTCCCCTAATCACCCCTATTAGATCATCTTTTGGGTTTAGATTGACCATCAAAAAGTGGAACCTTCTCAAAGGTAGCTTAAGATTTATCTCATAAAATTTCACTTTTGTTTCCTTAAATAGTGAAAATAAGCCTCTTTATAAGGATGATATGATGTATTCCCCTTTGAATATATCATATCCCCTCAATGATAAGGGACAATTCTCTTTGAGTAGACCACCAACCTCAGATGCAATCTAGGACAAGGGGTTCACCATAATCTATAAAAATAGAAAAGGGAAAAATAAATATAATATTAACATCATTCCAAAACCTATTTATAGATCTCATTGAATGGTCACTCAAAATATTAAAACCATAAAATAAATTGCAAAGGGTTCCTAGCAAACCCTCAAAATAATGAGGGATAAGAAATGAAGATTCTAACATGGAATGTCAGAGGGTTAAACAACCCTAAAAAGTAGAAGACCCTCTTCAATATTATAAATATAATTGACCCAATAGTTTTACTCATCCAAGAAACTAAAATGGCTAAAAACACATTAAGTTTATGTGATAATAAAGTCTAGTGAAAGGCATGTATAATAGCCTTGATTCCAAAGGAGCCTTGAGGGGTCTTGCAGTCTTTTAGAATTTGGAAAATTTATAAGGAATTATAATTTGGAATAGTAATGATCATATTTTTATTCTATTCATAGAGGTATACAATAATGAGGAAGGTATTATATCCAACGTTTATTCCTTAAACTCCAAAAATACTCAGAATAGACTATGGGAGGACATCTTCTCTTTTAGAAGGGCCTATGATAGATGAAATTGGATTGTAGCTAGTAACTTTAATACCTTTCTTAATCCCAGGGAAAAAAGAGGGGTACTAATATACCTCATTGAAAGCATGCTAGATTTTAATGATTTCATCTCAAGAGTAGGTCTAGTAGACGTGGACCTAAAAGGCAACCCATTTACTTGGTCCAATAGGAAGATGGGATATAATCCAATTCAAGTCCACCTTGATAGGATCATGACCTCCTTAAATTGGTGTTGAGTTATGCTCCTATTTTTGGTTTTGAGGCATTATTAATGTCATTTATGTCAAATTCAAGATATATGTCATTAATGGTGAAATGGAATGTGACAAAGATGTCTTATGTCAAGAGAAAATTCTAAGGCAACCTATTATCTCTTTCTTGAGATAAAATTTGAAGGAAACTTAGTAATTATTATGATGTTGATTTCATGCCAAGGGAAATATCATGATATAAGGTAAGCTACTTTGAGTAATAGGTGTCTTGAGAAGCCTACTCTAGCCTTGAGAGAAGGTGTATGCATAAAACATAGTGAAGCTTCGTGATTTGTGTTAGTACAGGAATGAAAGGGTTTTTAAAGCTATGTAAACTTGATAAATAGGTAAAGATGCCTTCAAATGAGTTCTAAGGTCAATTTTTAGTCTTAGTATTTATATGAAGAGATCTAGTGAGAAGGCACAAGATTGGTAGCATGATGAGGTGATTAGTCTTATTCTTATGTGAAGAGTAGTGTGTAAGCATGATATGAGGTTTTATGACTTGAAGAGTATGTTTTTATAATAGTAAAAGAGGAGTCAAGGTGTGTTCAAAGTCTAAGTATGACTAGAAGTTCAAGGCATATTATGCTAAGAGACCTAATATGACCTAATGAGGTGTCAAGATCATTTCCCAAGGTGTCATAGATATTGATAGAATTGGCATAGGTGTTATAGGTTGTGTTAAGCTTTTTGACCAAGTTTTGGGTCATAGCCTATAGAATAAAGCATGAAAATTGGTGTTGAAGTCTTTTATGTGTATAGAATGGGGTGTTGTAGACTTGAGAAGGTTTTTATTATGCTCATTGGCATGTGTAACCTTTTCATGAGATATTTATTAGTTCATGAAAGTTTGGGAAGGTCCTTATCTTTAATTTCCTATAATTAGTTTTTTAGTTGATGGGAAATCCATTATGGATGATTTCTAAGAAGGGAAACAAGTTAAAACCCATATAAAACCCTCATAATGACCTGATAGAAAAAATATGATTGGTTATGGATTAGTATGGTTTTATTGAACTATTTATATTATTTTAAAATTTAAATAAATCTTCTAGGTTTATATAAGATGTTTTGGTTTGTTAAAAGAGTGAGTAAAAGCTACAAGAAACCCTTTGTTTCTCAGAATTTTGATGTAGTAGGAAGGGTTGACCAAGTCAAAGCATGTAAATGGATGGAGGATGATGTGTGAGAATTTAATTTTGTTCCCATGTATTTTTTTTAGTAGGTTTTATACCTCAAATGTGTTAAATATGTCATGGAAGTTGTCCTATTGCTAAAAGGGCCCAATGAGCAAGATAGTGAGAAAACTAAGCAGTAGTGAGAAAGAGATTAGGAATTGGTTGTAGAAGATTAGGAATGGATCCAAATTCATGGGAAAATTTTTAAATATATATACATATTGTACCATTTATTTATAATTTTTGTTAATGCACTTTAAAAAGCTAAAAGTTGTTCTTAAAGTGACCTGTCTAACATAGTGAAGTTTGTGTAGGGTGAAGATGTGGGATTGGTCTATAAGATAAATATTGATATTGAAAAATATAATATATATTATAAAATGTTATAATTATTATTAAGTATCATTAAAAATAATTTTAAGTTAATAAAATTGTTCACATAGGTGTTCTAAATCTCGATCTTCATGACTATGTTTTTGGAGCTACAGGGAATTTTCTATGTATGAGTGAGAATGTTGTTCTCGAGTCTTTTTCTATAGAGTTTATGAAAAAAATTCACATGAATTTATTATTTAGTTATCATAGGTTCATTTTAAAACATTTATATTCATGATGAAATCCCATAAAGGTGTGAAAATTCAAAGGCTTTTTATTGGGTTCTTAAGGCCTATGTGCAGTTCTGAGTGAGTATATGAAGTTGATTAGTTTACATAATTTTATCTTATTTGGTGAATTATAATGGACCTATTGTTTAAAATTAATTAATTAATTTTCTATCCATGTGATTTTTTAGTATGTTTATGTCAAATTTGAGTGTATGACTCAGATTTGTAAGATAGACTTTCTAGCAGTAAGAAGGCCTAATGGCGAGTAGACCTAATTGTGTGGTTTAAGGAGTGAAATGAGATAAATGGTGTTGGGAAAATAATGTGATATTATCATTGGTATAATTTAAGTTTTTATTAATTTTTTAATCCATTTTTTTTATGTTTAATGTGTTTCAAGGAAGCCCAAATGAAGTGTGTGCTTAGAGAAGGCCTAATTGCATTAGGTCTATATTAGGCCTAATGGTGGTTTTGGATCTTAAGAGTTATGACCAACATATTTTGTGGTTATTTAAATTTTTAAACATGTTTATTGATATATTAAAATGATGATATATGTATAGATAGGTTATTTCCCAACCAATGTGGGTGAGAGCAAGAGTTAAGTATAAAGAGAAGGTCTAATAAACCTAATTTGAGTAGTTAGTATATTGAGGATATGAACAAATGATAAAGATATTTTGAAACCAAGTAAATGAATTTAATATAATCATATATGTGTGATAAATATTCCATGAATATTTAATTGTGTTTCTATAGATGATGAGTAAGGTCGAATTACCTAATTACGTCAAGGAAAGAGCTAGTTGAGTGAGAAGGCCTAATAGGCTTTGTGAGCGAGATAGAAAAGTGAGAAGAGAAAAAGAATGATTTAATATTAATTTGACTAAGAAAAAAGTGTCCAATGTTGGTCATATATTCAAGTTATCTAAGTTGGTGTTGATTTACCTAGGGGGTCAAATCCTCCTTTCAAGTTGGTACTTGCTAAAGGACTAATTGAGTTGGTGATTGACTAGTGAGGGGTTTGTACCTCAATAAAAGTTTTATTAATTTATTATAATATTTTATTACAAGTTATTAATCATTATTTTTTATCCCTAAATATGGTTTCCTACATATATATTATGTTCTTATGTAATTTATATTCATAGATACTTGTGTATGCATTGAATAATGTATATAATGAATGAATGCTTCCTTGATGTTAAGAGAAATTAAAATATTTTTTTAAGTAGATTAATTCACCCCACTCAATATATATACTTATAACAATTGATATCATATTAGGTATTTTTTAAGGATGCCTAATAGCTTAAAAGATATCTTAAGCAAGTGAAGATGGCTAGTCAAACACAAGGTGGTTTTTCTATAGGGAAGACTCCATCATTTAATGAATATAATTATAATTTTTAGAGTGTAAATATGAGTAAATATTATATGTCTCAAGCTCATGATGTTTTACAATCTATCTTGGATGGATATACTACAACCCTTATTATTCCTATAGATGTAATAATCATAGGCTTGGTAGCATGATGAGGTGAGCAGTCTAAGACTTGTGTGAAGATGGTTGGTAGTGTAAAATAATTATATGAGGTTATATGACATTATTATTAGGTTTTTAGAATAGTAAAATAGGTTTTAATTTGTGTTTAAAGTCTAAGTATGATTGGCAATTCAAGTCCTATTGTACTAAGAGACCTAACATGACCTAATGAGGGTTAAAGATCATTTAACAAGGTGTCAGAGATCTTGAGATCATTTCTATAAGTGTGATATGTTATGTTAAGTTTTTTTACCAATTTTTAGGTCATATCCTGAAGAAGAAAACATGAAAATTGGTGTTGAGGTCTTTATGTGCATAAAATGGGGTGTTGTAGACCCGAGAAGGTTTTTGTTATGATCATTGGCATGCGTAACCTTTACATGATATCCTAATTATTCACTATAATTTCTGGATGGTTACTATATTGAATTTCATATAATTATTTTTGGAGGTGAGGGGAAATCATTTGTGAACAATTACTAAGAAGGAAAACTAGTCAAAACCCTCATAATGACGCGATTGAAAATATCTTGTAAGTTATGGCTCATATTGGCTTTATTGACCTATTTTTATGATTATAACATGTAAATAACTATTTAAATTTTCTAAAATATTCTTTGGGTTTTAAAAAGAGTGAGTATAATCTAAAATAAACCCCTTATTTCCTAAAATTTTGATGTAACAGACAGGGTTGACCAAGTCAAAACATGAAAATGAATGGAAGATGATGTGTGATACTTTTAGTTTGTGAAAATTTAATTCTATGATCAGTTTTAAGACATAAAATTTTCTAAAATGGTCATGGAAGTTGGCATATCACTTAAAAGGCCTAATGAGCAAGATAGTGAGAAAACTAGGCAATAGTGAGAAAGAGATTAGGGATTAGTTGAAAAGGATTAGGAATGGATAAAAATACATGGGTTCATTTTTAAATACCTATAAATATTATAGATTTTTTTAATAAGTTTTTTTAATGCACTCAAATAAGCTAAAATTTGTTCTTAACATGACCTGTCTAACACAATGAAGTTTGTGTAGGGTGAAGATGTGAGATTGGTCTGTAAGACAAATATTGATATTGAACTTTGTAATATATATATATATATATATATATATATATATATATATATAAAACAAGATGTTATAATTATTTTTAAGGATGATTGAAACCCATTTTAATTTTATAAAAGTTTTCACATAGGTGTTCTAAATCTTGATCTTCATGACTATGTTTTTGGAGCTACAAATAGTTTTCTATGTATGAGTGAGAATGTTGTTCCTGAGTATTTTTGCATAGATTTTATGATTATAATGCACATGAAATTGTCATTAAGGTCTGATAGGATAATTTTAACACATTTTTATACATGATAAACTCCCATGAAGTTTTTAAAAGTCAAAGGCTTTTGACTAGGTTCTTAAGGCCTATGTGTAGTTCTAAGTAATCATATGAAGTTGATCAGTTTCATGTCTTTTATCTTATTTAATGAATTATAATTGACATATTTGTGAACCTGAAGTCACTAAGGTTCCATACATGTTAATTTTTAGTATGTTTATGTGTAAAATATAAGTGTATGACTCAGATTTACAAGAAAGACTTTCTAGCAGCAAGAAGGCTTAATGGCAAGTAGATATAATTGTGTGGTTCAAGGAGTGAAATGAGCTAAATGTATTTGGAACATAAGGTGTGATTATAATGGGTATAATTTATTTATTTTTAAATATTTTCATCCATTTTTTGAGTCTCAAGGTGTTACAAGAAGGACTAAGTGAAACATGTTCTTAGAGAAGGCCTAATTGCATTATGTCTCTATTAGGCCTAATGGTGGTTTTGGACCTTAAGGGAAATAAATGAACTATTTTATGGTTGTTTCACTTTTAAAATGTGTTAACTAATCTATTCAAAGGATTATATATGTATATATAGGTTTTTGTCTGACCAATATGGGTGAGATCAAGAGTCAAGTAGAAAGAGATGGTCTAATAAGCCTAATTTGACTAGTTAGTATATTGAGGATATGAGAGAATGATATAGATTTTTTAAAACTAGGTAAAGGGATTTAATATCATTATATATGTGTAATTAATATTACATGAATAAATAAATCTATTTTTATAGGTGTTAATCAAGGTCAAATGGCCTAATTCTACCAAGGAAAGAGTTAGTTGAGTGAGAAGGTCTAATAGGCTATGTGAGAGAGATAGAAGAGTAAGAAGAGCAAAAAAAGGAGGTAATACTAAGTTGAGTGATAAATATGTGTCCATATATGATCATATATTCAAGGTATCTAAGTTTTTTTTTATTTACTTATGAGTTTGGATCCTCCTTGTAAGTTGGTTCTTGCTAAAGGACTAGTTGAGTTAGTGCTTGACTAGTGAGGGGTTGGTGCCTCACTAAAATTTTGATTAATTGATTATAAGAATGTATTAAAAGTTTTTTATTAGTGGTTTTTATCCCCCAATATTGTTTCCTACATATATCTTGTGTTCTTATGTTATTTTCTCTCATAGATGCTTGTGTATGCATTGGTTAAAGTATGTATGTGAATGAATGCTTCATTGATGTTAAAATAAATTGAAGGATTATTTTAATTCAAATGATTCATCCCCCATCTCATTAGTTATACTTCAAACAATTTGGACATTCAATTCACTAATAGTCTTTCCTCCTTACCTAAAACTGGTTATGACCACAATCCCTCAATTTTTTAAGGAGAAAAAATCTTGAAACCAAGCAACATTCCTTTTAGATTTGAAAGCATGTAACTCCACTACCCAAACTTGATTTAATATCTAAATTAATGGTGGAAATAACCCTTCTTGGGTACTAATATGTATATCTTGACCAAAAAACTAAATTTCCTCAAAGTAGAGTTGAAAATTTGGAACATGTCTTTGGTGACATCTTCCTACAAAAAAAGGCTTTGGAGGAGGAATTAATATTAATTAAAGAAATTTCAGATTTGGAAGGTAAAAATGAACATATTTACCAAAGGGAAAAATAAATTTTGTGCCAAATACATAACTTAGAGGTAAGGGAAGAGACTTACTTATGACAAAAATCTAGGTGCACTTGGCTAAAGGAAGGGGATAAAACCACCAAGTTATTCCATAACTCCATGACCAAACATAGGAATGCAAAATAAATAACTCAATTGAAAATAGACAATGACAATCTTAGTAAATAATATGAGGAGATATTCTACCACACAATAGATTTATTCAAAAATATACTCATGGAAGAAGGTCCCCTTCATGAAAAGTAGGTGGATAGTACTTTGAATAAATTTAATAAGCTTATTTATAATTCTAAAAATGTTACTCTTAGAAAAACCCCATTGGGATAAGAGGTAAAAAATATTGTGTTTATGTTATAGGGATTCAAGGCCCCCAATATTGATGACTTTCCCCCCTTATTATTTTTTAAAAATTGGGATATTTTCCACACCAAAGTTGAGGTAGCATTGAGAGAATTATTCTAATCTATAACTAATCTAATAAAAATGAAAAATACCTTTTTAGTCCTTATCCCCAAAAATCCAAGAGTAAATAATCTATAGGATTTCTACCCAATTAGTCTATATAGTACAACTTACAAATTTTTCTCGATCATATTGGTGAAAATAATGTAACACCTCCCAAATAAATTGGTGAGTAAATAGGGGAATTCATGGTTAGAAGATAAATAATAGATTGTAGACACTCAAAAATTACACAATTTTAGATGTTAAAATGCCTTAAAGCCCTAGTTGACCTCCTAGTTGACTTAGCCTATTTATTAATTTACTAGATTAACCTTTTAATTCACCTTATTTTAACTTATTTTCACCCGTTTTTTCTTAAAAACTCAATCACTGATAGTCAGCTTAACTATCAATAGTTAGATTGACCATCGATGATCATGTCATTAAACCTACTTTAAATCCAATTCTAGTTATGTATGAGATAAGCATGGAACAATCTAACAACTTCCCTTATGTGGTTATAACAAACTTTAAAGCATTGTAATAGGCAAATTTGTCTTCCATTTTGATTAACAACTTCCTCCTACACAATTAGTGACTTCATCCTATAAAAGGAGAGAAGTAGGAAGTTAAAAAGATCCCAAAATTGACAAATCCATGTCCAAGCTATCAAATATTCTTACACAAGTATCCATCATCCCTTCATCAAGCAAGTAGCAAAAATGGAGACTCAAAACTCTATCCAAATCACTTTTGAAGGCTAAAGTACTATCATGATGGCCAAATTACTTCATATATCTAGCAAGTCATAGGTAACTTTGTACTAATTTATTCATTTCATTTAATTTTACACCTTGATCTAATCAAATTCATCTTTTAGCCTTCTCTTTCTGACCAAACCCCTATTCCAACTCTCACCTAACCATTTACCCAATCTGCAATTCCCTTTTTGAATAATTTTAGAATTACAGAGGCAATCACTAATGATTAGCCTAACCATCAATGGTCACCTCAACCATCAATAGTTACCCAATCACTGATGGTTCACCCAACCATTGATGGTCACTATGGCAAAAAATAATATCAAGTTATTTTTAGCTCCTTAACCCCAACCAAACTCTACTTTCTATATTCCTACCTACTCACATAGGATTCCTTGATTTTTTAAACTTGACCCCAACTATTTTAGCACAAATATTAACCTAATTTTACTAATTTTAATTATTTTCTTTGAATAATCATTTTAATTTATTCTGCTTGCATGTATTTACTTTCATGTTCTTGAATGAAAGTATTCTTTCTTTTCATCTATATCAACTTAATTTATATCAACAGTGGATTGACATCCTCCTAGTAAACATACACTTCTTATATCTAACTCACACTAGATAATCCACTCAACCATCTTACTAAAAACACCTTTTCTATTGTCTTTCTTATCTACAGGTTATTCCTTTCAAGACAAAGAGGAGTTCCCATCATCATCTAGATCAAGCTTGCACTTTTACCAGGTATTCCTTTACACACCCATTTTACTAGTTTCTTACTTACTTCCAAATTAAGAAATGAGAAAAAAAATAAGATAAACATTTTGGCATGCCCGGTGGGACCTAGCATCACTTTTATTCCTTTATTTTGTGCTCATCCAATGAAATTTGAATTTATTTTGGGCTTAAAATAGAGCTTTTACATACATTGATTGCTTGCTTATTTTAGTTCATCTAGTAACTTAAAATCAAAGTAATTAATTATAGCTTTCACTCTTGTATCACACACCTTTTCCAAACCACATAACCAATCAACACATCAAAACAAACTTGAGACAAGGCATGACTAGGATTTAATCACTTAGCAGTAAACCTTACCCTTTCCCGATAATCCTACTTGGAGGTCATTACAAAGGGGAGAACCAACTCAACTCTCTAGTTGATTATAAACTTTGAACTTCAGTATATCTTGGCCAAACACCTGACACCCTTATCATTATGGTGTGTGAAGTGAGGGGGTATGCCTCAATATCAAGCCATGTACTGAAGATCAATATAAATTTCTCTCTTGAGCACCTAAACACAACTTGAAACAAACATTAGATTTATTCTTTAGTAATTTATTTATAAACCAAATTTCCTCTTCACACTTTTTAAGGCCTAAGCTAAAATTTATTTAAAAATAACCCTAGGTTGTTAAATGGACTTCAGTGTATTTTTTATTCCTTGAGATCTTTTCCTTTGGCTTGCTTTGTGTTTGAGATGTGACTTTTGTTATTTATTTTTTATTCCTCTCATGGTCTTTACTAGAAAAAAGCTAAAGAATCAAACCAACCAACAACCACCTTCTTCTTCTTCCTCCATGGATTATACTTCTAATGTTGAGGGTACCACTCATTTTTCTCCCCCTCCTACCAAGCCTTTGATTGTTATAGAAGGTGATCTATACTTTGATAGCTTCCTAGATAACAACCCCATGGCTCTTCAACATTGCCTAGATACCTTATCTAACTATACCCATTTTTCTTTGGTTCTTCCTATATATCCTCTGTATGGTATACCTCCCCATCTTCTAGTGGGTGCCACCTCAACCCAACCCGTGATCACCCAGGCCTCTTCTTCTTCCAATATCCCACTAAATACCACTCCCCAAAATTTATCCAACATCCCAACCAATAAACTAACACCTACTACCCCAACCAATACCTCCAACATTGGATTAACCTTACCTCTTATCACTTATACTCCTACCATGGGGGCATCTTTTACCCCTATTTTTATCATTACCCTTAGTTCAACAAAGCCACTAATTTCTACCCCACTTCATAGTTGGTACTTTCCATACCTCAAACACTTATACCTATTAGTACTAGAGTTACCACCCTCCAAAAACCAACTAGTAGTTTCATACCTCCAACCTAGTATACATCCATACCACCATCCACCAACCCAAACATACCTCTAAACCAACCCATATCAACCCCCCAACAAGTACCCATGACATCTTACACATATGTTTCTAACCCACAAGGATACATAGCACCTTCTACCCATCCATTTGTGTTAATCAACACTTATGAAACACCATCCTAACCTCATATGACCACTTACAAATATCTAGATTCTTCAGCACCCTTTATTACTTATCCATACATTGCTGCCACCAAACCTCAACAAAGCTTACCACCTAATTATGTAGCTTCCTGACCTCAAATAGTTTTGGTCAAGATGTTAATGGATAAAATGACCAACCTAGAGTCATCTACCTATGGGTTTCATAACCTTCTATCCTTAGATAAAATATATAATGAACCCATCCATCCATCTATTCCTATCCATTCTTATCCTCCTTAATGGGAATTACTCAAGTTTTCAAAGTTTCAAGGCAAAGAGGACCCCAAACAACATTTAATAGAATTTCATCATTCTTGTTCTTTGATTAAATATGATAATGCTCTCCTCCTTCGTATATTCACCATGTCTTTATTAGGATCAACCCTTGATTAGTATAGTGCTCTTACCAATCAGTCCATCTTTTCATTCTCCCAAATGGCCCAATTCATTTAAGATTACTTTTCAATAAATATATCTAAAAAGGTTTCTATTATTGACCTATATTCTATTAGGAAATTTGATGATGAATCAATTGCTAATTTTGTAGATAGATGGAGAGGTCTCATCAACCAAATTTCTTTCTCCTTACCCCAACTTGAGTTTATTAAATTGGTATCTTTGGGTTGTGCCAAACATATTGCCCACACTCTTCAAGTTCAAACTTTCAAAAAAATTAATGAGGCATTCACCATGAAACCTAAACTTGAAAATTGAGTCATTGACAAAGGGAAATTAAAATTGTAGAATGATAATTCTAGATTTAAATACAATGACCCTTCCCTCACCAAAACTACTAACTAATCCAACCATCCTAATAAAAAGACAAAAGCATCTACAAACTTTGTGGTCTTAAAAACTACTCCATCACTAACTATCAACCAACCCCATCAAACCAATTCTTCCAACCCTTCCTACCAACAAAACTAAAACCAAAACTAAGCTCCTCCAAAAGAATATGACCCCATATGGAATTCTTATGCTTTAGTTTTGTATAAATTTCTCAAATCTAACCTCATCTAGCTTCCACCTATCAAACAACCCCAACAATTTGATGCTTCTCACCCCATGCCTAGTTAGTACAATGAGAATGACCATTGCACCTTTCATTGAGTTATTGGGCATGATGTTAGTAGGTGTAATACCTTCAAAACTCTTGTCTAAATATTAATTGATAGTGGATAAATTTCATTTGATAATCCCAATGCACCTCTTAATAATTCCCTTGACATATTCTACAAACCTTTTCCCAATCATGCTCCTTCTACCCATCACCATGACAATAAACTAGAATCATCTCACTCTCATGAGGCACATATGATCAATGTTATTATTAATGATCCCATTATAAATGAGACCATCACCTCAACCACCTCTCCCTCCATTTCACTCATAGAAGTAGTGGAATCACCTTCCATTCCTTTGGATACCCAAATGAAGGAACCAATCACCCCTATCTCTTCACTTGATGAGGTCTTAGCTTTATCTACCTCTCCTTTTATGGAAACACCACAAGAGACAACTTTTGATTCAACCACCTCTTCCTCCATTCTACCCATTGAAATGGAATAACATCCCTCCATTCCTTTAGATACCCAAATAAAGGAAGTAACCATGTCCATTCATTAATTGGAGGACAACACTCCTACCTCCCCCATCATATAACTATCCATTCTCCCTTTAGAAACCATCTCATAATAGGATATTACCTCATCCACCCAACCACCAATTTTGGAACCTTTCATCAAAAACAAAGATAAAGGAAATAAAATCATCTACAAGCCCTTTTATAGACTAGTACAAAGTCTAGATTTCACTTCTCAACCCAAGTTTGATAGAGCCACCTTTTGGCATCATCTTGGGCTCCTTTACCAAAACCAATCTAAATCCTCAACCTCACTTGAATCCACCCTTAAACCCATTATTACCACTCCATCAAATACCTCTTCTTCTAAAACCATAAGTGAGCCATCCCAACCACCTCCATTTAATATTGCTAAATCATCTTATGCTTCTCTTACCAAACCTATCAAGAATATAGGAATTCTTCCTACACCTATCCATACTAACCCTTCTTTGAATTTGGACTTAACCCCATCTATTCCACCAAAGAAAGACCTAGCTAAACTAATTAAGAAGGTAGAGATAACCAAACCTCTACCTAGAACTATACCTATACCACCTCCTTCCCACCTTCCTTATATCTTAGGACCCCATCCTTCTACCATCCCAACTACCTATTCTTCCTCTAGTAAGCCATCCCCATTTTATCTAACTATTCCTACACCAATCAAATCATATAGTTCTCAATCATTCTTAACTAACATATCAACTTCCACTTTCCCACCTTTATCCAACCCATCATCATCCAAATCTTCAACTCTCAAATCATTTACCCTGAATCCAACCATAGCTAAGCAATCCCAACCACCAACTAAAACCATTCCACTACCTATAACTTTTAAAGTGAAAACTTCTTCTAAGAAGGCTCCCATCCCTATAACTATAAACCCATCACTGTCAAAACCTTTAAATGAATATTACTCAACCATCCTACAAAGGTTGTTACAAACTTCTTCCTTTAGCTTACCACTTATCAAACCATTTTATCCATCCAATACCAAACCCTCCTAGTTTAATGATAACTTGATTTATGCATACCATAGGGTACTGAGACATGACATAGAGAAGTACAAAGCTCTCCAAGCACTTTTTCATAGCCTATATGATGAGTACTATCTATTATTAGATGAGCCTTTCTTACCCCCATCACCAACTCAACTACCCAACCAACCTACACAATATTTACCTACTCCCCTAATCTTACCCAAGAGTGAAGAGGAGGAATCAAAATAACCATCAAAATTGGCCAATCCCCCCATCCACACTATTCATATGGTTACCTAATCTTGGTCCTAATATAATCACAAGGTAAATGCTAATGTCTCTATTATTTGGACATACCCTTCAATCCCTCAACCTTATAACTAAACCCAAACACCTATAACTTCACCTATGCCACCACCAATGCCCAAAGTATCCATTTTTGGAGCCTCTCCATCCAACCCTCCTAACTCCATTGAGCATATTATATTGAAACAAATTCACTAAACATTAGTGAAAATGATCATTGATGAACTGATCAACACCTTACCCTACCATCATCAGGTATTGATAGAGGCTTTGATATCTATAGAGATTTAACTATATGACCCTCAACCTCTTGTACCCTTTATTAGAGCCCTCCAAATTTCTACCTTTATCACATTTCAATATTATGAAATGCTTCTTATTCATACTGAGGATCTTAATCCTACCCTCTTCATCATTGTGTAAATCAATCAAACCCATATCAAAAGGGTGTTGATTGATGGAGGAACTAGCATCAACATTATCTCCTCCCATGCCTATGACCAACTTTAGCTACCCAAGAACATCATGTTAGAAAGTGTAGCAGTCCTTCACTCCTTCAATGATACCATGGCCACTACCTTTGGGATAGTTTTCCTCCATATCCACTTGCGACCTCATACCATTCCCAAATATTTTATGTTATAGAGGGAAATTTCTAATACAATGTGTTACTCATATTCCCCTAGATATGTGCCTTGAGTTGTTCCATTCTACCTTACATCTATGTGTCAAATTTGAGCATGAAGGTCAAGTTATTACCATCAAAGATGACCCTAGTCCACTTGCCTCTGTAGACACCGAAATTGTGTCTAACCCTTGGTCATCTCTCCCCCTTAGTCCCCTTCGTCCCATTCCACTTCTAACCATCCCTAACCCACCTATGTCTTATTAATTTAAAATAATCATCTATTTTTAATTAATAATTCTCTCTCTCTCTCTCATGACACCTCACCCCTCCTAGGATACCTCTCCTTGGATACCCTCCACTACCCCATGCCAAGTCTTAAATGACTTAAGACCCCATTTCATTCTCCCACTCATCCTCTCGTCTCATTTAACCTGCCTTCGATCGTTTTTCCATGACTAGCTGACCTCGACAGAAGGAAGAACAGACAAAAGGCTATTTTTAGCCCTTTTTCCTATTCTTTGGCTACTGATGTCGGTCAGTAGTTGGCTGATGTCAGTGGTATTGCCGGCGTTAGTTGCCTTTAAAACTGTGTTCAGCACCCCGAATGCAGGATCTTCAATCTTTCAATCTTTCAATCCGTCAATCTTCCAATCCTCTAATCTTCTGATCTGCTTGACCCAAAATCAGACCTCTCTCTCTCTTTCAGGGACACACCAAGCATCATAGGCTATAGGAGCTCACATTACAGGAAGCCTTCTGCATCAACAACCATTCTGCTACACTCTTTCTTTAGCAAGCCACAGGTAAGTATTTCTTCTGTGTTTTCATTTCAATTATTTAGACTATGTTAGTAATTAGTTTTCTAGTTATTGC
The DNA here is from genome assembly GCA_037957365.1 of Torreya grandis. Classification (NCBI taxonomy): domain Eukaryota; kingdom Viridiplantae; phylum Streptophyta; class Pinopsida; order Cupressales; family Taxaceae; genus Torreya; species Torreya grandis. The sequence goes on from JARHVA010000846.1 coordinate 1,217,809, forward strand.
TTCTTAACATCATCAACCAGACTGTCAACCAAATCACAACCCAACCTATTCTCTGGGAGCCTTCTCTCACCCTTATCTCCCTATTGCCTCTGTCTTCTATTTGATCCCTTTTTTAGACCATACTCTCTGCCCAACAAACCCTGCACAAGGCATTATACCTCCAAACAGACCTAGACCCCTTCTAGACCATTCTATCAACCAGAAACTCAACTAGACCCTGTCCAAGACCATTGCCCCGATCGATGCCAGCCACCAAGCCCATTTCCCCTACCGACATCAGTAGACTAACCGATGTCAGTGACCTTAACCAACCGACGCTGGCAGACTAACTGATGTCGGTGACTATGGAAGGCAGACAACAGAATACAGGTAAGTTTTATCTTTATTTCTTTTGTTTAGTCTTTCACTTTTTATCTTTATTAGACATTATTTTATCAATAGTGGACTGTCATCCCACAAGGAAGCCTTTGCACTTCTAGGATCGAGCTTTTGCTTGGCAGTCCACCTTATCCCCATCTAACAATCTCCTTGTTTGAGTCTCTTTCTTTTGCAGGTGTCATCCTCCACAACCAAAGAGGAGTTCTCTCAATGTCTGGATAACGGTGTGCAGACCTCATCTGGGTAACATCTAACCCTTGACCATTTTATCTTAGTTTCTCATTTCCTTTTGAATGTGAAAATCGAAAACTTGTTAGAAACATTCTGGCACGCCCGGTGGGACCCTAAGAATTCTCCTTGAGTTCATACTTAATTTTTTCTTCTAAAGATAAACTTTTCATATAGGTGAATTAGGTCTCTCCTTACATCTCTTTCTTCTATCTCTTCCAAAAGACACCATCAGCAAGGTTAAAAATAATCCTTCTTTTTCTTTCTTGCTTGCATCTTAGACTAGTCAACTCATACTCTTCAACCTTTTCTCTACTTGTCTGCATCCGAATCACACATTTCTATTTGGGCTTAAAATCTTTTGCATTTCTTCTCTGTCTAAATGCATACCTAGTCCACACATCTAGTAATTAAAAATGCATCATGAATAAAGTGTAGGCCACTTATGTTACACATCCAAATCACTTTCACAAAATCAAACATCAAAACTTACCTGAGACAAGGTCTGACTAGGATTTCATCACCTAGCGGATACCTTACCCATCCCGACAATCCCACTTGGACTTCACTACCAAGGGGAAATCCCACTCTGTTCTCTGGCAGAGGATAATCTCTAGGAGAAGTATGTACTATCTAAGTGAGACCAACTTATCACTGGGCTCGTGAAGTGAGGGGAGCTTGCTCCTTAGCACCAGGCCACATACAGAACCTAACACAGACTCTTGAGCACCGAAACTAACTTGAAACCATCTTTAGACTACCTCTTCTAGGACCTATTCTACAAGCCAACTTCCCAAACACACTCTAAGGCATAAGCCAACATGATTCTAAAATTTGATTCTTAGGATTTAACGCTTAGGGTCTGCCTGTCTTCATCTATTTTTCTATTCCCATCTGGTTTTTTTGAGCTAGTGAGGACGTTTTCTTCTTTTTTTCCAAAAACTTTCAAATTCTTTGAGTTTCTAGAAAACACAGTAACCAACATCGGTTTTACCACCGATGTCGGCAACCTTTCTTTGCCGGCATCGGTCATCTAACCGATATCAGCAACCTGTCTCACTGGCATCAATTTTTCTACTGACGTCGGTCACTGTCCAAATCCTTCTTCTAAAATAGCAAGCTTAAAAACCCAACTTTCTTGCTGTCCAACACCCATCCTAGTTTTTTGAGACTGAAAAAACACAATTTCTAGAACCTGACCCTTTTTGCCTTGAATGGTTTTGACACGTAGTCAAACCAAGACTTTTATCGACCACGTGAGGCAACAACCGCTTTCACCTTCGCCTTCCATAACCAGTCCTCTAATGGAGTATCATTTGGAGATCGAACATACTCCTACCTGACCAACCCCGACTCGACCATCTATTATTCCCAAAGGGGACCAAAGCTTTGAAAGGTTCCTTGACCTCAATGTCAAGGCCCTTCAACATTATCTCGCAAGAAGCCAAATGCGAGACTCTTCAGGCAACCCAGTCTATGGGATGACAACCTCCTTAACTGAAGCGGTGATGACATCAACACCATTCGCTACCCAGCCTTTTATGACTCAGACTATTGCCTCAACCATTAACCTGACCATGCCCAATATGCAAAGTTTGGCCTCCCCATCTATTTTTGGACCGACCTCCATCGGGGTTTCATTACCCCCTCAACCACATGCAATTCAACCAAGTTCTACATCATACCAGAACTTGATTATCTCGACTCCACACACTCTTGCACTTATAGATGTAGGAGTGTCCATCTCCCCTTTTGCCAATGCCACCATGCAACCACCTTTGGCAGTATCTAGTCAACTTATGCCTTCTACCTCCATGGCACAACCACCCTTGGCTTCCACATCTATCCCAATGACTAGTTGTCAATATGTTGTGCCTATACAAGCACAACCGACTACATCATACACCTCTTCTAGCACCTTCCAAGTGCCTTATAACCTAGGGGGTGCCCCATCTACCAATCTGTCAGCCAATCTCATCAAGATGCTGATGGACAAAATGTCTAGTTTTGATGCTTCCATTTTTGGTTCAAGCAATGTCCTTTCATATGACCAAATTTGTAACGAACCCATCCATCCCTCTGTCCCAATCTGATCGTATCCCAATCAGTGGGAACTTCCTAAGTTTACTCACTTCTAGAGTAAGGAAGACCCACAACAGCATCTATGAGCATTCAGACATGCTTGTTATCTTATAGCCCATGATGATGCGTTATTGCTACGCACATTCCCCATGTCACTTTCTGGCCCTGCCCTTGATTGGTACAACTCTCTTACCAGTCACTCTCTCTTTTCATTCACTCAACTCACCCAATTATTTCTCAACCATTTTTCAATCAATATCACCAAAAAAGTCTCAATCACAGACCTCTACTCTATTAAATAATTTGACGATGAATCAATAGTCGATTTTGTCGCCCGTTGGAGAGGATTAATCAATCAACTCTCCTTCTCTTTGCCCCAACCTGAGCTCATCAAGCTCTTCTCTCAAGCATGTGACAAGCACATCTCATCCACCTTGCGGGTTCAAACATTCTACACTTTTGATGAAGCTTTCACCATGGCCCAAAAGCTTGAACTCCATGCTATTGAAGAAAATAGGGTCAAATTGTGTAATACCAATGCAAAAACTGGTGACCCTTCTTCTTTTAGACCTTTTTCTTCCCACTCCAAGTCCAAAGGAGTAGCAAACACTGTGGTCATTAGATCACCATCTTCAACAACAACCAACCAATCTGAATCGTCTACATCTCAAAGCATCACAAAACAATTCCAACAATGGTACATATAGCATTAGTATACTCCTATAGGAGAATCATATGCTTATATTTTGGATAAACTCATCAAGTAGGGGGTCCTCAATCTCCCTCCAATCCAACCACCTCAATTCAACCCTTTAAAAGCCCTCCCTACATGGTATAGGGAAAATGACTTTTGTCACTATCACCATGTCCAAGGCCATGACATAAACAACTGCCAAACCTGCAAGAACATTGTCCAAGACATGATAGACAAGGAAGATCTTGTTTTGGACAACCTAAATGCGCTACCCAATCAAAACATCAACATCTTCATAAAACCTTTTCCTAACCATCCTCCTAATCAAAATAATGTCCAGACCATGGCCAATAGCTCCCACAAGCATGATATATGCACGGTCAATACAGTCTCGCCTCTTGTCCCTGACCAACCTCTTCCATAGGTAGAAGAGCTTTCTTCTCCTATTCATCCATCACAGGTAGAAGAGCCTTCTTCTCCTATTAGTTCTCCATTGACCTCTCTTATATTAGAGGATGCCTTGACCATACCGATGCCATTAGACCCACCTTCATCCTCCCTACTACCAATGGAGGACCATACCCTTCCTAATCCTCAACCACAAGTAGAAGGCACCATCATCCCTGCCCTCTATCCTCTTGAGGAGTCACACTCACCAATTTCTTCTCCACCAAGAGAAGACCCTGTCTCTTCACCCACTTCAACCGAGGAAGACCCAGTGACAGTTTTCTCTTGCCTTTTGCCTGAGATCACTACATCTCACTCACCTCCATCCACATCTAAACCCAAACCCATGCAAGCATCCACCATGACAAAAGAGATTAAATCTCTTGGTGTTCACCCCATATCTAATCTTACCTCGTAGAATAGTGGCCCTCAAACCAAACCAGAGAAGGCCACTAAACCACACCAGAGAATTCCTCCCCCACCTTCATCATTGCCCTCTATTTTGGGCCCACATCCATCCACCTTAATAGGAGTGCTTCCTACTCCAACACCTCACAGAGGCAAATTGCTTCCATTATCCCTTTTACCCATTAAACATATATTTCCTCCAAAATAACCAATGCCTCCTACGCCTCCAAAACAAAATTCATCAACCCCTACTGCAATAAAACACATAGACCCATTGGCGGATTCTTATGCCTTGCTATTACAAAAATTGTTGTAGTCTTCTCGCATCAGTCTTCCACCTCTTAAACCATACCAATCTCTCAGACCAAAACCACCCTAGTTTAATGACACTAAGGTTTGTGCGTATCATCGCACGTCGGGACATGACACTGAGCATTGTTGTGCCCTCAAGGTTGTCATTCGCCAATGCTTGGAGAAAGACACCCTTCTTCTTGACCATATTATCAACAAACCTTCAACATCATCCCATGCTTCCCATACCTCCTCACCTTCACACTCATCAACTCTCAGATCAAGACCATCTTGGTTCGACAACACTAAATTTTGTCACTATCATCGCACACCAAGACATGACACTAAGTGTTGTTGCGCTCTTAAAGTTGTCATTCATCAACACTATAAAAAGGATACCCTTCTCATCAAGGATCCTCTTGACTACCCCTTTGCCAAATCTTTGACACCATTGCATACCTCACAAACATCATCACCTAAATCAGGATCTCCACACAAGACTATGGTCCCACTACCACCTTTAACCCCCTTATTTGAAATCAACACAGTCAACTTGACCACCAGCCCACCAACCCAAAAGGATAAAGGTAAAAGACATGTTTCTATCCCTTGGACATCCCCATCTACCAAGCCTTCACCACAACCAAAACCCAAGATTACTATTTTGGCCACATCTCGATCAACATCCTCAAAGACAACCCCTGACTCCGTGGTGAAACAACCTCACCACACGACCCCTGTGAAGATGTCTTTATATGATCTCATACAAAACTCTCCATAGCATCATCAAACTTTGATCAAAGCCTTGCAATCAATGGAGGTCTAACCTGATGACCCCCGACCATTAGCCACTTTAATCAAATCATTACCAACCATTTCCTTTGTCACCATCCATGATTTTGAGATTCCTACCTCCAACATGGAAGATTAGGACCCTAACCCCTCAAATTAAATCTGTCAAACATTCTCCCTAGCAACTGGGGGAATTTGACTCTATCCTCAACCAAGCCTCAACCAAACAATGATCAAACATCAACTAAACAATCGACCAAGCATTGATCGAGCAATCGACCAGACATCAAACAAGCCTCAACCAAGTAATGACCAAACCTTGACCAATCTTCAACCAAACCTTTTAATCATGATCTCAACCAGTCTCGACTAAGCATCAACTAACCTCAACCAAGCCTCAACTTGGCCTCAATGAAGCCTTGACCAAACATTAACCCTCAACCAAACATCAAAACAACATATCAACCAACTTCATGTCCAACATCGACCAACACGTAACCAATTTGGAAAGAAGCAAATAGGGTAAGTTTGCTCCTAATTGGCTCAGACCTTACATCATCACACATAAGGATGGACCAGGGACTTATTAGAACCTGAGCCCTTTAAATTCCTTGCATCTATGACCATTCTATTGTTAGTCGAGTACTCGTTCACTTGACATTTAACTTGATCTCATCCCTTGAGCAACCTCATCCTCTTAATCCTCATTCCTTTCAACCCTATTCCCCTAAACAAATCCTATATACCCATTTTATAAAGTATGGATGCTTTTTCCTAATAAAAGGGAGCCCTTGAACTTCTATAGTCTTGTCCATGACTCAAAATTCTATCAAAAATAAATTGATGTCAAAATATCAAAAGGTCACAAAATCTAAAAGCAGACTGCTCCCTCGAAGGACAGCTATACTATCATTGTTGTAGCTAATAGATTGTTCCCTTGAAGGATAGCTATTCAAAGCCCTCATAATATATATAAAGAAAAAGCATAGACCACTCCCTCGAAGGATGGCTATGATAAACTCTTGCTACAAACAACACTATCTCAAAAGCTTCCCACATCGATCAGCTTCACAACATTACCACAAAGCACAATGACATCCCTATGTAGACTTCCTGCATTGATCAGTCTACCTCAAAAATTATATATATAAAAAAAAAAGAGGGTCATGGACTTGGCTTGTAGTCGTCTCAGGGTCTCCTATAAAAAGGGGCAAAGTTATCCCTACTAAAAGGGGTTACCCTATCCTCATATATCATATCACCTACTCAAGGGACTTTGAGCTCACTCAAATGTCAATGTGATTCGATTACCTCTCTAACACAACCCATGGTCAACGACGTAATGCATGAATAGGGCTTTTGTTTCTAAAACTCCCTATCTATGCCATTATTTTGGTCCTTGTCAATGAAAGAGCAACGCGCCTTTCACTTCTTATCCTACATCTTGGACACATACAACCAAATCATTTTCTCAACCAAACCAAACCAACCAAACATTTTCAGACCACCAACATGACATAGTCTATTTCACATAGTTTCTATGGAAACCAATACACATGGAAACTATCAACCGCATAATTTATGTTAAGCATAAACCATTACTTGTTGAAGCATAAATATACTCAATTCATTTTTAGCATACATCCATCACTAATATGGAAAATTGCTAGGGATGAAAGACCACATCAACCAATGTTACAGAATACACCATTGCACCATATGGAAAACATTGTAACATCATCTTACCCCCAACCATTTGACCCTTCAATATGTCCAAACCAATCCTCAACCATTTTTCCTCCTAACTCGAACTACATTGGTCTAAGGCCCTAAGACTGGGGCTATGTAGGTAGCACTCAGATGACATGATGTCTTCTGGGGTTAGCTCAACCTCCCTCATTTATTCATCTACCTGATGGACAAACCCTTTTACCCTTTCACCACGACTCAACCTAACCAAAACAATCACCAACCAACTTTGACCCTCTTCATCCCTTTGGGGAGAACTACATCAGCCTGAGGCCCTAATGACAAGGGCTATGTAGGCAACACTCAGTTGACATGGGGTCTTCTAAGGTTAGCTTAGCCATTCCTTTGTCCATCCAGCTATCTCAGACTCACCTCAACCAATGACCTTGGAGATCGCGCCTATCTCCTCAGACCATGACCACTTCCAAGACAACTTTGCCTTAGTTATTTTGATTGCATACATGCTACCTCACAAATGGTTATCAAAATTGTTCACAACCTGTATTTTGACCCTCACAAGTATAGGATCGTAACCAAGTTGATCCACACTACTTGTGGTATTTTCATGTTTCCAGGAGCACTTCCTAAGCCCAAGATACCTAGAACATGATGACCATTAGAGCTACAACTTGGATCGAATAACTTGATCAGCTATGACTAATGTTGGGGCCTGGTTATTTTGATTTTAGCACTCCTTAACCCTTGACCCATGACAATTTGACCTGACCATCTCGTGAAGTGGTATGCATGCAATCTCAACTATTGCAGCATTCACACTCCATCTTCACCATTTTCATCCATCTCTCTGTCAAATTAGCACTCGATGCTCGGTTCCCTTCCCTCGACTCTTGCTTTGAGGGGGAATACCTCATCCATAATCGGGGCAATCACCTCTTCATTTTTGTCTTGCAGTTCACTAGAACAACCAACAAGACAAAATCAACCTTATCCCACACCTAGGGCAAATCACTCCTATTTTTGTCTTGCAGTTCATCTAGAATAACCAACAAGACAAAAAGGGGCAAATGTAGACACCGACATCATGTCTAACCCTTGGTCATCTCTCTCCCTTAGTCCCCTTCATCCTGTTCCACTTCTAACCATCCCTAACCCACCTATGTCTTATTAATTTAAAATAATCATCTATTTTAAATTAATAATTCTTTCTCTCTCTCATGACACCTCACCCCTCCTAGGATACCTCTCCTTGGATGCCCTCCACTACCCCATGCCAAGTCTTAAATGACTTAAGACCCCATTTCATTCTCCCACTCATCCTCTCGTCTCATTTAACCTGCCTTCGACTATTTTTCCATGACCAGCTGACCTCGGCAGAAGGAAGAACAGACAAAAGGCTATTTTTAGCCCTTTTCATATTCTTTGGCTACCAACGTCGATCAGTAGTTGGCTGATGTCAGTGGTATTACTAGCGTTGGTTGCCTTCAAAACTACATTCAGCACCCTGAATGCAGGATCTTTAATCTTTCAATCTGTTAATCTTCCAATCCTCCAATCTTCTGATCTGTTTGACCTAGAATCATACCTCTCTCTCTCTTTCAGGGACACAACAAGCATCATAGGCTACAGGAGCTCACATTGCAGGAAGCCTTCTACATCAGCAACCATTCTGCTACACTCTTTATTTAGCAAGCCACAAGTAAGTATTTCTTCTGTGTTTTCATTTCAATTATTTATACTATGTTAGTAATTAGTTTTCTAGTTACTACTTCTTCTTAACATCATCAACTAGACTGTCAACCAAATCACAACCCAACCTATTCTCCAGGAGCCTTCTCTCACCCTTATCTCCCTGTTGCCTCTATCTTCTATCTGATCCCTTTTTCAGACCATACTCTCTACCCAGCAAACCCTACACAGGGCATTATACCTCCAAACAGACCCAGACCCCTTCCAGACCATTCTATAGACCATTCTATCAACTAGAAACTCATCCAAACCCTATCCAAGACCATTGCCCCGACTGACACCGGCCACCAGGCCCATTTCCCCTACCGACGTTGGTAGACTAACCGACATCGGTGACCTTGACCAACCGACGCTGGTAGATTAACCAACATCGGTGACTGTGGAAGGCAGATAGCAGAATACAGGTAAGTTTTATCTTTATTTATATTATTTAGTCTTTCACTTTTTATCTTTATCAGACATTATTTTATCAATAGTAGACTGTCATCTCACAAGGAAGCCTTTGCACTTCCGGGACTGGGCTTTTGCTTGGCAGTCCACCTTATCCCCATCTAACAATCTCCTTGTTTGAGTCTCTTTCTTCTGTAGGTGTCATCCTCCACAACCAAAGAGGATTTCTCTCAACATATGGATAATGGTGCGCAGACCTCATCTAGGTAACATCTAACCCTTGACCATTTTATCTTAGTTTCTCATTTCCTTTTGAATGTGAAAAGCAAAAACGTGTTAGAAACAACCTCTTATAGTATTACATATTGGCCTAATGACATTCTTCTTCCTTCCTCATCCACCTCAGCATCGACTGCTAACAACATTACCTCACCACCAATCAAAACTCTTAGCACTCCCACCCACAACAATGATGAAGCTTCAACTAGATCATATATACCTTCTTCCTAGTTCCCATTAGAGGACCCCTTAGAATGCACACTCTAATGTCTCTCACTTGGGGAGTATTTTATTTTAGCCTTAGATTCTCTCCCTAATATACAAGAGTGTGGGAACCTCAAACATGACCCTTCATATGATCCCAAGGTCAGAACCATCATCCCTTTATGGCTCCTTAACAATAGAAAAAAATCACCTATGGAGGATTCGATCAGCCACTTCTCACTCCTACCACTATCTCTCCCATCTGACCAATCACCTCTGACTTCTCTTATCTAAACAAACTAGCCTTTACCAAAGCTTACCTTTATAGGTGTGCTTGGAAGGGGTTTGGCCTTGGCCTTTATGAATAGGGACCCCATGAGTTACCCATAATCAAAAATCAAAAACCTCATGAGTTATTCAGCCTTGGGTTCATACCAATAAAAGAACCCACTTCACTGAAACCCATCACCACCATCGATGAGGATGTTCCATCTTCACCAACCCCAACTCCTTCAAATATTGAAGACTTTGATATCATCCCATATAGTTTTTTTATCAATACCATTAGTTTGGGCCCCACAACCTATCCAAATGATGGCCAAACTAAAACCCTTCCTCTCATCCATCTTGAAATGATAAAGAGAGATTCTGCTGCCATCAACACCATCCAACATACAAATGATGATTCCATTCTCACTTAACTTATTATGGGGTTTCATCTAAATCCCTTCCTCTTGAAAAAAAACCATGTTGAATGAATCCACTATCAATTTCAACTTTGGTACTCAAGATAACCCCTATATCATCAAAATTGGACAATCCTTAAATTCCATGGAGCAACAAGATTACCCTTCTATCTTTCATGAGTGTATCATAATGTTTGTTTGATACTATAAATATATGCCTAAAATTGACCCTTTTATTTCCCTCCACAACATTTTCAACCATCTTGAAGCTAAGCTAATGTCACAAGAGATTCTTAATAGGCATCCTTGCATATCCCTTCTTGTCAAAGAAGAACTTTAGTGTCTCTTATTTGTTGACTTCATTCAACCCATCGAATATCCACAATGGGTTTATAACATTATTCTCATCACTAAACCCATAGGAGGACTTTGCCTCTACATTAACTTTCATGACCTCAACCTTTCTTTCCTAAAGGATAACTTTCCTTTTCCAAACATCGACCAACTTGTTGATCTTACGACTAGCCACAAGATGTTATACCTCATAGATAGTTTCTTAGGATATAATTAGATCTTGATTGCCCCCAACAATCAACATAAAAATTCCTTTATCACCCCATGGGGAATCTTCTATTACAGGGTCATGCCTTTTAGTCTAAAGAATGCTAAATTAACCTATCAGTGTGCCATAAACTACATTTTTCATGATCTCATCCATAAAATTGTAGAGGACTATGTGGATGATGTCCTTGGGATATCTAAACATTTCAAAGATTACCTAGTTGTTCTCACAATAAGTTTTGACTAACTAATCCATTATCATGTTAGGATTAACCCCAATAAATGTATTTTTGGGTTTTTATCAAGAAGAATTCTTAGATTTTATCATCTCTCTTTAAGGAATCAAAAAAGACCTCACCAAAGTCAGAGTAATTCTAGAGATGACTCCTCTTACTAACCTTAAGCAACTCTACATCCTACAAGGGAAGCTCCAATCCATTAATTTTTCATCTCCCAATAATTAGATAGATGTCAACCCTTTCACCATCTCCTCAAGAAAGACACCTCTTTTAATTTAAACAAAAACTATTAACAAACCTTTGATTCAATTAATGAGTACCTTCTCTCTCCACCCATCCTCATCCCTCCTAGAGAAGACCAACCCTTCTACCTTTATATATCCACCATGGACCATTCCTTAGAGGAAATTCTCACTCATTATGATGAGTAGAATAAATAGCAAGCTTTCTACTACATTAGTCATACACTCATAAAATATGAGACTCGGTATACTCATCCTAAGAAACTTTGCTTTGCCTTAGTCTTTATGGCCTCCAAACTCTATTACTACCTTCTTAATCATAAAACCTATGTCATCACTAACACTAACCCACTCAAGTACAAGCACTCTATACCATAACAAAAATATCATATGGTTAAGTGGCTCATGCTCTTATCTAAGTTTGATCTTGAGTTCCTTTAGCAAAAGTCCATTAAAGGGTAGGTCATTATTGATCAATTTTCTAAAGCTCCTCTACTATACAATCAACTATTTCCTCTTGCCTTTCTAGATGAGTCCATTGTAACTCTTTCCCATGAGGAACCCACCTACTAAATGACCATGTTTTTTTATGGCTCCAAATGCCAACATGGTGGAGGTGCTAGAATTATTCTCATTACCCTTAATGGTGAAATTATTCCCCTTTCCTTTAAACTTGACTTCAAATGTACCAATAATGTGGCTAAATATGAAGCCCTAGTCATAGGTTTCCAACCACTCTAGCCTTGGGAGTTAAAAAAATTAATGTCTTTGGTGACTCTTAGCTTGTCATCAATCAATTTAATAGATCCTACCAATGTAAAAATGATGTCCTATTTAAGTATACATAACTCATCAATGTACTCCTAACATTATTTAAGCATTACCTTATCTTGTCGGTTCCTTGATCTACCAATAAATTCATGGATACAATGGCTTCCCTTGCTTCCCAAGTCCCATCTCAACCTACTAAATCTAAACTATTTATCACCATCCATCATTTTATCACACCCTCATATATCAGTTCTAACCTTCCCACCATTTGTAGTTTGGAAGCATCTCCTTCCATCATTTGGTCTGACCAAACTTTTAACTACCTTAACCTCAGAATTGTTCCTCCCAACATTTTGAGGAATTCCCAAATAAAATTTGTTTAGATTACCTCTCATTACACCATACTAGGGATAATCCTTTATAATTTGCCTTTGATGGCATCCTTCTCTATTGTCTATGTAGTCATAAAGCATCCAACGCTATCAAGGAAACACATGATGGAATTTGTGGGGGATACTTTAGTGGTCTAGCTATCACTAAACATATCCTTCACCTTGGATACTATTGGCCCACCCTCAATCAATATTATTGTGATTATTTAAATAAGTGTGTCAAATTTCAATATCACTCTAACTTACATCACGTACCATCCCATGGCCTTTGAGTATCCAAAGACTATTAGCCCTTCTCACAATGGGGTCTCGACCTTATTGGGGAAATAAATCCTCATTCTTCACAACAACACAAATCCATCATTAATTATACCAAATATTTCACCAAGTGGGTGAAATACACATCCCTCTTATCTCAACCAAAGACAAAAATATTATCGACTTCATCAATCACCATACCATCTACCACTTTGGTGTTCCCCATAAGATCATACTAACAATAGAAAAACCTTTAAAAACAAGAAACTCTACACTATTTTCAATGATTTTGGCATCAAGATAATATTTTCCTCAACCTATCATCCCCAATCAAATGGATAGGTGGATGCCTCTAATAAAACCCTCAACAAAATGTTAACCAAAATAGTCAGTGCTTTAGGTCAAGATTGGAATATACACATTCCCTTCACTTTATGGGCCCATCATAATAACATTCAAACCTCTATGGGTGTTACCCCTTTCTCTCTTATCTTTGTGGAAGAGGAAGTCTTTCCTCTCGAAGTCTAGATTCCTTTTCTTTGCATATCTTTGCATGAGATACTTTTTTAGAGCAATTATTGTTGAGAACATCTTGAACATCTTGAATTATTTCATGAACATAGCCTCTCTAGACTTAATCATCTTCATGTATATAAATAATGAATCAAGAACATTTACAAAAAACACTTGAAAGAACAATAATTCAATATTAGACATCTCATCCTTAAGTAAAGCCAACATGTAACTAATATGAAGAAAAGCAAAATTGGCAAGTTTTATTTTAATTAACTTGGACCCTACATCATAACCCATAAGTATGTATCATGAGCTTATCATTTATCTTCTCTCATAGATAAAATAGAACTTGAGCCTCTCAATGCTTCGTATCTATGTCCTTTCTTTTGTTAATGTAGGATCACATTCACCTTTGTGTCTAACTTAAGCTCATCCTTTGGTTTTCAAGATTTTCACTTTCTTTACACATTCACCCTATTCATCTTGGGGACAATTTATTACCATATAGGACCATGTGATTATCCATCATAGTCATAGCCTAATCCTAAGCATGGATACCATGGCATGGTTCTCATGGATACTTTTCATCTCTAATCAAATGGAATCCCATTATCAGTTGTCTCTCACACCACTCTTCCTCATCTATCATTAACCTTTTATGTTAAAAAATCTTGCCTCCATAAATTAGACCTATAAGCCTAAATAGACATGTCCATGTCTAAATATATCATTAAAAATCAAATTAGGATACAAAAATATCACTTGGGTTTGTATCTCTAGAATTGTAGACTACTCCCTTGAAAGATAGCTGCACAACAACTAAATTGTTTAAAGATAGACTGCTCCATTGAAGGACAACTATCAAAATCCAACTCTAGACCACTCCATTGAAGGATGGCTAAGTTAAGTTTGTCAAAAAAACATTTTAATCTTCCCACATCAATTATCTTCACCAACCTATCAAGACAACAACATCAACAAATAGCCCTATTTCAAAATCAAATCAAGGATGCCGCAATTGGATGTTATATATGTCATTAGTATACTTCCCACATCAATTAGTCTACAATTTATATTAAGACATTTAATTATCTATTATGGTTCTTTAGTCACTTATAAATGGGGCAAGCTAACCCATATTAGGTTACCATATCACCCATTTCCCTTTCCACCTATTACCTACTTCCCCTTCATACACTCTTTAAAATCATGGGACTATGAGCTTACTTGACATAAAGTGATCAAGATACCTTCTTTTCCAATCAAATCCTACTCGTGTAAAGTATATGAAAGGCTTATTGTCATTAAGACCATCTAATTTAGGTTTTGTTAGGCCCTTATTAATAAATACATAATGCCTTTTTCTTACTCTCTATTCATTATTTCATGTGGACATATGTCTCATGATTCTTCTCTCTTTTCTACATTTAGTGTGTTATCTAAACCTAAATTATGTGTTTTCATTATATCCTTATATCACATATCATATCAAAACATCATTCTCATTAATGTAATAATCCATATGCATCATACCATTATGAACCATGTCCATCAACTACATCTTATCCCTATACAAAGTATCAAAACCATAAAACATTAATAGTCCCATCATCACATCATTATCAACAGAACAATAATCATTTATCATAACATAAATATAATAAACCACATCATATCAATAAACATCATAGACCATGTCATATTTCTACTTCCCATAAACATAATAATAATTCAAAACATTAGCACATCACATCCCAAACAAACATGCCCAGATCACCTATCACATATCCAAATCCTCTCCATAAACTAAACTACATCATCATATTAAAAAACATCATCACACAAACGATAAGAAAAACCATTAATCACACATCCACAAACATATTCATGCACTAACACATCATCTACAATGTATAGATTTAAATTTTTTATCATAAAATCAAACATCTCATCACTATCATCACATCATCATATAACATAATAAAGTCATCAACATCACATCCATCAATGCACAAACATCACATGCCTAAAACTATGAGTCAACATATCATCTCATAGAGCATGGGGAATGTGTAACCTATCATGTCATCATAAACATCCATAAAACATTATCACATAACTAAACTAATGAATCTTAAAATTCATAAACATAATCCATACATATTTCATAAACATCAAATAAGCATAACATCCATAACAACCATTGACATAAATAAACGTCCATAATCATCATAAAACCTCATCATTATATACATCATAATAAAAGTACTACATATCAATGAGTATACATCATGTCCACCTAATAAAGAAATACATGTAATAATTTATAAATCTTTCTCTCTCATATACATCTCACATCATTAGTACATACATCAATAAAAAAATAAAAAATATATACATCATATAATCTCAGATATCAAGCCCCTAAGGCACCTCTACTACCTTCACCTACACTTACACTACCATCTAGTGGTGGTCCCCTTGATCTCCCTACCTGCCCCACTATAGAGGCCCACTATCCTAGAGTAGATATAGATGGACCACCTACCAAGCTAGCCCTATTCTCTACATGCCTCATCTCTAATGGAAACTGAGCCAACATTATCACCTTATAATATCTCAAGTCCTCCATGGTGGCTAAGTAATGCATCATAGTAATCATATCAGGTCCTCCTATTGATGCCCCTATTGGTACTACCACTACTACTACCCTCTATCTCAGTGATTCTCTCTCCTAAGTCACTAATCCAAGAGATATCCTCACTTGATCTCACTCTCCAGTCAATGTCACCACCTGACCCTATAAAATGATAATTTGGCCCTTTAAGGTGGCCACCTATCCCTATAATTTGATGATTTGGGCTTGTGCTACTATAAGTGTTTACTATGCATGTCTATCCTAGCCACCACCTTGTGATGATGCCCCATCAAGATCCAGGTCTATGGGATATTGACCCCCATCACCCCATCCAAATTTAGACACTACATATCAAGCCTAATACCTATTATAGATCTCATTAGGTAACTTCTTATGATACAAAATAATATCCTATGGCTACAACTCTGGGATCAAGAACTTTAAATCCTCCCTCCTATATCTCAAAAAATATGGTGGAATCACTTACACAAGGCCAAACTACCTCCAAACTTGGTTAAATGGGATAAGCTTAGTCTCACCCTCCTACCTTCCATATATCCATCTCCAGCTCTGGAGTGACAATGTGTGATAACTACACTAAGCCCACCTATGATTTCCCATTTATGGCCTCTACACTATATCACCCACCACTAATTCCTCTAAAGCATCTCTGAACTAGTTAATGTACCTCATACCACCACCAACCCCTGTCAATGCTTAATCTCCTTGCCATCACAAGAAACCAAATTTATAGTCTATCAGTGCATAGCCATCCCATGGTAGTCCCAAAGGTCTCAAAACTCATATATGCTCATATGTCAAGTAATGGAGTATAAACCCAACATTGATCCCATATCGCCTGTGTGCTCAAAATGTCTAGAGCTCCTTATATATCTAGACTAATAACATGGGGGGACCAAACACAGTCCTCCCTAGCATCATCTTCACTAGAACTCCCAAAAATAAATAAGGGAATTGGATACTTCTTAAATCTAGTAACACAAAACATGACATGGCTATCATTATCATCATCATCATAAGTAATCATTTATCCCTTAGGGCCCTTTGGAATAGTGGCCCATAACAAACACCACCTACATGATACCTAGCCTAGACTTGATCTATTCCATAGATCAAGTCCATGTGGTATTACCACTCCACACTCTCTATGTGATAAATTAGCTCCCCCTGAATGGGTATCTATGTGATCTACTAAATATCCTTTAAGAGGATAGTCATCTCTCCTGTCAACATAAAAAATGTGTTCATGGTTGGGTCCCATCTCTCAATAAGGGCCATGAACATAGCCACATCCCATAGAAGGTAATGATAATGTCTTTTGGCCACTAGGCCAACCTCCTTCATGTGTCTCAACTCATCCTTAATCATCCCATCATGGTCTCAACGAATATCTTAAGGAATTGGTCCCTCATCTATATCTACTTTTGGGCCTACAAAATAACAAAATTAGCATACCTACTTAGTTTTCTACATAAGTTATGTACCAACCTACACCTGCATTTTTCAACCTATTACAAACCACACCCATCAGATCTACCCTATTACCTCTCACACTCAAAAAACCCTATACATCTATTTGACACCAACCCTAACATATCATTTTGAACACCTAAACATTTCTATTAGCTAAACTCTACCCGTCGACCCCTCATCCTATCTAAACCTTTTTTCACTACCACTATCAACATCTCTTCCAGAATTTACCCACTTTAAAAAAATTTACAAACTTTCAACAACTCTTTCAAATAAACTTTCATCCCACTTTCCAAACTTCATATATGCTTTACAACACTTTCAAAAAATTTAAACAAAATTCAAACAATCTATCGATTTTACAAACTATAACCATATTTTCAAAACTTTTAACATTTCCCATTATTTCCAAACATTTTATATAATATAATAACTTTAAACTTTCACAACAACATAACACCTTTAAATAAGTACTAGTGTTAACAAACTTTCAACAATTTAATAAATCTTCTAACCCATTTCACAAAATACATTCAAACATTTTAACCTTTAATATTTTGTCAAACAAACTCCCCAACAACTTTCACAAAGTTTTCAAACAAACCATAACAACTTTTTCCTACACTTGAATAAAAACCTTCAAAAAAATATTCACAAAACTTTAAACACACTTTAAATACCACCCTTTTAACACAAATTTACCCAGATCCTTTGACCACCAATGGTTTTTTGAATAGTCAACAGTCCCTTCAAGACCTTTCCCCTCGATGTTAGACCACTAGTGATTAGTTTGAACCATTGATGGTCATTGTCTGTGACTACTAGTGGAACAATCCTCAAAACCTAGACCTTATGAACATAAAAAACACACTTAAATTCAAAAAATAACCTAGCTAACATTGTTCCCTAGCCCATTCCCAACTTGAGACACCATCCAACTATCAATTTCATGCACACATTTGGTTCACTTCAAAAAAACCTAAATCTAGGGCATCATTTCCTAAAACCCATTTAAAATCCTAACCATTTCATTCCCAACTACTCAAATACAAATTAAAAACAATTCCTACCTCATTTTGTGATTCTTGATGTGGTCAGAGTCTTCATCCCCCTACTTAGTCATTTCTTCATCCATATTATGAACATCAAAAACACACTTAAATTCAAAAAATAACCTAGCTAACATTGTTCCCTAGCCCATTCCCAACCTGAGACACCATCCAACTATCAATTTCATGTACACATTTGGTTCACTTCAACAAAACCTAAATCTAGGGCATCATTTCCTAAAACCCATTTAAAATCCTAACCATTTCATTCCCAACTACTCAACTACAAATTCAAAACAATGCCTACCTCATTTTGTGATTCTTGATGTGGTCATAGCCCTCATCCCACTAATTAGTCATTCATTCCCTCATCCACCCTCCATTGAATAAATTCTCATTCAAATCCACACAAATGATAAACCAATCAATTATCTCCACCTCAGCAAGATCAAATGCAAAATGATAACACAGACCAAACTCACCAATGATTAATCACTAATTGTCAAATTATGAAAATGAATTCACATTTTTACTTTTAATGTTTTAGTTGGTTAGGGTTTTTACTGACTGGTGATGGTTAGGGTATTTATTGATAGTTAACCCTAGGGAAAACCCCTAACCATTGATGGTCATGGTCCCCTACTCTTTTCAATTTTTTTTGAAGCACCCAACCTACATGTTAATCTTTTTTGGAGGTTATCTAATCCCTACCTATAATAGAACTTAAAATTTTGGTGATTACCCTTCTCTAACCACCCTATTTAACCATGTTCACCTCAACATTGGCCATTTTGACCTGAACTATTTGCATTCCTTGTGATGACCTATCATTGGTCATTTTGATTACATTGACCAACCTCACCATGTTGAACTTTTATAATTTGCACCACCTCATGCATGACCTGACCATTTATGTTTTTCAAGGGAACACATCTTACCCTAGATACCTATGAAAAATACCAACCTTGTCTAGCGAACTTGATAGGAATGACTCGATCACCTATAACCAATATTGTAGACCAGTTAACCCTATCATATATTTATCTAGAATTGACCTTATTTTTACCAGCATTAGAAACTTTATTCTTTTCATGATCTTCAATATTACACTTACTCATATTTTTTACACATGTTTACATTTTAAATGACCAACCTTTTTTGTCTCCCACTTCATGCCACACCATCTACACTTTATCAAATCCCAACCTAATTTTATTTTCAACTCATCAATTCCTAGTTTGAGGGGGAACACCTCCTCCCATAATCAAGGTAATTAGACCATGACCAACAATCCATTCATTTTTGTTTTTTCACTTGTTAAATCAAATCCACATAACAAAAAGGGGCAAAATATAGACACTCAAAACCTACATAGTTTTAGATGTTGAAATGCCTTAAACCCCTACCCAACCCTGAAACTAGTTTATAACCTAGTTGACTTAGACCATTTATTAATTTACTAACATAACCTTTTAATTCACCTTATTTTAACTTATTTTCACCCATTTTTCCTTAAAAAACTGATCATCAATGGTCAGCTTAACCATCAATGGTTAGCCTGACCATCAACGATCAAGTCATCAAACCTGATTTAAATCCAATTCTAGTTATGTATGAAATAAGCATGGCATAATTTAGAAACTTCTATTATGTGGTACTAATAAGCTTTAAAGCATTGTAATAGGCAACTTTATCTTCCATCCTAATTAGCAACTTCCTCCTACACAATTAGTAACTTCATCCTATAAAATGAAAGAAGTGAGAAGTAAAAAGGATCCAAAAATCCACAAATCCATGTCCAAGATATCAAATATTCTTGCACAAGTATCCAACATCCCTTAGGCAATCAAGTAGTAGTAATAGAGACTCGAACCTCTATCTATATCACTTTCAAAGGCCAAATTATTATCACTCTATCCAAATTGCTTCAACTATCTATCAAGTCATAGGTAACTTTGTATTGGTTTCTTCATTTCACTTCATTTTACACTCTGACCTAATCAAATTTATCTTCCATCCTTCTATTTATTACCAAACCCCTATTCCAACCCTCACCTGACCATTTACCCAATCTACAATTCCCTTTCTAAAAATTTCCAAAATTATAGAGGTAACCATTGATGGTTAGCCCAGCCATTGATGGTCACCTCAACCATTGATAATTACCCAACCGTTGATGGTCAGCCTAACCACTGATGGTCACTATGGTAAAAAATAATATAAAGTTATTTTTAACCCCTTAACCCCAACCAAACTCTACTTTGTGTGTTCCTACCTATTCACAAAGCCTTCCTTGATTTTCTAAAGCTGACCCCAACTATTTTAGAAGAAGTATTGACCCAATTTTACTAAATTTAGTCATTTTATTTGAATAAAAATTTTACTTTCTTCTTCTTTCATGCATTTACTTTCACATTCTTCAATGTAATTATTCTTTCTTTTCATCTATATCAACTTAATTATTATCAATAGTGCATTGATAGCCTTCTAGCAAGCATATGATTCTTAGATCTATCTCACACTAGGAAATCCACTCAACTATCATTCTAACAACCCCTTTTATAGTGTCTTTCTTATCTGCATTTTATTCCTTCCAAGCCAAAGAGGAATTCCCATCATCGTCTAGATCATGCATGCACTTTTACTAGGTATTCCTTTACACACCCCTTTTACTAGTTTTTTACTTGATTCCAAATTAAGAAATGAGTGGAAATTAAGAAAAACATAGACATAATCATGTTGATACATGAATCCATCCACTCTATCTCCAAATCCCCATGACAAGTTATGTTTGTTAAGATGGACATGAACAAAGCATATGATCGAGTCTCTTAGACTTTCTTAAAGAATATCCTTAAGATATTGGGATTCAACCAAGACCTGAGAAAAATTATATAGAACTATATAGCTACTAACAAATTATCCATAATCTTGAATGGAGTCCCAAAAGTTTCTTTCTTAATTTCTAGAGGTCTAAGATAGGGAGACCCTCTCTCCCCCTATCTTTTCATCATAGTGGTAATAACCTTGGAGATAAGTCTGGTGAAAGCCCATATCCAAGGTCTAATCAAAGGCATCTCAATAAAACTTAACACCAAATTGGTCACCCATGAATAATTTGTAGATGACATGATCATCTTCAGATAAGCTTCAATAGAAGAAGTTAGAAAACTAAAATCCATTCTCAAAATATGAATCTATCTCTAATTAGTACATAAACTTATACAATAGTTCCCTTTTATTCATCAACACTCTTATGATCATGTAAAAAAGGATTGAAAGAATTATGGAATGTCAGGTGAGTAAATTATTTGAAATATATTTGGGCATTCCAATTTTTGAAGGTAAAATAAAATCAGATCTCTAAAATCCCCTCATCAATAGAATTTATATAAAATTTGTAGGGTGGGAAGGACACCTTCTTACCCAGGTAGGCAAATTTCAATTACTCAAATCCTTGATTTAGATAATCCCAATATAATTAATGTTAGTGTTTCAGATACCCAGAAATGTGGAAATAAAGATAGAATAAATTCGAAAGAAGTTTTTATGGAGGGGTACCAATGACCACTTTAGGTTTCAACTAGTCTCTTGGGAAAATGTCTACGTACCTAAATCAAATGGGGAACTGAGGTTTACAATTATTAATTCCATGAACTAGGACCTTTTAGAAAAAATGGGATGGATGATTATGAAAGAAGATAGAGAATGGGCCAAAATAGTTAAGGCCAAATACCTAGAAGGGTCTGAGGAAGACTGCCTTCTCTAGGAAAAATTCCCAACTGATGGATCTACTTTCTAGAAAGCCATCAAAAACTATAAGGACCTAATAATAAAAAGAATTAAATGACAAATTAGATATAGATATAAAATCAATTTATAGGAGGATGCCTATATGTCCACCTTCCCCCTATCTTCACAAGGTATTTGAGCTAATTTATGTGCAACCTTTAAGGAAAGATGGGGTACCAAAGTCAAAGATTATTGATATGTGAATGAGGGATTAAAGGCTTTGAAAGTCCTCCCCATAGAAGGATTAATTATTGAAGAAGCTCAAGTGAATTATAATATCAATTCTTCTATTAGATAAGTTCACATCCCTATGCTACCTAAGTAAGATCATTTTTTATGGGTGGACTAAAGAGAGTGGGAAGTACTCAATCTCCTCAAGACATGATACTGATCTAAATCTATAAGATGAATATAAATATTGGAAATATTTATGGATAAAACACTTGACTCTTAAGATAAATTTATTTTTTTGGTTAGTTTCTCAAGATAACATCCTAACAGTGGGCAACTTGGAAAAAAAGGACTCATCATCCCTAATTGATGCCTATTATGTAAGGAAGCTAAGGACTTGGTCCATTATTTATTTATATCATTCCCATTTATTTTGTGCATATTTGACTAGATTTTGAACAATTTTAATCTCTCATAGATTAAATCAGACAACATTCTTGATCTCATCAAGTAATGGAAACCTCTTTGGAGCCTTTTTTCCATATCCTTCCTATGGAACCTAACCCTCCCACACTGGATTTCAAATGTTTATAAATCTTGAAATGACAATATATTCTCAAACAAAAGACACTAGCCAAAAGAGGCCTTCCATTTTTGTCATACCATCATTGAGAATTGGAGGGCCTTTGCTCCCAATAATAAAAATCTAGGATCTACCTTTGAATAGTTAATTTTAAGAAATTGAGAGGTAGTACATAGAATCAAGTCTCCTCTTAAAGACTTTATATGAAAACATGATAGGTATAATCCTCCTCTTGAATGTTAGGTTAATCTCAACTTTGATGGTGCCTTGAAATTAAATCTATGCCCTATGAGTAGGGGAGGAGCCATAAGGAATTCAAAAGAAAAGTTGATCATTGCTTATATATCCCCCTAAGATTTTAGACAAACCATGTGGTTTAAGCCAAAGTGGTACTTTGGGGAATTCATCTTTCTTCCAATCTCAAGATGGATATAATTATAATTGAATGAGATTCCCTCAATATACTCAATGCTTTAAAAGGCAAAACCACCACTTCCTACACAATAAAATCCATAATAGATGACACCAAGTAGATGTTAATGGATTTTCCACACTCTTCCATCATTCACACATACCATGAAAGGAATGGGGTCATTTATTTACTTACTACTATCAAAGTAGGTCTCCCCATTTTATCTACATAGCATTGTGGATGCCACATCCCTAAAAATTTCATGTTAGCTATTCAAAATGAAGTCACTTTTGATAGGATGATGACATATGTAATAAATTTACTTATTAAGTGAAGGATTTAAAAAATCATGACCTAACATAATTCCATTATGTGTAAAATTAATTAAAAAGGGAGGAATAAATCATGTACTACAAGTTTATTTCATGTTGTTAGCTCTAAGACCTACTAGGGTTTGGTAAATTCTATCTTTAGCTCCCAAGATAATATTGAGATGGGTGTAGATATTAATCATATTGAAATTACTTCCTCTTTAGAGGTTAGAATCATGAATAAAGTTTAGAAGATTCATATAGGAGGCCTCATATAATTTATGCTGAGGGTAAATAAACATGATGTTGACTTATCAAAAAAAATTATTATGGTGTGGAACAAGAGGGTTGTGGAAGTAAGAGGAATTAGAATATCTATGATAGAAGATATAATTTGGGAATACACAAGGATTTATGAAAAGGAAAAAATTCATACAAAAATCAATTGAAAAAATAGGAACTCCTACATAGGTTTTTTTGAATAAACAAATACATTAAAATAGATAAATTGAGGTTTCCTCACTCAGAGCTTTCACATCAATGGCCTGAAGTGTGATTATAAATAATGAAGTATATTACACTTGAAGATAATTAAATTTCTCTTGATGAACCATTTTTAGGTTTTAAAAATTAGTCTTCCTTATTACCTCTTGAAATCCCTGAAGAGCATTACTCTCATGCACCAAATCAATAAAGCTAATCATATCATACAACATGGCCTTATCTTGTTATTAGTATAACATAATGAGACTCTTTGGGGGAAGGATGTTCTACTGAAGGGGTCCTCTACTAAGGAATAATCCCCCAATGAATATCTTACCTTAGGGTCTCATCTCCCAATAACCAATTTTTCCCATGCTAGCCCCAATTTTAAAAGCTTGCTAGAGATCCTCCCTTGAAACTCTCTATTTTCAATTCTAAACCTCTTTTTTTAGATTAAATAATCTTAAGGGAAGTGGTGGGGAAAGGAAATATCCCCTTGGTAAAATTGATTAAAATTAATAAATATAATCTAGAAAGGTCTAATAACAAACTTCATGAGGTAGGGATGTGTTTAACAGGTTTAATCTACGATTAGAATTCCATGAATAAAAAGGTTTCCAAAATGATAAAATCTTTCACTCAAACTACAAAGGATAAAGGGACCCCTATAAAGAAAAATTTCATTGAGGTGTAGACTTTTTCCCCTAATCCCCCCCCCCAAATAACCCCCACCAAGGAGACCCCTATGAAAGAACAGATGTGAAAGAGACCCATAATGATCCTACCTAAGGAGGATGCAGAAAGCCCTAGAAATAGAACTAGGACTCGAATCACAAAGAACAAATAGGTCATGTAGGAGGAAGTTATTGAGGATGTGAAGGCACCTATGGAGGGATCCCCCCTCCTAGAATAGGTTTAATATTTGCTTTCCTTTTTTTGTCCTCTACATGGATAGTTAATTGCTAGTGTTGTTTTTATTTTTTATCTTTGAGCCCATGGGAATTCCTCCTATTTACTAAACTTTTATATATTCTCAAGTTAGTGGTCCATGTAAAATTAGTATTTTTACCATATTAAAAAAAATCTAAAATTTGTCACAATGATAGTTACAATTTGAAACTTGTAACTCTACAATGTATCTTACAAAATTTGTAGTTTATAGAATGCATTTTTTCCAAATAATCAAATAATCAATCAACAACAGTGAGATAAAAGGATTCCTTGTCCTTTTCTACTTGTATATTCTCAATGTAATAATTAAATATATTGAATATTTCTTGTAGGTTATCTTCATTAATACCAATTGTGTACAAATTAATGATGTCACATTTTATTGTTACCTTAGATAAATCTCTAGAATAAGCTCTATAGACTTGAATATTCTTACCCATTTGATCAAGTGTATTATGATACTTGATGAACCATTAGATGGAATCCAAATTGAAGGTTATGTCATGTGTTGACTCCTTATTAATCACCTCTAATAATTTATCCTAGATAACTTGAACATGAAGAGGTTTATCTTAACAATCTACTGCCTCACATGATAATTTGTAAATTGAATCTTCAATGTCATACATTATGTCTATGGACTTGTCACTTGTGCTCTTGGCCTTCTAAATACTTTCCCTAAGTATTTTGATTCTAAATTTATATTCCCTTTCCATCTCATCATGCTCCAAAGGACTATTTATTATCTTTTTTTATATGAGGGTGTTACTCTTTATTTGATCAATGGCCTACAACTTGGGAAAGTGGAGATTTATCCTTTCAATCTCATCATATTTATTTATTTATACCTTTATAGATGCCATGTCATCCTTTAATGTCTTGTAATAATCCATGGCTAACCTTATCACCTTGTTTACTTTGGTGATTAGTTTTTTGGCCTAGTTTTGTGTATCCCTACCCATAGTACCAATCTCTGCCATTACATCAAATGTTTCTTTATCAAGGAATTGAGAGATAGATTGAGTTGGCTAAGCTGATTTAAATTGATTTTTTAGTTTTATAACCTTCTTTAAGACAATTGTGAACTTCTCAACCTTATTCTTCAACTCATTCTTAGTGACCTTGAGAGTATCCATTTTCTCAAAGAGATAACTTATGCTTGTTTGAACATTATATTTCAATCTCTCTCTCTTGTTAGATGAATAAGGTGTACCTTGGATAGTTGATAATCCCCCACTGCTAAATCTTATTTTTGTTTGTTAGGTGGAGAAATTGTTATCTCCACATAATTTTCACCTATTGCATCATATGAGATTATATAAATGGTCTTGGGACCTCTCTTTTGTCATTTGGATGCTTCAAATAGACCAAAATCTAAGGTATTTGGAGATATCATTTGATTCCTCTTCTTGGACACTGGTTGTGCCAACCAACTAGGAGTGGCTATCAATGAATTTTTGTCTTGTTCCAATGTCCACCATTACCTATGAATATAAAAATGAAGATACCACATTGGTAGCTACTATAAAAAGTTTCATATTTGCCACTAACATTGTTGTTGAGTATTCAATAGATGATTTGGCTATATTTAACCCACTAGTGGGTTGACTAGCCACAGTTGTTTTAGTGGGATTATCCATTTCCACTTCCTTGGTGTGAGATTAAGTCAAGTTCAGAGTGAAGGAATGAAAATATACTTGGATGGGTGGATTGGGTGTGATTAAAAGGGGTGTGGAAGTTGGAAGTGACACAAGTGGTGAGGTAAACATATGTGGTTGGAATAAGGGAACTTTTAGAAGGGTGGTATCCAAAGAAATAAAATAATTTATCAATGTAATGGGAATGGCTAGAGTGGATGTAATAGGAAGTGTGATGGAAGATGAAGATTGAGATTTTATTGACCTAGTGGCTGTGGTAGGTAATGCAAATGCAATCAAAATCACTGAGTCCACAACCATGTACTACTAGGTGGTGTTGGTGATTAATGGGGTGGTAGTGGATATAGGGTATGAGGTGGAAGTGATTATAGAATAGGGAGTTAAAGGTGGAGTTGGAATAACCAAATGCATTGATTGTCTTACTACCAAGTGAGTCACTTACATTAGTGGGCTAGTAGAAATAAGATAAGTAATTACTCATGTCAGTTGGATAATAGAGATGTGTGGAGGGGTTATAATAGTGGTGTCCCTTGTGGAAACTGGTAGTGTTTAGTCCATTAGTTGGGTTGTTTGTGTGCTATATGTGAGACAACTTACCCCACTACCTGATCTCTTTAAGTATCATTACTATAACCTTCTACTGCTACTACCTCTACACCCTTATCCTTTGCCTTTATAAGTATGTCTATGATATTCAAGATTTATTTATTTATTTTTACCCCTTTTCTTCTTAAATATTTTAAATTTTTTTAATAAATGGAGTGGTCCTATCTAATAATGAGAAGGATTTAGGTTTAGACCACTTAACTTGAGAAGGGGTCGGAGGTAGATATTATTATCATAATACAACCTATCTACTGGTTGTTCCTCATCTTTTAAATATTCTAGAACTAGTGCCATATCATAAGTCTTAATTTTTTCAAGGCTCATTTTAGAATAATCCATCAACTTAACCTCTTCCTTATCCTCCATATCCTACCAATAATCTTCATAAAAGGGTTTTTGGTAATATGAAGAACCTAATAAAATAGTAACATAACCAGTCACATCATAAAAGGGCCTATCATTGAGAGATATCAAAGTCATCTAGGTCATATCTACATCTACGTATTTGGACTTGGATAAATAAGGGCATGTGTATCTCCTTATATTGATAGGGAAGCGTATGCATGTCTTATTCCTAATTCATAAGAATTTGTGGGTTTCCACTAGTTGTCTTATAATCTCCATTAAGGACCACTTATCACTAACATATCTAGGAAGGGTCTAAGGACACCCACTTAAACTAGAAACTCTAATGTAGGAATATTTGGGGAATTGGATAAATTATCATCCTTAATTTATAATTTCTATAGTTACAACATTAGAAATCCTTGTCTTCCCTAGTTATTTTTCAAGCATGATTATGATGTAATAGATAAAATCATCAATAACTCTTTTGAATTGTTGTTTCCTCCCATAAAAAGTGAGGTCAAGATAGTAGTTATAAAACTTATTAATCTTATTTAAGCACTGTGTTTAACCCCAAAAGTTCCCTTCCTCCTACTAAATCATAGATGAGGTAGGAGGTCATATAGAATTTGCCAGTGGTTTGAACCTCGAGTAACTATTTATGAATGGATTCATTAATCAATTAGGCCTAATAAATATATCATTTATTCAATTGGATTATCTATATATGCTTTTATATCCAATCTTGGTAATTCTTTACATTTGGGCTCCTTGTAACTCTATGTAAGAGTATAAAGATATCTCCTACCTCATTTTAGAAGTATATCCTAGCTAGGGTCTTAGGCATTCTTGTGTCTAAATCTTTAGGGGTCTTCAACCACTATTTGTTTATAACATGTAGAGTAAAAACTTACTCTACATTTCATCCTATTTTTTTAGCTGTGCACTACCAAGTTTTGTCCTCGCATACTTTGGTCTGAGATGGCAAAGTTTGAAGTAGAGCATGGGCTCTATTTTCCTCTTGATTTATTTTTGGCCTAAGTTTTGAAATCAAATGGAAGCTAACAAGTGTCATCGTCTGAGGCATCCTTATCTACAGAAACTACTAATTGTCATCATTCGAGGCACCTTTTATATTTTCTATGAGTTGGTTAGAATGTGCCACGTATCTCATAGTGACTCAGCAGAACACACTAGGTGTCAACATCCATAGTTTCATATCGGTACTCGCATTTCATCTCTTTTCAATGAATGTTTTCAAAAGCTAAGTATCAAGGTCAAGCAGAAAGCACCAAGTGGCAGTTGTAGAAGGTCTTAGTCTTGCTTTTCTAAGAGTGATATAAGATGCCACATACCCCAACAAAATAGAGTGGAAGCCACCATGTCTCTTGATCTAAATTATCTTCAATTTTGCTTCACTGATATAGCAAAGACCGTTGTGGGTCTTAAGTATAGTTTATGAAGCAAGTGGAAGCCGCCAAGTGTCACTGTCTGTGTAAATGTGAAATGAGACCTATTTGTTCCTATGGTATAAATAGAGTAAAGCGGAGACTGCCACATGTCATCTTCCATAGGATTCTAAAAAGGCAGCTAAAAGAAACAGAGATTACCATGTAACCCCATATAAGTAAAGCATAGATTACCACGTGTCTTTTGATGAAGCAGTAGAGTTTGTCACCTATCCCTGTATCCCTTTTAAAGTTATTCAGGTAGGAAATGTTGTGGGTCTTATTTTATTTTAAGCTATTGAATTTTTGAGGAAGCGGATAGTGACAAGTGTCAAAGGCACGAACATTCCTGAGCAAAGACACAAAAGAGTATAAGTTATGCAAAAAGTGTTGCATGTCTTCAATAGGAGTTGTAGAACATGCCAAGTGTCATTTTCTAGTGTCTCCTAAGTAATAGAAAGATTTTCAAAGAATTGGCTAAGTGTTATCTAGCATTTAAGAGAAGGGAGTGTCCTACAATCTATTTCGGCCAATGAACTTCTAGAAGACAAAGCATTTTAGAAGCTATAAAACATCTTATTTTAGACACTTTCATTTTGGTTAGATTTTAGTTGGGCCGTTAGATTGGAAACAAGCAAATGATTCGAAGTGAATCTAAGGCTATAAATATGGGTGCAGAAATCACCAAAAGGAAGGATCAGATATCAGAGAGAATTTTTGAGAGAGAATTATTGTAAAGAGTCTAGACTTTCTAGAGCTGTGACTAGTAATATCATTTGCTTTTATTCTATCTTCTTAAGTTAGAAGGTTTATGTAACTGTGTGTGTTTCTGTGCCTCTTATGTGACTGGAGAATTAATGATAAGATTGAATCCTATGCCTTTGTTGATATTTTTGTGTCATTTGGAAAAGTAGTCTAGGTTGTAGACTTCTAGAGCTGTGATTAGGAGTGCCATTTGCTTTTGTCTCAGTTTCTTGAGTTGAAAAGTTTATATAATTGTACGTGTTTCTGTGCCTCTTATATGACTAGAAAATTCAAATAAGAAGATTGAACCCTATGCCTTTGTTGACATTTTCTATATCACAACAAAAGTAGTCTATATTGTGAGCCTCTATTTCTATTGTTTCCTCTTTTACATTGATCATGCACTTGTTTGCTCTTAAATGTAAATGAATCCTACATATATTCTCACTATGCTTAGGATTAAGGTCAAATTACATTCAGGAACATTGCCATAGATTAGATTTCCTTTCTTGTATTTATGTTTCTAATTTAAATTCCTATCCCTTTTCCCAGTATACACTTGATTTAAAGAAGAACCAGCTTCTTATAAATTTGGAGGTTGTTTCAAGATGCAAGTCCCATATCTTGAAACTTCCCATTGCTGTTGATTAGAATCAAGCACAATTTTAAATCATCAATAATTTTTGGCATGCCCATTGGGACCCATCTTGAAGTCTCTTTCAAGATCGTATGAACCAAAGAGCTATGAGGAGTCATAGCTATGGAATAGTAACTAGGTCACAATCTGCTACAAATCCAAGTATTCTTTTGACACCTTTGGTAACAAGTCCAAGAAGAAGAGCCAACCAGTTTGTAATAATACCCAGAGCAAATATGGGAGCCCCTATATCCCCAAGAAATTATGCAAGTCAGAACACTGGTGGTCCCTTGATTCTTCTAATACCCCTAGCCACTTGGGACCCTATCCCAGTGAATGCTGATGCAGGAACATCTTGGGAGTGCGTAGAATATGGATAAAGATTTCTTTCAAAAATTATTGTAGTTCAAAAAAATTTAAATCTTGTACACTTGTCAAGAGGAAGGGATAGGCTTATTTGAGTAGTGTAAAGATCAAATTTAGTTATTGACAACCTTGTCACCATGAGAAATCAGGAAAATCAAGCCATAGGTGGCATAGGTTGAGAAATTTTATGTTTAAAACATTTGTTGAGTTTTTCTAGGTGTTGGTTGAGTGTTATTCCTAGTAAATTAGGACTATTTCAAGATTGTGGGGTGTAGTATAGGTAGTAGAGTAGGAGGTTGTGTGGGAGAAAGCATAGGAGCAGGTCTGAGAAAAGGACTGCATTTTAATTGATTGTAACAGATTTGATGTGAATAATGAAAATTCTTATGTGTGCAATTTAATTCGGCTCTCTCTCTCGTATCTACCAACATTCATTGACTCTATTCTGATAGATTTTTGTAGCGTGACTGTGTTTTGTTTAGAGCTGAATGGGGGTCTATATATTGGAAAATGGTTGTTTTGTATATAAAAACCCGAGAGGTGGCTGTAGATGGCACCACCTTGTTTGAGAACAATGACGGGAGAATGAAAGATATATATAATGCGTAAGGAGATGACATATTCATGCATCGACGAGTGGCAACATGACAAGGAGGATATAATTACATGTCTTTTTAATTGAAAGAGATATGTAGTCTTGAATATAGGTATAGGGATCTATTGAGATGTCGATAGGGATTATGTTTCTAGAAAATAGATGTCTTCCTTTATTTTTCAACGTCAAGTGAGATAATTAGTGTTGACAGGAGAACTCTATATTAGCTGAATCAAGTTTATTAAATAGAGCTTGCGTGATAATGTTAAGAGGATTTGATTCAAGGTGGGGCCGTGATAACGTTGAAGAAATCGGAAAGAGCAGAAGCAGCCGACGAAGCCGACGCCTTTGGTGAAGCAAAGAATCCTTCAAACGTATGTAAATATCAACAGATTTGTTCAAATTTGTAGAGCTGTATTGGATGTGTCATTATCAGTATGAAGAAGGATTTAAATTTTGTTGATTTGAGTAGATGCAAAAGGGATTTGTGAGAGTGATGGAGAAGGTAAACAGAAGCAAGACAACAGTAGCACTGTGTGTTGTGATATCTGAACTGTGAAGTGACAATTTTCTAAATGTTGGCAGTAGCAAATGTAATTTGTGTTTTTTTTTTAGGTACCAAAAATTCTATGCTTTGGCCACCTGATTGCTTTTAGAACTTTGTAAAATCTACGTGATTTACATGCATTAGGGGGAAAAGTAATTTCGAGTGAAGGCTAGATTCTTTGTTGAAATTTTGTCAAGTTTTCATATTGTCACAGTATTTTTGATCAAAGTGAGGTTGATGAAATATTTGGAGGGGCTAATTAAGCTGATTAAAGGGGGTTTTTCAATTCTCTCTGGTTTTCCTTTTATGGGTTGTGAATGGATAGAAATGGGTGCGTTATGGAAGTCCAGGGTGCCATATTTCTTCTGACCCTGTGAAAAGCTGTAATCCTTGATTTGGTTTGTGAAGTTGGTCTCTTAATTATAGTTTTAACTATTGTATGGGTTTTTTTAGAAGTCAAATTAGCAGTTGTTCTAGCCCTTAGCCCTTCGGATTAGAGAGATTCCTGTTCCATTTCTTTTTCTTTAATGGGATATGGTAGTCAAGTTTTGAATTGGGGAAATAGTTGCTATCAAAATTGGTCACGATGGATCAAATTGAGTGTCTCAGTGGCCATTATAGAGCAAAGCCTGAAGACCTTTCAGGTGTGGTTTTGTTTGATTTTGAAGGGGATACAAGATGTTGAAATCAGAATATTTATGGACTAAGGATTGTAGAGCAAACCTAAAAGGCTTTTAGGTGTGGTTTTATTGTTTTGAGAGAATATAATCTTCTGTTGAGATGAAGTATATAATCAATTAAGGACTGTGCATCTGAGCATTAAGCCCTACATCATTTGGATCAGAGCCATCTTAGCTCTGCTAGTAGAGTTGTTTTAGTATTTTGGATCATAATTTTGTTTTGTAGAGAAGGGCATTTACATCAATTTTGGGAGAAGACAGGAAAGCAAGGGAAGTGTAGACTACACTGTTTGAAGCCTATGGTTAGTAGTCATCATTTGGTATTAGAGCGCAAGGTTCGAATTCTTGGAGAAGCAGCTACATCAAAGAATTAGGTATGAATGTTTTGTGAAAATATTGTTCTAAAGAAACTGTATTATTTGCATTGGTAAAGTTGGAAAAGGTAGAGATTTTTGAATTTGGATGAAGAATAGAATAGTAGTAAGGCTTTAAAGGTTTGAGAGAGAAGTGAAAAAAAAAAACCTTAAAGTGGAAAGAAAGGAGTGAGTGGCAAGAGAGAGTCCAAAAACCATAGAGGCTTGAAGAACAAAGAAAGAGAGCTAGTAAGCTCCTGAAAAAAAAAGGAAAAGGTTATACTCTTCTAATCAGTTTTTGTAGAGATAATGTATTTTGTAAGGTTGCAAGTTCAAGCCAGACAAGCCATTGAGGCTTAAGAGGAGAATAAGCCAAGTGCGGCTTAGTGAAGAGCCAAGAGAGCTCTAGAAGAAGAGCAAAGTGAATTTCTCAAGAAGAAGAAGAAGAAGACCCAAGAAGAAACTTGGATAGGTTGCCAAAAGACTCAGGTGAAATAGACTTAGGTGAGGTAAAGGATGGAGATTGAAGAGTTGAGAAAAGTGATAGAGGGACTGCCTAGAAGAAACGTGAACCAGATAAAGAGAAAGAAATAAGAAAGAGAAAAACAAAAGAGAGAAAGAGAGGAAGAGTACCAAAGAGAAGTGAATGAGATAAAAGCAAGGATAGCCATGATAAAATTCATGGTAGAAAATATGGAAAACCCATGGCAAAGATGGGTAATGAAGAAGAAAAGAGTAAGATGGCCAGTTAGATCATTAATGGAGAGAAGAAGAAGAAGAAAGCTAAGAGTTGCCTTAAGGGGAGAGATGAAGTATAAACAAAAGGATAAGCTTAAGAATGAAGAGCTTGAAGAAAAGTTTCAGTTTGAAGAGGAAGTTTAGTATGAGATGGATCTCATCATTGAAGAAATAGACCAACAACAAGCAATCACTCAAAAGAGCAAGTGACCAAATGTTTTTGCATCTGACATTTCATTTGATGTTTTGTTTACAGGAAAGCAATTTGAGGAGGAAGGAAAAACATATGATGCAATGAAGATGCTCATGGATCAAGGAGGTGAAGCACTTCATGTGAGAGTGATTAAGCAAGAAGAAGAGGCTGGTTGTAATGCCTCAAGTGATGAA
The DNA here is from genome assembly GCA_037957365.1 of Torreya grandis. NCBI lineage: Eukaryota > Viridiplantae > Streptophyta > Pinopsida > Cupressales > Taxaceae > Torreya > Torreya grandis. The sequence continues at coordinate 1,252,111 of JARHVA010000846.1, forward strand.
GACATGAAGAAGGATCAGTTGGAACCCCAACATAAAGAATTGATTAAGCAAGAAGAAGAAGTCCTTACTCAAGAGAACAAAAGAAATGAAGAGTTGCATATTGATGAAGAAAAAAGGTATAGTGATCAAAATTCATAATTGGAAAAGATTAAAGATGACAATTTTCAGTTGCATCATGTTGATATAGTTGATTTTGATTCAAATGTACTAGTCACTAAGGAGGAGATCTGCAATGTGAAGAAGTAATATGGTAGTTTGATCAAGCATTTGCAGGTGAAGGAGAGTTGTTTGATAAGAAACAAGAAGGGGTAGAATAGCTGCAAGAAGAAGATGGAGAGAAGGTTAAGTGTTTAGACTTGACAATTGAAGAAAATATCCTGAAGGAGATAGAAAAACTTGATGGAGAGTTTCTAGTTGAGGAACCAAACAAGCTTTTTGTATATCAAAGTAAAGAACAGTTGTTGGAAGAGTTGGCAGCATTAGAATATGCCATTAACCATGAAGAGAAGAACAAAACTTGTCCTATAACAGTATTTAAGGAGGTAGAACATTGCTATGAAGAAGAAAGGAAGACAAAGGACCGAGAAGTCATATTTGAGCAACAAGTACGGGTTCAAAAATTTGGAGAGACCCAAGGGTCTCAAATGTTTGTTTCTAATTTTGCTTTGAATGGTGATTGTACAAGTTTGGTTGATAAGGAGGTGAAGTACTTGGAGAAGAGAGCTCTTCTAAGAGCTCAAGAAGAGAGAATGGGAGTTGATATCCTCATTCAAGAGGATGAATATGCGAAGAAGAAGACTGCAAAGAAGATGAAGAGGCAGCAAGATGTACTTTGGAAGGAAAAGACAGCAAGAAAAACAAGACCCAAGTGTGGAAGTCAAGAACATGCACATTTGTATGAAAAATTGAATGAAGAAGACATTTGTTTTGTAAAAGTTTTACTTTTGTAAATGGCCAAACAAATGAAACTCATGAGCAAGAGCTCATGAAACTTTTTAAGCCCAGGAATCTGATGTAGGAGCATCTTGGGAGTGCATAGAATATGGATAAAGATTTCTTTCAAAAATTATTGTAGTTCAAAAAAACTTAAATCTTGTACACTTGTCAAGAGGAAGGGATAGGCTTATTTGAGTAGTGTAAAGATTAAATTTAGTTATTGACAACCTTGTCACCATGAGAAATCAAGAAAATCAAGCCATAAGTGGCGTAGGTTGAGAAAGTCTATATTTAAAACATTTGTTGAGTTTTTCTAGGTGTTGGTTGAGTGTTATTCCTAGTAAATTAGGACTATTTCAAGATTGTGGGGCGTAGTATAGGCAGTAGAGTAGGAGGTTGTGTAGGAGTAGGTCTGGGAAAAGGACTACATTTTAATTGATAGTAACAGATTTGATGTGAATAATGAAAATTCTTGTGTGTGCAATTTAATTCGGCTCTCTCTCGTATCTACCAACATTCATTGACTACATTCTGATAGATTTTTATAGCATGACTGTGTTTTGTTTAGAGCTGAATGGGGGTCTATATATTGGAAAATGGTTGTTTTGTATATAGAAACCCGAGAGGTGGCTGTAGATGGCACCACCTTGTTTGAGAACAATGACAAGAGAATGAAAGATATATATATATAATGTGTAAGGAGATGACATATTCATGCGTCGGCGAGTGGCAGCATGACAAGGAGGATATAGTTACATGTCTATTTAATTGAAAGAGATATGCAATCTTGAATATAGGTATAGTGGATCTGTTGAGATGTTGATAGGGATTATGTTTCTGGCAGATAGACGTCTTCCTTTATTTTGCAACGTCAAGCGAGATAATTAGCGTTGACAGGAGAACTCTGTATTAGCTGAACTGAGTTTATTGAATAGAGCTTGCATGAGAACGTTAAGAGGATTTGATTCAAGGTGGAGCTGTGATAACGTTGAAGCAATCAGAATGAGCAGAAGCAACCGACGAAGATGAAGCCTTTGGTGAAGTGGAGAATCCTTCAAACGTATCTAAATATTAGTAGATTTGTTTGAATTTGTAGAGCTGTATTGGATGTGTCATTATCAGTATGAAGAAGGATCTAGATTTTGTTGATTTGAGCAGATGTAGAAGGGATTTGTGAGAGCGACGGAGAAGGTAAAGAGAAGCAAGATAGCAGTAGCGCTGTGTGTTGTGATATATGAACTGTGAAGTGACAATTTTCTAAATGTTGGCAGCAGTAAATGTAATTTGTGTTTTGTTTTTTTTTGGGTACCAAAAATTCTATGTTTTGGCCACCTGATTGATTTTAGAACTTTGCAAAAGCTACGTGATTTGCATGCATTAGGGGGAAAAGGAATTTGGAGTGAAGGCTAGATTCTTTGCTGAAACTTTGTCAAGTTTTCATATTGTCACATTATTTTTTATCAAAGTGAGGTTGATGAAATATTTGGAGGGGCTAATTAAGCTAATTGAAGGGGGTTTTTCAATTCTCTCTGGTTTTCCTTTTATGGGTTGTGAATGGATAGAAATGGGTGTGTTATGGAAGTTCAGGGTGCCATATTTCTTCCAACCCTGTGAAAAGCTGTAATCCTTGATTTGGTTTGTGAAGTTGGTCTCTTAATTATAGTTTTAACTATTGTATGGGTTTTTGTAGAAGTCGAATTAGCAGTTGTTCTAGCCCTTAGCCCTTCGGATTAGAGAGATTCCTCTTCCATTTCTTTTTCTTTAATGGGATATGGTAGTCAAGTTTTGAATTGGGGAAATAGTTACTGTCAAAATTGGTCGCGATGGATCAAATTGAGTGTCTCAAGTGGCCATTATAGAGCAAAGCCTAAAGACCTTTTAGGTGTGGTTTTGTTGGAGTTTTAGGGGGATACAAGATGTTGTTGAAATCAAAATATTTATGGACTAAGGATTTTAGAGCAAACCTGAAAGGCTTTTAGGTGTGGTTTTAATGTTTTGAGAGAATATAATCTTCTGTTGAGATGAATTATATAATCAATTAAGGACTGTGCATCTGAGCATTCAGCCCTGCATCATTTGGATCAGAGCCATCTTAGCTCAGCTGGTAGAGTTGTTTTAGTATTTTGGATCAGAATTTTGTTTTGTAGAGAACGGCATTTACATCAATTTTGGAAGAAGACAGGAAAGCAAGGGAAGTGTAGACTACACTATTTGAAGACTACGGTCAGTAGTCATCATTTGGTATCAGAGCGTAAGGTTCGAATTCTTGGAGAAGTAGCTACATCAAAGAATTAGGTATGAATGTTTTGTGAAAATATTATTCTGAAGAAACTGTATTATTTGCATTGGTAAAGTTGGAAAAGGTAGAGATTTTTGAATTTGGATGAAGAATAGAATAGCAGTAAGGCTTGAAAGGTTTGAGAGAGAAGTGAAAAAAAAAAAAAAAAAAAACCTTAAAGTGGAAAGAAAGGAGTGAGTGGCAAGAGAGAGTCCAAAAGCCATAGAGGCTTGAAGAACAAAGAAAGAGAGCTAGTAAGCTACTGGAAAAAAAAAAGGAAAAGGTTATACTCTTCTAATCAGTTTTTGCAGAGATAATGTATTTTGTGAGGTTGCAGGTTCAAGGCAGTCAAGCCATTGAGGCTTAAGAGGAGAAGAAGCCAAGTACGGCTTAGTGAAGAGCCAAGAGAGCTCTAGAAGAAGAGCAAAGTGAATTGCTCAAGAAGAAGAAGACCCAAGAAGAAACTTGGATAGGTTGCCAAAAGACTAAGGTGAAATAGACTTAGGTGAGGTAAAGGATGGATATTAAAGAGTTGAGAAAAGTGATAGAGGGACTGCCTAGAAGAAATGTGAACCAGATAAAGAGAAAGAAACAAGAAAGAGAAAAACAAAAGAGACAAAGAGAGGAAGAGTACCAAAGAGAAGTTAATGAGATAAAAGTAAGGATACCCATGATAAAATTCATGGTAGAAAATATGGAAAATCCATGGCAAGGATTTTTAATGAAGAAGAAAAGAGTAAGATGGCTAGTTAGATCATTAATGGAGAGAAGAAGAAGAAGAAAGCTAAGAGTTGCCTTAAGGGGAGAGATGAAGAAGCATAAACAAAAGGATAAGCTCAAGAATGAAGAGCTTGAAGAAAAGTTTCAGTTTCAAGAGGATGTTTAGTATGAGATGGATCTCATCATTGAAGAAATAGACCAACTGCAAGCAATCACTCAAAAGAGCAAGTGGCCAAATGTTTTTGCATCTGACATTTCATTTACAGGAAAACAAGTTGAGGAGGAAGGAAAAACATATGATCCAATGAAGATGCTCATGGATCAAGGAGGTGAAGCACTTCATGCGAGAGTGCTTAAGCAAGAAGAAGAGGCTAGTTGTAATGCCTCAAGTGATGAAGACATGAAGAAGGATCAGTTGGAACCCCAACATAAAGAATTGATTAAGCAGGAAGAAGAAGTCCTTACTCAAGAGAACAAAAGAAATGAAGAGTTGCATATTGATGAAGAAAAAAGGTATAGTGATCAAAATTCATAATTGGAAAAGATTAAAGATGACAATTTTCAGTTGCATAATGTTGATATAGTTGATTTTGATTCAAATGTACTAGTCACTAAGGAGGAGATCTGCAATGTGAAGAAGTAATATGGTAGTTTGATCAAGCATTTGCAGGTGAAGGAGAGTTGTTTGATAAGAAACAAGAAGGGGTAGAATAGCTGCAAGAAGAAGATGGAGAGAAGGTTAAGTGTTTAGACTTGACAATTGAAGAAAATATCCTGAAGGAGATAGAAAAACTTGATGGAGAGTTTCTAGTTGAGGAACCAAACAAGCTTTTTGTATATCAAAGTAAAGAACAGTTGTTGGAAGAGTTGGCAGCATTAGAATATGCCATTAACCATGAAGAGAAGAACAAAACTTGTCCTATAACAGTATTTAAGGAGGTAGAACATTGCTATGAAGAAGAAAGGAAGACAAAGGACCGAGAAGTCATATTTGAGCAACAAGTACGGGTTCAAAAATTTGGAGAGACCCAAGGGTCTCAAATGTTTGTTTCTAATTTTGCTTTGAATGGTGATTGTACAAGTTTGGTTGATAAGGAGGTGAAGTACTTGGAGAAGAGAGCTCTTCTAAGAGCTCAAGAAGAGAGAATGGGAGTTGATATCCTCATTCAAGAGGATGAATATGCGAAGAAGAAGACTGCAAAGAAGATGAAGAGGCAGCAAGATGTACTTTGGAAGGAAAAGACAGCAAGAAAAACAAGACCCAAGTGTGGAAGTCAAGAACATGCACATTTGTATGAAAAATTGAATGAAGAAGACATTTGTTTTGTAAAAGTTTTACTTTTGTAAATGGCCAAACAAATGAAACTCATGAGCAAGAGCTCATGAAACTTTTTAAGCCCAGGAATCTGATGTAGGAGCATCTTGGGAGTGCATAGAATATGGATAAAGATTTCTTTCAAAAATTATTGTAGTTCAAAAAAATTTAAATCTTGTACACTTGTCAAGAGGAAGGGATAGGCTTATTTGAGTAGTGTAAAGATTAAATTTAGTTATTGACAACCTTGTCACCATGAGAAATCAAGAAAATCAAGCCATAAGTGGCGTAGGTTGAGAAAGTCTATATTTAAAACATTTGTTGAGTTTTTCTAGGTGTTGGTTGAGTGTTATTCCTAGTAAATTAGGACTATTTCAAGATTGTGGGGCGTAGTATAGGCAGTAGAGTAGGAGGTTGTGTAGGAGTAGGTCTGGGAAAAGGACTACATTTTAATTGATAGTAACAGATTTGATGTGAATAATGAAAATTCTTGTGTGTGCAATTTAATTCGGCTCTCTCTCGTATCTACCAACATTCATTGACTACATTCTGATAGATTTTTATAGCATGACTGTGTTTTGTTTAGAGCTGAATGGGGGTCTATATATTGGAAAATGGTTGTTTTGTATATAGAAACCCGAGAGGTGGCTGTAGATGGCACCACCTTGTTTGAGAACAATGACAAGAGAATGAAAGATATATATATATATAATGTGTAAGGAGATGACATATTCATGCGTCGGCGAGTGGCAGCATGACAAGGAGGATATAGTTACATGTCTATTTAATTGAAAGAGATATGCAATCTTGAATATAGGTATAGTGGATCTGTTGAGATGTTGATAGGGATTATGTTTCTGGCAGATAGACGTCTTCCTTTATTTTGCAACGTCAAGCGAGATAATTAGCGTTGACAGGAGAACTCTGTATTAGCTGAACTGAGTTTATTGAATAGAGCTTGCATGAGAACGTTAAGAGGATTTGATTCAAGGTGGAGCTGTGATAACGTTGAAGCAATCAGAATGAGCAGAAGCAACCGACGAAGATGAAGCCTTTGGTGAAGTGGAGAATCCTTCAAACGTATCTAAATATTAGTAGATTTGTTTGAATTTGTAGAGCTGTATTGGATGTGTCATTATCAGTATGAAGAAGGATCTAGATTTTGTTGATTTGAGCAGATGTAGAAGGGATTTGTGAGAGCGACGGAGAAGGTAAAGAGAAGCAAGATAGCAGTAGCGCTGTGTGTTGTGATATATGAACTGTGAAGTGACAATTTTCTAAATGTTGGCAGCAGTAAATGTAATTTGTGTTTTGTTTTTTTTTGGGTACCAAAAATTCTATGTTTTGGCCACCTGATTGATTTTAGAACTTTGCAAAAGCTACGTGATTTGCATGCATTAGGGGGAAAAGGAATTTGGAGTGAAGGCTAGATTCTTTGCTGAAACTTTGTCAAGTTTTCATATTGTCACATTATTTTTTATCAAAGTGAGGTTGATGAAATATTTGGAGGGGCTAATTAAGCTAATTGAAGGGGGTTTTTCAATTCTCTCTGGTTTTCCTTTTATGGGTTGTGAATGGATAGAAATGGGTGTGTTATGGAAGTTCAGGGTGCCATATTTCTTCCAACCCTGTGAAAAGCTGTAATCCTTGATTTGGTTTGTGAAGTTGGTCTCTTAATTATAGTTTTAACTATTGTATGGGTTTTTGTAGAAGTCGAATTAGCAGTTGTTCTAGCCCTTAGCCCTTCGGATTAGAGAGATTCCTCTTCCATTTCTTTTTCTTTAATGGGATATGGTAGTCAAGTTTTGAATTGGGGAAATAGTTACTGTCAAAATTGGTCGCGATGGATCAAATTGAGTGTCTCAAGTGGCCATTATAGAGCAAAGCCTAAAGACCTTTTAGGTGTGGTTTTGTTGGATTTTTAGGGGGATACAAGATGTTGTTGAAATCAAAATATTTATGGACTAAGGATTTTAGAGCAAACCTGAAAGGCTTTTAGGTGTGGTTTTAATGTTTTGAGAGAATATAATCTTCTGTTGAGATGAATTATATAATCAATTAAGGACTGTGCATCTGAGCATTCAGCCCTGCATCATTTGGATCAGAGCCATCTTAGCTCAGCTGGTAGAGTTGTTTTAGTATTTTGGATCAGAATTTTGTTTTGTAGAGAACGGCATTTACATCAATTTTGGAAGAAGACAGGAAAGCAAGGGAAGTGTAGACTACACTATTTGAAGACTACGGTCAGTAGTCATCATTTGGTATCAGAGCGTAAGGTTCGAATTCTTGGAGAAGTAGCTACATCAAAGAATTAGGTATGAATGTTTTGTGAAAATATTATTCTAAAGAAACTGTATTATTTGCATTGGTAAAGTTGGAAAAGGTAGAGATTTTTGAATTTGGATGAAGAATAGAATAGCAGTAAGGCTTGAAAGGTTTGAGAGAGAAGTGAAAAAAAAAAAAAAAAAAAAACCTTAAAGTGGAAAGAAAGGAGTGAGTGGCAAGAGAGAGTCCAAAAGCCATAGAGCTTGAAGAACAAAGAAAGAGAGCTAGTAAGCTACTGGAAAAAAAAAAGGAAAAGGTTATACTCTTCTAATCAGTTTTTGTAGAGATAATGTATTTTGTGAGGTTGCAGGTTCAAGGCAGTCAAGCCATTGAGGCTTAAGAGGAGAAGAAGCCAAGTACGGCTTAGTGAAGAGCCAAGAGAGCTCTAGAAGAAGAGCAAAGTGAATTGCTCAAGAAGAAGAAGACCCAAGAAGAAACTTGGATAGGTTGCCAAAAGACTAAGGTGAAATAGACTTAGGTGAGGTAAAGGATGGATATTAAAGAGTTGAGAAAAGTGATAGAGGGACTGCCTAGAAGAAACGTGAACCAGATAAAGAGAAAGAAACAAGAAAGAGAAAAACAAAAGAGACAAAGAGAGGAAGAGTACCAAAGAGAAGTTAATGAGATAAAAGTAAGGATACCCATGATAAAATTCATGGTAGAAAATATGGAAAATCCATGGCAAGGATTTTTAATGAAGAAGAAAAGAGTAAGATGGCTAGTTAGATCATTAATGGAGAGAAGAAGAAGAAGAAAGCTAAGAGTTGCCTTAAGGGGAGAGATGAAGAAGCATAAACAAAAGGATAAGCTCAAGAATGAAGAGCTTGAAGAAAAGTTTCAGTTTCAAGAGGATGTTTAGTATGAGATGGATCTCATCATTGAAGAAATAGACCAACTGCAAGCAATCACTCAAAAGAGCAAGTGGCCAAATGTTTTTGCATCTGACATTTCATTTGATGTTTCATTTACAGGAAAACAAGTTGAGGAGGAAGGAAAAACATATGATCCAATGAAGATGCTCATGGATCAAGGAGGTGAAGCACTTCATGCGAGAGTGCTTAAGCAAGAAGAAGAGGCTGGTTGTAATGCCTCAAGTGATGAAGACATGAAGAAGGATCAGTTGGAACCCCAACATAAAGAATTGATTAAGCAGGAAGAAGAAGTCCTTACTCAAGAGAACAAAAGAAATGAAGAGTTGCATATTGATGAAGAAAAAAGGTATAGTGATCAAAATTCATAATTGGAAAAGATTAAAGATGACAATTTTCAGTTGCATAATGTTGATATAGTTGATTTTGATTCAAATGTACTAGTCACTAAGGAGGAGATCTGCAATGTGAAGAAGTAATATGGTAGTTTGATCAAGCATTTGCAGGTGAAGGAGAGTTGTTTGATAAGAAACAAGAAGGGGTAGAATAGCTGCAAGAAGAAGATGGAGAGAAGGTTAAGTGTTTAGACTTGACAATTGAAGAAAATATCCTGAAGGAGATAGAAAAACTTGATGGAGAGTTTCTAGTTGAGGAACCAAACAAGCTTTTTGTATATCAAAGTAAAGAACAGTTGTTGGAAGAGTTGGCAGCATTAGAATATGCCATTAACCATGAAGAGAAGAACAAAACTTGTCCTATAACAGTATTTAAGGAGGTAGAACATTGCTATGAAGAAGAAAGGAAGACAAAGGACCGAGAAGTCATATTTGAGCAACAAGTACGGGTTCAAAAATTTGGAGAGACCCAAGGGTCTCAAATGTTTGTTTTTAATTTTGCTTTGAATGGTGATTGTACAAGTTTGGTTGATAAGGAGGTGAAGTACTTGGAGAAGAGAGCTCTTCTAAGAGCTCAAGAAGAGAGAATGGGAGTTGATATCCTCATTCAAGAGGATGAATATGCGAAGAAGAAGACTGCAAAGAAGATGAAGAGGCAGCAAGATGTACTTTGGAAGGAAAAGACAACAAGCAAAACAAGACCCAAGTGTGGAAGTCAAGAACATGCACATTTGAATGAAAAATTAAATTAAGAAGACATTTGTTTTGTAAAATTTTTACTTTCGTAAATGGGCAAACAAATGAAACTCATGAGCAGGAGCTCATGAAACTTTTTAAGCCCAGGAATCTGATGCAAGAGCATCTTGGGAGTGCGTAGAATATGGATAAAGATTTCTTTCAAAAATTATTATAGTTCAAAAAAATTTAAATCTTGTACACTTGTCAAGAGGAAGGGATAGGCTTATTTGAGTAGTGTAAAGATTAAATTTAGTTATTGACAACCTTGTCACCATGAGAAATCAAGAAAATCTAGCCATAGGTGGCGTAGGTTGAGAAAGTCTATGTTTAAAACATTTGTTGAGTTTTTCTAGGTGTTGGTTGAGTGTTATTCCTAGGAAATTAGGAGTATTTCAAGATTGTGAGGCGTAGTATAGGTAGTAGAGTAGGAGGTTGTGTAGGAGCAGGTCCAGGAAAAGGACTGCATTTTAATTGATAGTAACAAATTTGACGTGAATAATGAAAATTCTTGTGTGTACAATTTAATTCGGCTCTCTGTCTCGTATCTACCAACATTCATTGACTCCATTCTGATAGATTTTTGTAGTGTGATTGTGTTTTGTTTAGAGCTGAATGGGGGTCTATATATTGGAAAATGGTTGTTTTGTATATAAAAACCCAAGAGGTGGCTATAGATGGCACCACCTTGTTTGAGAACAATGAAAGGAGAAAGAAAGATATATATAATGCGTAAGGAGAGGACATATTCATGCGTCGGCGAGTGGTAGCATGACAAGGAGGATATAGTTACATGTCTGTTTAATTGAAAGAGATAAGCAGTCTCAAATACAGGTATAGTGGATCTGTTGAGATGTCGATAGGGATTATGTTTCTGGCAGATAGACATCTTCCTTTATTTTGCAATGTCAAGCGAGATAATTAGCATTGACAGGAGAACTCTGTATTAGCTGAATTGAGTTTATTGAATAGAACTTGCATGAGAATGTTAAGAGGATTTGATTCAAGGTGGTGTCGTGATAACATTGAAGCAATTGGAAAGAGCAGAAGCAGCCAATGAAGTCGACGCCTTTGGTGAAGTGGAGAATCCTTCAAACGTATCTAAATATCAGTAGATTTATTTGAATTTGTGGAGCTGTATTGGGTGTGTCATTATCAGTATGAAGAAGGATCTAGATTTTGTTGATTTGAGTGGATGTATAAGGGATTTGTGAGAGCGATGGAGAAGGTAAACAGAAGCAAGACAGCAGTAGCGTTGTGTGCTGTAATATATGAACCATGAAGTGACAATTTTCTAAATGTTGGTAGCAGTAAATGTAATTTGTGTTTTGTTTTTTTTGGGTACCAAAAATTCTATGTTTTTGGCCACCTAATTGATTTTAGAACTTTGCAAAAGCTACGTGATTTTCATGCATTAGGGGGAAAAGGAATTTGGAGTGAAGGCTAGATTCTTTGCTGAAACTTTGTCAAGTTTTCATATTGTCACGGTATTTTTGATCAAAGTGAGGTTGAAGAAATATTTGGAGGGGCTAATTAAGCTGATTGAAGGGGGTTTTTTAGTTCTCTCTAGTTTTACTTTTATGGGTTGTGAATGGATAGAAATGGGTGTGTTATGGAAGTTCAGGGTGCCATATTTCTTCTGACCTTGTGAAAAGTTGTAATCCTTGATTTGGTTTGTGGAGTTGGTCTCTTAACTATAGTTTTAACTATTGTATGGGTTTTTGTAGAAGTCAAATTAGCAGTTGTTCTATCCCTTAGCCCTTTGGATTGGAGAGATTCCTCTTCCATTTATTTTTCTTTAATGGGATATGGTAGTCAAGTTTTGAATTGGGGAAATAGTTGCTGCCAAAATTGGTCGCGATGGATCAAATTGAGTGTCTCAAGTGGCCATTACAGAGGAAAGTGTGAAGACCTTTTAGGTGTGGTTTTGTTGGATTTTGAAGGGGATACAAGATGTTGAAATCAGAATATTTATGGACTAAGGATTGTAGAGCAAACCTGAAAGGCTTTTAGGTGTGGTTTTATTGTTTTGAGAGAATATAATCTTCTGTTGAGATGAATTATATAATCAATTAAGGACTGTGCATCTAAGCATTCAGCCCTGCATCATTTGGATCAGAGCCATCTTAGCTCAGCTGGTAGAGTTGTTTCAGTATTTTGGATCAAAATTTTGTTTTGTAGAGAAGGGCATTTACATCAATTTTGGGAGAAGATAGGAAAGCAAGGGAAGTGTAGACTACACTGTTTGAAGACTACGATCAGTAGTCATCATTTGGTATCAGAGCGCAAGGTTTGAATTCTTGGAGAAGCAGCTACATCAAAGAATTAGATATGAATGTTTTGTGAAAATATTGTTCTGAAGAACCTATATTATTTGCATTGGTAAAGTTGGAAAAGGTAGATATTTTTGAATTTGGATGAAGAATAGAATAGCAGTAAGGCTTGAAAGGTTTGAGAGAGAAGTGAAAAAAAAAAAAACCTTAAAGTGGAAAGAAAGGAGTGAGTGGCAAGAGAGAGTCCAAAAGCCATAGAGGCTTGAAGAACAAAGAAAGAGAGCTAGTAAGCTCCTGGAAAAAAAAAGGAAAAGGTTATACTCTTCTAATCAATTTTTGCAGAGATAGTTTATTTTGTGAGGTTGCAGGTTCAAGGCAATCAAGCCATTGAGGCTTAAGAGGAGAAGAAGCCAAGTACGGCTTAGTGAAGAGCCAAGAGAGCTCTAGAAGAAGAGCAAAGTGAATTTCTCAAGAAGAAGAAGAAGACCCAAGAAGAAACTTGGATAGGTTGCCAAAAGACTAAGGTGAAATAGACTTAGGTGAGGTAAAGGATGGAGATTGAAGAGTTGACAAAAGTGATAGAGGGACTGCCTAGAAGAAACATGAACCAGATAAAGAGAAAGAAACAAGAAAGAGAAAAACAAAAGAGACAAAGAGAGGAAGAGTACCAAAGAGAAGTGAATGAGATAAAAGCAAGGATAGCCATAATAAAATTCATGGTAGAAAATATGGACAACCCATGGCAAGGGTGGGTAATGAAGAAGAAAAGAGTAAGATGGATAGTTAGATCATTAATGGAGAGAAGAAGAAGAAGAAAGCTAAGAGTTGCCTTAAGGGGAGAGATGAAGAAGCATAAACAAAAGGATAAGCTCAAGAATGAAGAGCTTGAAGAAAAGTTTCAGTTTGAAGAGGATGTTTAGTATGAGACGGATCTCATCATTGAAGAAATAGACCAACAACAAGCAATCACTCAAAAGAGCAAGTGGCCAAATGTTTTTGCATCTGACATTTCATTTGATGTTTTGTTTACAGGAAAGCAAGTTGAGGAGGAAGGAAAAACATATGATCCAATGAAGATGCTCATGGATCAAGGAGGTGAAGCACTTCATGCGAGAGTGCTTAAGCAAGAAGAAGAGGCTGGTTGTAATGCCTCAAGTGATGAAGACATGAAAAAGGATCAGTTGGAACCCCAACATAAAGAATTGATTAAGGAGGAAGAAGAAGTCCTTACTCAAGAGAACAAAAGAAATGAAGAGTTGCATATTGATGAAGAACAAAGGTATAGTGATCAAAATTTATAATTGGAAAAGATTAAAGATGACAATTTTTAGTTGCATGATGTTGATATAGTTGATTTTGATTCAAATGTACTAGTCACTAAGGAGGAAGATCTGCAATGTGAAGGAGAAATATGGTAGTTTGATCAAGCATTTGCAGGTGAAGGAGAGTTGTTTGATAAGAAACAAGAAGGGGTAGAACAACTGCAAGAAGAAGATGGAGAGAAGGTTAAGTGTTTAGACTTGACAATTGAAGAAAATATCTTGAAGGAGAGAGAAAAACTTGATGGAGAGTTTCTAGTTGAGGAACCAAACAAGCTTTTTGTATATCAAAGTAAAGAACAGTTGTTGGAAGAGTTGGCAGCATTAGAATATGCCATTAACCATGAAGAGAAGAACAAAACTTGTGATATAACAGTATTTAAGGAGGTAGAACATTGCTGTGAAGAAGAAAGGAAGACAAAGGACCAAGAAGTCATATTTGAGCGACAAGTACGGGTTCAAAAATTTGGAGAGACCCAAGGGTCTCAAATTTTTGTTTCTAATTTTGCTTTGAATGGTGATTGTACAAGTTTGGTTGATAAGGAGGTGAAGTACTTGGAGAAGAGAGCTCTTCTAAGAGCTCAAGAAGAGAGAATGGGAGTTGATATCCTCATTCAAGAGGATGAATATGCGAAGAAGAAGACTGCAAAGAAGATGAAGAGGCAGCAAGATGTACTTTGGAAGGAAAAGACAACAAGCAAAACAAGACCCAAGTGTGGAAGTCAAGATCATGCACATTTGTATGAAAAATTGAATGAAGAAAACATTTGTTTTGTAAAAGTTTTACTTTTGTAAATGGGCAAACAAATGAAACTCATCAGCAGGAGCTCATGAAACTTTTTAAGCATAGGAATTTGATGCAGGAGCATCTTGGGAGTGCGTATAATATGGATAAAGATTTCTTTCAAAAATTATTTTAGTTCAAAAAAATTTAAATCTTGTACACTTGTCAAGAGGAAGGGATAGGCTTATTTGAGTAGTGTAAAGATCAATTTAGTTATTGACAACCTTGTCACCATGAGAAATCAGGAAAATCAAGCCATAGGTGGCATAGGTTGAGAAATTCCATGTTAAAAACATTTGTTGAGTTTTTCTAGGTGTTGGTTGAGTGTTATTCCTAGTAAATTAGGACTATTTCAAGATTGTGGGGCATAGTATAGGTAGTAGAGTAGGAGGGTGTGTGGGAGGAAGCGTAGCAGCATGTCTGAGAAAAGGACTACATTTTAATTGATTGTAACAGATTTGATGTGAATAATGAAAATTCTTGTGTGTGCAATTTAATTTGACTCTCTCTCTCGTATCTACCAACATTCATTGACTGCATTCTGATAGATTTTTGTAGCGTGACTGTGTTTTGTTTAGATCTAAATGGGGGTCTATATATTGGAAAATGGTTGTTTTGTATATAAAAACCCGAGAGGTGGCTGTAGATGGCACCGCCTTGTTTGAGAACAATGACGGGAGAATGAAAGATATATATAATGCATAAGGAGATGACATATTCATGCATCGACGAGTGGCAGCATGACAAGGAGGATATAGTTACATGTCTATTTAATTGAAAGAGATATGCAGTCATGAATATAGGTATAGTGGATCTGTTGAGATGTCGATAGGGATTATGTTTCTGGCAGATAGACGTCTTCCTTTATTTTGCAACGTCAAGTGAGATAATTAGCGTTGACAGGAGAACTCTGTATTAGCTGAACTAAGTTTATTGAATAGAGCTTGCATGAGAATGTTGAGAGGATTTGATTCAAGGTGGAGCCATGATAACGTTGAAGCAATCGGAATGAGCAAAAGCAGTCGACAAAGCTGAAGCCTTTGGTGAAGTGGAGAATCCTTCAAACATATCTAAATATCAGTAGATTTTTTTGAATTTGTAGAGCTGTATTGGATGTGTCATTATCAGTATGAAGAAGGATCTAGATTTTGTTGATTTGAGCAGATGCAGAAGGGATTTGTGAGAGCGATGGAGAAGGTAAAGAGAATCAAGATAGCAGTAGCACTGTGTGTTGTGATATATGAACTGCGAAGTGACAATTTTCTAAATGTTGGCAGCAGTAAATGTAATTTGTGTTTTGTTTTTTTTGGGTACCAAAAATTCTATGTTTTGGCCACCTAATTGCTTTTAGAACTTTGCAAAAGCTACGTGATTTGCATGCATTAGGGGGAAAAGGAATTTGGAGTGAAGGCTAGATTCTTTGCTGAAACTTTGTCAAGTTTTTATTTTGTCACGGTATTTTTAATCAAAGTGAGGTTGATGAAATATTTGGAGGGGCTAATTAAGCTGATTGAAGGGGGTTTTTCAATTCTCTCTGGCTTTCCTTTTATGGGTTTTGAATGGATAGAAATGGGTGTGTTATGGAAGTCCAGGGTGCCAGATTTCTTTCAACCCTGTGAAAAGCTGTAATCCTTGATTTGGTTGTGAAGTTGGTCTCTTAATTATAGTTTTAATTGTTGTATGGGTTTTTGTAGAAGTCAAATTAGCAGTTGTTCTAGCCCTTAGCCCTTCGGATTGGAGAGATTCCTCTTCCATTTCTTTTTCTTTAATGGGATATGGTAGTCGAGTTTTGAATTGGGGAAATAGTTGCTGCCAAAATTGGTCGTGATGGATCAAATTGAGTGTCTCAAGTGGCCATTACAGAGCAAAGCTTGAAGACCTTTCAGGTGTGGTTTTGTTAGATTTTGAAGGGGATACAAGATGTTGTTGAAATCAAAATATTTATGGACTAAGGATTGTAGAGCAAACCTGAAAGGCTTTTAGGTGTGGTTTTATTGTTTTGAGAGAATATATTCTTCTGTTGAGATGAAGTATATAATCAATTAAGTACTGTGCATCTGAGCATTAAGCCCTGCATCATTTGGATCAGAGCCATCTTAGCTTAGCTGGTAGAGTTGTTTTAGTATTTTGGATCAAAATTTTGTTTTGTAGAGAACTGCATTTACATCAATTTTGGGAGAAGACAGGAAAGCAAGGGAAGTGTAGACTGCACTATTTGAAGACTACGGTCAGTAGTCATCAAATGCCCTAAAATCTCTACCCAAATTTAGTGGGCAAGACTTTAAAACACCTGAGGAACATCTTTAGGATGTATTAGATGTCTGTGTTATACATGTTGTCACATAGCAAAATGTGGCCATAAGATTATTAGCAGCTTCTTTTAAAGGGAAGGCTCTAGAATGGTATCAGTTTTTGACCCCAAATACCATATCTATGTGGGATCATATTGGAGATATTTTCTTTAAAATATTTGAAGATAAGGGTGATAAGTCTTCTTTTTTATAGCAATTAATTACCATTCAAAGAGGACCACAAGAAGCCATGACTGACTTCAATTCTAGATTTCAAAAGGCTTGGGAAGAATCCCTGTTACAGCTAGACCATTACTAGCTATTGCCATTGTGTTTTATCTTAAGGCTTTGAATTTAGATATATCTATTATGATTCAATCACTTGTAGGACACACTTTGCTAGAGGCTTATGAATATGTAGTCAGAGCTGAGAACAATTTAATAGATGCTAGAAATTTACCTCCAAGGCCTCCCATGCCCATGTTCCCAGAAATTTCCTTTCCATTACCTCAACAAGCCCCTAAATCTATAGCCCCACTTGTATCTATGTACACCTATCCTCAACCCTCTGCTAAAGAAATTGTCCCCACTCAGTCATCTGAGCTAGATGATATTAAGAATATCTTAAGGACATTTTCTAATGAGTTGATCAATATAAAAAGATAGCAGAATACTTTCCCTAAACCTCCATATCAAGGTTATCAAGGAAATAGACTTTCATCTTAGCCAAACCAATATCAGGGTCCTCCAAGACAAACTAACCATCAGCCAGCAAACCAATTGGTTACAGTCCCCACACCCTCACAGACTATTCCTCCCAATTCAAATAGGGAGATTGTTCCAGGACAAAATAACTATATGGATAACACTAATGCCTGGTGTTTCCCTTGAAATCATGCTCATACACCTAGAGATTGTCCTATGGGTAATCTACAACAAAAGGTGGCAGAGCAAAGAAAAATTGATGGTCAGTTTGCGAGTTCTAGTGATAATCAAGCCTATCATTCTTCTGGTATGCAAAATTTAGTCTTAATGGCTCAGATGTAAGGGATGTTCTTGCAAAAAGAGGAATAAATAGCCCTAAAACATGCTTTGTTCTCATGGGTTGAAAATGAAGAATCAGTTTTCTTGAATGAAGCATCTACCTCCAAAAAACTAGTGGTGCAATCTGATTATTACACCAGATCAAAGAGAAGGATGATGGAATAGCCTGAGATTGTAAATAGTCAAGTCATGGAGAATCCTCTATATCAAGGACAAAGAAACATGACTTTCAGACAAGAAGTGTCTCAGCTGATGCAAAATCAAGGGACTCCTGCACAAATTCAAGAAAAAACAAGATATCCTTATTCTTAAAGAACTCAAACTTTGGGACAAATAAATGTGGTGGATCAATTGAAGAAAACTCTAGTACAAGTATTAAATAATATAGTAGAGATAAGCAAATCTAAATTGGATCCCTTCTATTTAACTTTGATAGTGGGTAAGAAACTGTTGCATAATGTGATGATTGATTTAGGGGCTAGTACTACAGTAATGCCCAAGCAAATAGCTGATGCTTTAGAAATTAAGTATGAACCACTCACTAAAGGAGTCATACAGCTAGATGGCAAGGTAGTACAAACAACAGGGAGAATTAAACATCTCCAATTACAATTATATTCTTGTCCCAATATAATTGTAAATCAAGATGTAGTAGTGATAGATATACCTCCTATTTTTGGCTTATGTTTATCAAGAGACTTTACAACCAAGATAGGAGGGTATATGTCCCTTGATTGGTCTCATCTCATCTTAAGAACCAAATATGGTTCAAAGATGAAGATATTATCTAAGCCATTATATAAAGATCATATCACCAATGAACCACCTGCAAAGTTAGAGGCATCCCATGCTATGATGAATAAAGAAGAAAGGGTTTTTGTTGAGGAGCTAGGTGAGTGGATAGGATATAATAAAGAAAAAGAAAATGATCATTTATTAGATATGATGTAAAGTGACCCATGTGTAAATTATGACTCTATTAGTCTAGGCACTTATGTTATACTTGATGAAGATCATAAAGTCCCAAATGTTCTAGAGGAAGAAAAGTCAAAAGATCCCTCTTATGAATTCTAGATTCCTAGTGAGAAATCACAAGCATATACCTTAACCTCTGATGAAGAAGAAATAATTTCTAATTTTGTTCTTACTTTGCAAGATAATGTGGAGGAGCATAGACATTTCCTAAACCATGATTTAAATGATTTGTTTGAAATCATCAGTTCAGTTTATACCATTTTTCAGGATAGTTGTGAGGCGGTTGCAGAGGAACAAAACAACATTGAGCCTCAATTACATGTGCAAAATTATTACAAACTTTCAGAATTATCCTTTAAAGATATTAGTAATTTTGAAGTTATTAAAGAGGATGATCATGCAATAGAACTTGAGTTTGAGGAAAAAGGAGTTAAGTTAATAAATGATATATGTCAAAAGGCTTCTATTGATGAACATATGGTTGTTAACTTCTTGGTAAGACATCCCAATATCAAGATCCGATATTCAATGAGCTTTTAATAATAATAATAAGAGGTTATGTATGTCAAAAGAATTTTTGATTCAGACTCACTCGAATGTAGGAAAATCAATGTGGCATACATAGAGGGAAATTCAACAAAGCTATATCCAATTCAATCACTTGTATGGCAATATAGGCTAGCTTGTCTTGAAAGAGACTTTAAGAATTCTTCTTTTGATCCAAGAGGGAGATAAAGATGCTTCATTAATGTAGTTAGGTAGTTTCCCCTTTTCGTATTGCTTTGTTTTCCTGCTTTGTTTTCCCATTTTTTTTGTTTTCTCACTTTTTTAAAAATAAGTGTTATTTGAACATGTAGTCAGCATTTCAGAATTTTCAAATTTTTTTAAAATCTCCAATAGATTGAATGTCTCCCAAATCTTTAGAAATCCCCAAGGTACCTTGCACTACCACTTGCATAGTGTGTCTATCTCGTTGTTCCATAAAGATTAAGTAGGATCTGCTAACGGTTATTCGAGTTTAATGCCATTTTGAGACTTGATAGGTCAATAAATACCTCTTAGCAAGAGTTAAAGTTTACAATTTCTCAAACATTCTTGCATCTACATGAAAATATCCTGCTACTTGCATTTTTATATGCTTAGTAAACTTGCTTTAGTGAAAGTATTTCTATTTTTCAAAAGTTCATACAAGTTATCACAGAGAAGATATAGAGATGGAGGGGGCACAATCTTCACAACAAGGAGACGGGATGTATGAATCCCTTGATAAATTTCTTGCAAGTAAATCATATGCTTCAGCTCCCACACAGCCATTGAAGACCTATCCATGGACCAAGTTTCCTGAAGCTAGTCAAGCAAGTGGCCCAGTGAAAATAAAATATTATGTGGATGGCATCATGGACCCAATTTTGTAGAGAGCTAGTAGCAAAAATCTTAGAGAAGGGGCACATCAAAGGTGTATATAAAGGGCTAGATTAGGGCAATATGAAACATTAACCATGAGGATATGGACCGTACAATTGGCTCAATTCATTGTACCAGCTATACATCCATGCCTTGACTTGGTCAAATTATGTGCAGACTTGCTCCATGCACCCTCATGCACCATTCAACAAGGTCAATTCATAGTGCAAATCACACTGCAAGCTATCAAGGATATGTTAGCCCTACATCATGATAGTATAGCTACATTTCCCATTATTGCTAAAATGCAAAGAATGTGGGCAAACATCAATACTCAGTCAAGGTTCCTGAGATCTGAATTACAAATGGGTGATGATGACACTATGGTACCCACACTCCCTGCACTAAGAGCTCAATTTGCCCAGGCTAACCAAGACACATTGTTAATGATGTATTTCATCTTTGGCATGAAAGATGATATGGTAGTGTATGCAGAACAAATGGCTATTCTCTTCAGACTGAAGACCATTGATAAAACCCAAGAGTATCAGCTCGACTTTTCTGAACAAATTTCTTTCTCAATTGTAGAATAACTGGCCCATTTCATATCAAAAGGAGTGTTCAGGTATTCTTCCTATTTGTTCCACCTCATGCTTTTTTAGAACTCTGACATCTTTGCCCAACATATGTATCTTAATATATATGACCTAGATTTTGATCTCTAAAGGACCATCCCTGTGTTTGCATGGACACACATTTTGTCAAAGAATAGTGACCCGTATGAATTCTGGGAATTATTTGTTACCCCTATTTTTTACCACCTCAGCCCCGAACTAGTTATGAATAGATTATTCCCAAGTGTTTCAAATCTTTTGGCTAGTTGCCCCATTCCTTGTGATTTCCATTTTGGATCCCACCATACCATTATAAGAGTCCATGGTTTTTGTGGGGAACCAATATTGCTACCTAAGATTTTGACTCTTAGGTTAGCATTCCTAGAGGTCACCAGGTAGGTATCCATAATTGAAAATGAATTTGGTTTAGGAAGAGAAAAATAAAAATGTATGATCTTCTATGGATGAAAAAAAGCATGGTTTTGGAAACTAGGGACGTATAAGTTGTGTTGCTCAGAAAGCTATCCTTTTTGGGTTTCCTTCTAGTTGAAGACAAATGGGTTTATGACCCAAATGGTTTCATAGCCCCCTGGGTAAGGACTCACAAAGTAGCAACTAGAATTACACATGAAGGTTTCCCCTTTTGGGAGAACAGAAGAAATCCTAGGGAAGACACTCTTGGTTTTTATGTTGAGTTAACAGACTTGCCCCTTCCAAAAAATAGGCCATGGGAAACATTCTATGTCAAAAAAAGGGATTATGATCCTAAAGTTAGAATGACATCTGGCTTAAGGAGAACATTAAAGAATAAAGATTGGGATACTGAGAAGATAGAGACCTATTGGAAATATAGGTAGGAAATTTGTCAAACAACCCATTCTTTCAAAAACATAGACACAGATGAAAGATGAAAAGAACTATGGGATGAGTGTCATCTCTCCCCTGTATCTAGCCCAGAGACAAGTAATTTACCAACACTAGGTTTAGAGTAAGAAGCTAGGGCTGGGTCAAGTCAAGAGTCACAAGCCTCAAGGCAAACTACAACTGTAGTAACTGTATCATTCTAGCCTCAATCTCTCAGTGCCATAGAAATGTAGAAAAGTGTGGTGCCTTCATCATCACAAGCTTCCCCATCAGCCCTGATTATAGATATTCCCAATTCTCCACAAGAAGTAGATGTGGAAGGAAAAAAGATGTAGCAAGAAGAAGAGACACCCAAGAAATGAAAGAGGGTGCAGTTTTAGTTTGGTTCAGAAGAGGAGACAGACACCACATAGTGACAATTACAGGGTACTGTAATTGCTCCTCAAGTAAGTATTATTCCTCCCTCTCCTTCTTAGTCTATTTCTTCTCTTATTGGCATGATGATTTCATCTAGCCAAATGACATCCCCTGCCACTTCTGCCATTCCCATTTCTCACTTTGTCCCATCTGTGCCACCTCAGGCTTTAACATTACCTCATTTCTCCCCTTCTATTCCCAAGAAACTTTCCCCTTATATTACCCATAGCCAATAATTAGCTGTTCAATATGGTCTATCACAAGGACATCCTTTTGTGGGTGGGCACATTGCCTCTCATTCTACCTTCCAGACCCAAGCAGATGCTACTAGGAAAGCAAGGGAAGCTCGAAGAGAGAAAAAAAATATTGTAGAGTAAATTTTTAATCTACATTACATTCAAATTTTTAGTCAAGCACTGCAGTTTTGGTTCTCGCATACCTTGGTCATAACGGTAGAGTTGGAGCAGAGCGCGAGTTCATTTTTCATCTAAGTATCAAAGTGTAGTAGAGGCTGCCAAGTGTCATTGTCCTAGCATGGGTTCTCTTTCTCCTCTTTTTGTTTATTTCATTTCATTTTGCCTAAATGTTGAATTTGAGTGGAGGTCCCCAATTGTCACTTTCTGAAACAAGGAGCCAGCCAATTGGCATCATTTGAGGCATTTTTCATAACTTTCAAGAGGGCTGCAGAATGTGCCATGTATCAAATAGAGGCTAAGTAGAAGCTTCCATGTGTCATCATTTATGTCTCATATTATTACCCACATTTCATCTTTTTTGGCAAAATTTTTCAAAAGCTAAGTAGCAGGAAGTAGCAGAAAGCGCCAGGTGCCAGTCACAGAAGGCCCTAGACTACCCTTTTTAGAGGAAAGTGGAAGTCACCATGTGTCAGCATCTAAGAGATAGTCAGTTCAACACTTGGGTTCAATGCTTTGGTTTAATGTTTTGGTTCAATACCTTGGTTAAAGTGTAAATGGCACACAGTGTTGAACCATTGAACCCTTGAACCAATTTTGATTCAACGGGTAGTTCAAGGGAGTGTCCCAAAAATCAAAGGGGTCAGGCCCCTTTTGGAAGGTAGTAGGGAATTTATTTTATTTTGTTTAAGTGTCAAAAATGAGCGGAGGCCACCAAGTGTCACTCTCTGAGCCCCTTTCTACTCCATTCCTGAAAGATGCAGAAGATGCCACATATCTTCCCAAGACAATAGAGGTTGCCACGTGTCAACTTCTGAGAGATCATATTCAAGCTTCATTTCTAAATAAAGATTGTGGTGGGTCTCATGTGTTATTTCAAAGGTCTACAGAAGTTGCCAAGTTCACCATCTATAGGAGCCTAATATGTGCCTTGAATAATTCTACAACATAGCTAAAAGGGAAGCAGAGAGAGCCGCGTGTCTTCGATAAATCAGGCAAAAAATGCCAAGTGTCATATTTTGGTGCCTTCTAAGTGACAAGGAGAATTTCAAGAAATTGAATAAGTGTCATCTTCCATTTCAACAAAATAGAGTGTTCTGTGTATTTGTTGTCGTAAAGCAAAATAAAGGGAAATTTAGTGGGAGTTATTTTTGGTAGATGGAATAGTTCACTGGGTAGATTTTTGGGGCCTGTAAACATTAAAAGGGCTATCTATTTGTCCCCTATAAACAAAGGAGAATGGATAACTGTGTGGCTAAGTAGGTGATGGAATGAGGAAATTTAGGTGTGGGAAGAGGTATTAGTCATGAACTGATATACCGTAGTCATCGCAGCCACTCCGCCCTAGCATGGCCCTTCTTGATAAAACCAAGATACTTGAAAGGCATTGAAAGCACCACCTATTTATCCCTTGTGAGTTAAGGACAGAGTAGAATTACATGGGAAAGGAGTCGGTGAAAGGAGACATCTGAGGCTATAAAAGGAGGGAGATACTCAAAAAAAAGGGGGGGAGACTTTCTATAGTTTTTAGACTGGCTAGAGTTTTTGACCAAGTAGTATCATTTTCTTTTGTCTCATTTTCTTGAGTTGTAAAGTTGATGTAACTATGCATGTTTTTGTGCCTTTTATGTGGCTGAATGAATTAAGGAGATTAAACTCTATGCCTTTGTTGATATTATTTGTGTCATTTGCAAAAGTAGTCTATACTGTAGATTTTTTGGAGTTGTGATTAGGAATGTCATTTGCTTTTGTCTCATTTTCTTGAGTTAGAAGGTTTACATAACTGTACATGTTTTTTCACCTCTTATGTGATCAGAAAATTCAATTAAGAAGATTAAACCTATGCCTTTTTTGACATTTTCTATATCTCAACAATATAATTCTGTGTTGTGAGCCTCTATTTCTATTGTTTCAATCTTTTACATTGATCATGCACTTGTTTGCTCTTAAATGTGAATGAATCCTACATATAGTCTCACTATGCTCAGGTTAAGATTAGGATTACACTCAGGTGCATTGCCATAGTTAGGTTTCATTTTCTACATTTGCATTTTTATTTAATTTCCTATCCCTTTTCCCCCAATACTTGATACAAAAGAAAAGACCAGCTTCTCTAAAATCTGGAGGTTGTTTTAAGCTATAATATCCCACAACTTAAAACTTCCCATTGTTGATTGATTAGAATCAAGTGCAATTTTAAGCCATCAACAAAGATCAAGGAAAATAAAGCATTAGCTACACCCCATCTATGGTCACAATTTGACCCCATCCAATAGCAATTAACGGTGACTCATTTGTCACCAAATGTAATAAAGCCAATGGAGCAGATGTAGCTAAAAGATTACATGATGAATAAGGTGACCATTGACATGTCCCTCTTTAGGCCATAGGACAAAATTGAGCTACTGACTGAATCCACTTCTACAGTTATAAAAGACTACTTGAAGATATCAAGGAAGCTATAGAAGATGGAAGCTGAGCTAGCCAAGGAAAAGGCAAAATTTAATAGTTTGACCTCAAAGATCAATAAGAAGGACAATGAAATAGAGAATCTAAATAAATAGTTGAAAAATACTGTTTCTCTTCAGACTCATCGAGCAGTTCAAGCCCAAAATTATTTTTTAAAGGCAGGGCTCACACAAGTAAAGGATGCGGTGATGACCCTTAGTCCCAAAAAAGTAGCGTTGCAAGAAAAGTGTGAGGAATACCTATTGCAGGTTACCCAATTACAATAAAAGCTGCTAAGTGAACAAAATAATACTGCAGTCATACAAGCTCAATTTCACTTAGAGTAATAGAGAGCAGCACAAATGACATTAGAGCTGGCCAATAGGCCAAAGAGTGTTGGAGTGTTAAGTCTGGTAAAGGAGATATACAAATCCATGTGGAAGATAATATCTTTAGAGATTATTTAGCTCAGGCCTTCTCTCACCTTCCTGCTAAATGCAAAAAAATTGTGCAAAAAGGTGGAGAGTTCAGTTGTAAATACTCTGGCTATAGTCTCTAAGAGAGTAATGGACTCACAAACGTTGCTGCAAAATCTCTATGATGTAATGGATGCAACATTGTCAATAGTAGGAATCAATGATAGAATGGTCACTGCCAAGTGAGTAAATGAGGTTCTTAGTTACAATTCTGTAGCCACTAGTTGTAGAGAGCTTTTAGATGTCATGAAGGAAGGAATCAATGAAATGAAGCAACATGTTGAAGATCTAGTACAATTAGGTTTTCCTTCTCCATTTCTTGATGAAAACACTGTGCTGATGGTAGAATAAATTGAACCTTTGCTATTGGCCAAATAGAAGGATCAAATAGTTTTATAGGATCTAAGGGATGATTCATCAGTCCCTGAAGTAAAAGCTATATTGGTTCTTGTTTCCCAGCTCAAATTCAAATTGAAGGCTACGGTTCAAATTTTGCAACATTTTTCACACAAGGATATTATTAACCTTGATTTAGCCTTCAATAAATTGTAGATTAATCAAGGGTTATCTGATGATGAGTAGTCTGCTTACTAGATAGCATTGCTGAAGTTGTGATTTTGAAATTTTGATCTAGTGGGAGTTGTGGTTTCTTTTTGAGTGAGCTCAAAATTCTTTGGGGTCGCCAATAACTGTAGAGTAAAAAATTACTCTACATTTCATCTTATTTTTTTAGCTACACACTGCCAAGTTTTGTCCTCACATACTTTGGTCTGAGATGGCAAAGTTTGAAACAGAGCATGGACTCTATTTTCCTTTTGATTCATTTTTTGTCTAAGTGTCGAAATCAAGCAGAAGCTAACAAGTGTCATCATCTGAGGCATCCTTCTCTACAAAAACTACCAATTGTCATCATCTGAGGCACCTTTTATATTTTCTATGAGTTGGTCAAAATGTGCCACGTATCTCATAGCGACTCAGTGGAATGTGCTAAGTCTCAACGTCTATAGTTTCATATCAACACCCACATTTCATCTCTTTTCAATAGAAGGTTTCAAAAGCTAAGTATCAGGGTCAAGTGGAAAGTGCCAAGTGGCAGTTGTATAAGGTCTCAGTCTTGATTTTCTAAAAGTGATGAAAGATGCCACGTACCCCAACAAAAGAGAGCAGAAGCCACTACGTGTCATGATCCAAATTATCTTCAATTTTGCTTCACCGATATAGGAAATACCGTGATGGGTCTTAAGTATAGTTTATGAAGCAAGCAGAAGCTACCAGGTGTCACTATTCGTGTAAATGTTTCTATTGTGAGCCTCTGTTTCTATTTTTTCCATCTTTTACATTGATCATGCACTTGTTTTCTCTTAAATGTAAATTAATCCTACATATAGTCTCACTATGCTCAGGATTAAGGTCGAATTACATTCAGGTGCATCGCCATAGATTAGATTTCCTTTCTTGAATTTATGTTTCTGATTTAAATTCCTATCCCTTTTCCCAGTATATACTTGATTTAAAGAAGAACTAGCTTCTTAAAAATCTGGAGGTTGTTTCAAGACACAAGTCCCATATCTTAAAACTTCCCATTGTTGTTGATTAGAATCAAGCACAATTTTAAATCATCAACATAACCCATAAATAGGTTGAGGTATTATTCTAGTATAACTTCTTGGAAGAATTAGGAGTAATGTCTATATAGCTCTCAAATTATTGGATTAAGAACATAGTGTCAATAAAATTAAGCTCTAGTCTTAGAATATTCGCCCCTTTATCATTCACTAATTCTCTCTTCTATATATCATAATATTTATCCATAGTGAGTACAAGCTCAAGGATTTGAACTAAGAGTGAGAAGGCTATAGCCTGAGGTAAACCACTATCATAAATGCTCTAAATCCAATCATTCTTGAATTTTGCATTGACCCTAGTTTATAAATCAACTAGGTCTATGTCACCTAAGTTAGTGTCAATTATCTCATTGATATTGGAATCCAAGTTAGAAAGGACACCACATCCCTTTGATTTGAATTTCATCTCTTTTCTAGACATATTCACTAGGAAAAATAGTGACGATAACCAATTATAGAGCTAGTTAGGAGTTGTGTTTACAATAATAGGATATTTTTATACTTTTAACCTTGGTGGGGTTTTGTTATACTTCTGCATGGTTTAGATATGTTAGGAATATAGTGTGAAATAGTAGCTATAAAGTCTAACCAAAAGGTCAGGTAGGCTTATTATTTTCAATTACAAGTCATATATCCTTTGGGAACTCATGGTGATAAAATAAAAGAGATATCTGCGTAGATCTGAATAATTTTTTTATGTGTTTATTTAGTTAAAATTTCTATGGGGTTTCAGTATGAGAATGTAGGAGGGATCCCTACCTAGATATAAATTTTTTTTTAGGAAAAATCTTAAGGAAAGGTAATAAGCTCCTAGGTAAATCTAATAGTAATATTTAAACAAGTGAAAGTGAAAATTAAAAAAATGTGAATAAATACTAATCCTTTTGATAATATATGAGAAAAACCATAAGTATGATTTGTGAAAATGATTAAAATTTTAGGAAAAACTATGGGGCAAATACTTAAGGAAAATTTAGGTGACCTAGGAGAATATCATGGATGTACATGTAGGGTTTGGCAATGGACACATCTAGTGTTTGAATTTCTTGATGATGGGGGTCTAGTTCAGGTCATGGCATTACTTGGATTTGAGATCTAGTTCTCAATATTGCTTGGAGGAGTTTTGGTTTTTAATGTTAAATAAATGATGTAAAAAACCTAATTATATATTAACAAACCCCTAATTAATTCCAAGTACACAAATAATGGTGGTAGATGGATAAATAGGAAATAAATCTAGTTAAAGAATTTACCTTACAAGTTTACAAGTTTTCAAATCTATAATATGTTTTCCATTCTCTTTTTTTCATTTGTTTCAGTAGCAGTTTTGGTGGTGGAGGTTTCTTAGGAGGTAGGGAGTGGAATTCGGATTACACTTTGTAACTTTTCAAAGTTTCAAAGTGTAATGAGAATTTTGGTCTTTACTTGGTCTTAATTAAAATTGTAAAGTGAAGTCCATATTACAATTTTAAACTTTACAAATTTTTAAATTGTAATGCGAGTTTTGATTCCCACTAGGGACTCAATAAGCAAGAAAGTGGAGGTTTAGGTGAAGTTTTTAATGTTTCAAAGTTGCAAGGTGCATAGAGATCTTTGATTTCCACTGGGGTCTTGTAAAATGGTATCTAATCCATTATTAATCTTTTCTCAAAAAAATTTAGAGGTCTCCTCTAAGGCACAAGGTGTTTTGAGGTTTTTGGCACAAAATATCAATAGTAACAATATAAATAAATAAATATATTGTATAGAAATATTAGATTCAACTCAATGATAAGTGTTTAAACATGATCAATAAATATTTGTTGAATAAAAAGAGGAGATAAGCTTATAAACTCCCCAAGGTTATATATATTATAATTCCATGAAGAACTATTAGATGTTATAACTCGACTTAATAGAGTTATGTGTCATTCTGATACCAAAAGATTTTTTGAATGGTTGTGTATGTATATCAAAAACATTTATGTATGGAATTAATTAATTTATTTTGGAAATATAATCATTTAAAATATCCATGAGTGAATGATAAAATTGAGTCTATGCAATCATTATAATTGACTTCATATCCTATTTGTGCAATTATAGATACCAAACCATGGCCATATATAAAAATATAAGGGATATACACTCATCTAAGATTGATATATGACATAATTACTCAAATAAGCAAATTTAGACACTAAAATATAGTCAATAAATGATTGACAATGCTTTTCCTAGACATCTTTACCTTTTTTGGCCAACTCACCATTTTGATAACCATTTATCTATACAAAAGCATTCAGAATTTTCAAACTAACAAGAACATAATATATAATTCCCTAATTTATTTTTATTCATCCTTAATCAATAGATACTTCAATATAATTATATTTTAAAAATCCTCTATCCATTTTGGACAAGTGCACACTAGGTAGACATAGATGCACTACACACCTATCCACTAGTGCAAACTTATCTCCCATTCTCTAACAACCAATATTTTAAAATTACATACTTCCTAATGAATTTGAAGTACATGTCAATAGGTTGGTTATCAAAAATAATATAAATATTCTCTTATAATATCACATGAAGTGTCTCACTTGAAACCCTCAGTTACTCTATCTTTCACTCTGTTGAAAAAATGATTTGAGGTTTATTTATCTATTTAGAAAATATCCCTACTATAATTTTGATATAATAATATAGTCATTTCCTATGTTAAAATTATTTTATTAAAGGTTGAGGACATCCTTTTCCAAGCATTCTAAACAAAATTTCTGGTTATATTTATATGATCATCCCTAAAGGGATAACTACAACGGTCTAAGGTCCACTTGGATTATGTAGGAAACACTCAATAGAAAAGGGGTTTTATAAGGATAGCTTGGCCATATCCCACATTCTCACTTTTATACCTATAGTAGTTTTATATTTTTTATGTCCTTTTATAGGCTAAGGTTTTACTTTTTAGGTGATCTGACTATCTAAGTAGGATCCACAAAGAATGAACTAATATTAAGGCATAGGTAAAATAATTCATAATTTTAGATTCAGTGCATAGCCAACATAGATAGAGTTGTAATATTGGATAATGATGTACTACAACTCTATCTAGCTATTGTGAACTAGTCCCATATAGAGTAATTTTTTAAATTTAACACTATGATTCAATATTTTTATAAGTAGTTTAAAATAGTCATAGCCAATGAATGAAAACCATAGTTTGAATAAATTAGTTTACAAGGGTATTTATCTAACCCTACCTCTATTTTCCATTATTATCAATTTACTACTTATGTAAATTATGTATATCACTATATTTTTTTAGTAGGTAGTATTATTTATCTTCCTATATTAGATTTCAATTTTATATTTCTTTATATTTAGATTCCTTTCTAATTAATTATAAGGGTAAACATTTTGGTGAACCCACTTTTAGAATATAACATTGGTTGTACTTCTTATTGATTTTTTTCCTAGGCTTTTAGTTTAATTTTTTTAATTCTTGAAAATAAAAAATATATAGTCATCAAGCTTGGATATTATTCATAACATAAAGATTCAAGTTTTTTAACTTTGGAGTAATTTGACACAAAAAAAAGTGTATCTTGTCACTTCGAATAAATACCAACATAGACAATTTTTATTTTGACTTCAGGTTGAACATATACACAAAAATATTCTATTTTTCCTCTTCACTTTACTTCTCATTTGATTTTTCTTTTTTCATTATTGTACTCACCATGGGTGTAGCATATACATGTTATTATCCTTTATTACATATAAATGATGCATTTTATTATATAATTAATGTTCCATTTCAACATTTTATTCATCATGTATTTTTATGAATTCCACACAAAGAAATTATAGAAGATCCTTATCATACTTCAACTCTTCCTCTTAAATTAAATTATTCTTTTACCTCATCCTTTCATCTAGTTAAACCTTTTATGTTTATCAAATATTCAATGCCTTGTGAGCAAGATAAATCTTATGTCATAAATTCATCATCTCCACATGTATTAATACCCACCCCTTATTCTCTCAATAGTAACATCATGGACCTTGTTTCTAACCTTGATGGTGAAATCAACCATGTTGAAATTTGAGATTAAGCTAGAGCACATCCAAAAAAATATTTTTTCTTTTATTTATATTTCTCACTAGGAACTTAAGAAAGATTATTTTTCTAACCATGACAATGTTTTTACCTATTCCTCCACCTCTCCCATTACTAAAAACACTACTTCTCTTGAAAAAGTCCTCATCTTGCATGCCAAGTTAGCTATTATTGAGCAAACCATTTATCATGATAGTCCTTCTTTAAACATGGTACCTTGATACATGATCTTTTGGCTCCTCAAATTTCATCCTACACTCTTTCAGGTGGATTTGTAGTTCCCAATATTCATCTTTATTAAGATAAAGGTGATCCTAAATAAGATTTATGTACCTTTCATGCATCTTTTCTATATTATGTAGATAACAAAAGATTGTTAACTAATCTATTTTCAATAATCCTAAAGGATTATGATCTTAGGTGGTTCTATGATCTTCATCTCCAATCAATTACAACTTTTAACCCTTTGAAAAATCAAATTTGGCACATTTTTATATCAATATTGGTGAGAAATTATCCTATGCTCAAATTTTAAAGATCAAATAGGGTCAAAATTATATACTCAGTGAGCATGTCCTAAAATACATCACTATCCTTTCCAAAATGTCAAATAAAATGGAAAATAATGAAATTCAAGACATTTCAACTCAAATATTGCTTAATCCTCTTTAAAATTCTATCATATTTAATAAGTTTAAATAATTTTATGAGATATGTCATATAGTTAAGTAATGTGAGGTCAAATTGATTACATTGAAAAATTCAAGATTAGATTTAATGTTCTTTCTAAATCTACTATCAAGTTTCAAGATAAGCCAAATTACAAGACCAAACATAATGAAATAAAAAATGAGGATAAAGCTATAGTTAATTTTATATCTCATCCACCATAAAATATCCAATTAGAAGCTCCTCCAATTTGGAAATTTTCAAGGTTACCTTCATTTCCTCATGTGTTACTACAAAATCTCATTGAATGTAATCTTATTATAATTCCTCCACCATTAGAAGTAGAATTATGTATATTCAATATCTCATTGATGACAACATTAATGACATTGATACACCTACTAAAAAGGCTAGGCCAAAACCAAATGCGAATGAAAAGCTCAAAATGTATCAAGTTCCCTTTCCTAATCACGGGGAAAAATATAAAAATCAAAATTCTAAAGTAAAATATGCATATCATACTCATCCATATCCATTTTAATATGGATATCCCCTTGATATCATTATTGGTATAGTCACAATAAAGTCAACATCTTGTCCATCTATTACACTTAATGATTCTAAAATTCTTAATGATGATTATAATAGACATGCATTATTAATTGGATCATATATTGACATGAATATTATTCATAGTATTATCATAGATAATGGATGAAGTAAAAATGTGTGTAATATAACACTTTTATATTATCTTGGCTATATCGAAAATGATATAAAACATACATATAGAATTTTGAAGGCATTTTATGTCCATAAAAAACACACTCTTGGACATATTATTTTTTATTTGAAAGTGGGACCTATCATATTACCCACTTATTTATTAGGTTGCCAACCATAAGTGTAATTGATATGTCATTAAGAAGACCTTGGTTACAAAAAAACTATAGAAGTTCCTTCTATAGCTCACAAGTGTCTAAAATAGATTATTTTTAATTAAGTGGTTAAAATTTTAGGCATTTAATATGAATATTATATATAACCCATTGTGCTTAATCCTCTTCCACAATAGTTGGATGGTATAATTATTGAGAAAATTGGTAATGAACTAGTCTATACTACTATTAAGGATAGTGATTCACATGCAAAATGGTATAATCCAAAATTGGTTTTTATAAATATTCATGAACATGAAAATATTTTAGTTTATTACCTACTAAAGAGTACCCAAATATTTTAGTTTTTTATAATTATTATTAAGAATTATATGATTACACATGAACATGGTCATTTGGAAAATAAAATAAAGATTTATAATACTAAATAGGTAAATGTTATTTATAAGGATCATACATAGATAAATGTTATTACATAATCTCCTCTTATGAACAAGGATACATATTTGGACATGCATATGAATAATTATTCAGATGGTTACTTTACAACATATGGTTGTTTGTCAAATTAAGAAACTTAAATAGTTGGCACTACTTCTATGGCATAAAATATCAATCCTTCTTATCAAGAGGTTGGATACACATATGAACATCCCATTGATGATATAATTAGTTTAACACATTTTATAATTCCCTCCTCCTCTCCTAGTTAGGTTGAGGACCATGATTAGATTCCTTGCTTAGTACCTACCTATACATAGCTTCCTTGTTATTAATTTTTTACTACTTATTATTTCCAATTAAAAATTTTATCCCTTGGATTTATATTTTAATTTTGGGGCACCTACTCCATTTTTTTATTTAACCCCATTTAAACAACCCAAAATAACCATCTCACTAATATTTCAATATACACATCTTTCATGCCAATTCATTTTCTTATTATTACACATCTATACATGCTCTAATCTCTCATATGTACTTTCATGCTTACATATATTTAATTTTGCATGAGTTTACATTGCCATACTTTCCATGTTTACAACACTACATACACTATGGGCATTTCACATGCCTTCCTCCTTATCATGTTTTGCTTCAACACCTTCTTAAGTGTTATTTGAATCTTCCTCTGCATAGCTTATTCTTTTCAAATTCATGCTTCTTATATTGATTTTCACAACGTTATCAGATTTAAATTATCATGATTCATTATTTTTAAATATTAAAAAATAAAATAACATTCATATATTATAAAAACACCAAAAAATTATAATATTTTCAAAAAGTCAAAAATTAGGACTTGTAGGCACATGTTCATGTTGTTGGATATGTCATTGCTTATGTCATCTATATTACAATTTAAGTATATCAAATATTTTATATACACATTAGATTTCATAGTTAAAAATAACCTTCAGACATAATAAAATTATTCCTAATCATATTTTTTTATATATAGTTAGTTTGTGTCAGAGATCCCACCAAGATTGTAGATGGAATACTAAATGTACTGACACTTGAATGAATAAAAAAATAAAAATTACCAAGTAGTTGTGAGAGAGAAACCATGGGTATAACCATAAAAATCCTATATTAATATTGTTGGGTGAATATTTTTTCATCAACTAACTGATGACAAAATGGGTATATCAACCACAGTATAAGGATATTTATGCCACAAAAAGTGTAGGTTTACCATGTATTAATGAGATAAATCTCTCCTATAATCAAGGGGAGGTTCCCTACGAATCACTTATATGCTATATTTATATATATAAGTAAGTAAAAAATAATACTCAGGGTAGTATAACACCATCCATCTCTCTTTTTCAGAAAGGATGTCTAAGGAACAAAGAGAGAAATCCCAGTCGATGGCTAAAAGCATTCCTCTTCTTTCAATAATGGTATCCAATGTAGAGCAAAAAATCCCATGAAGTAGTAACAAGGTCCACAAGAAAACCCACGAAAGCACAAAGTCTTCCATTGCCTCCACTAATTTGGAACATATGTAACAGTAGAGTGAAACAAAGCCCAAAGTCTTCACCTAAAACTATAATGAATAACAAAGTTACCAAGATTAAAGTAGCTCAAAGTATTTATTTTATCTTTAGAACCATCTTTAGATAATTTCAATACACACACTTTGCTTATTAAATCAAACAGATGAGAGATTATCAAGAAAGAGAACATAAGAACTATTTCTTAAGTAACACAAATTACTTCAACACAAAGTCTAAAATAAACCTATTTCTCATTCATTTGATAAAATATGATTTACAAGTTGAGCACAAATTCTCAAGAAGTACCTAAATTTCAGCAGAGTTTTTGATTTCAATTATCTAGAGATCCTTTTACAAAAGAGGTTCCCTCTATATATAGGGAGAAACCTTCAAAATCAAAAAGGATTAAAATATTAAAATATCTAGTCAAAGATGAGTCATCTTTGACTTTGAGATATTTTCTAGATTTTTACATGTAATTACATATTACGAAAGTGCATGCACTTTTACATGAAAAAAGTGCATGAGAAGAGAGGAAGAAGAGGGAATGGAGAAATGATTCAACTCTTACCGTTGGACTTCTTCAGATGAGCATCATACATGGTGATAGATGCTTAAATTCCTATACTATCTGGTGCAATGGTGTTTTTGAAGATCACTTTGGCTCTAATTGTAGCATCTTTCAATGTTATGATTGCTTTGGCATGACCAGTTAACCTGGATCTTAGATTATCCAGAGTCAACTGAGTATCTAAGATGTTATCCATAGAAGTCATTAAATATGCTTTCTCTTCGAAATCCCTTTGGATCATGCTTTTGAATTCTTGAATCATCTCTTCTAATGAAAGAAATTGATTATCTCTAGAGGTGAGATCACAAGGCAATTCCTCCAGTTTGTTCAACAGGCCTGTGTCACTTTTCTCACTAGGGTCTTTGGAAGACTTGAGATCTTCGATCAGCTCCTTAAGTACCTAGATCTTGTATATCAGTGATTCTTTGATTTCAACATAGGATTATTTGTTGGAAATGACACTAATTGATACCAAGGTGCATCTCTTCAGATCCTTCATCTCTACCCACTTGCTAAGATATTTATTTGTATTGTCAATATCATGAGAAATAAGAGAGACAATGTCTTCTAAATCTATCCTCATTTTCTTCATCTTCTTTGTCTTCTCAGCAACCTCTATAAGCAATGAGATTCCTTGTGTATGCATCTTTTCTATATAATCCTCAAGCACGTTCCCTTTCATGTAGGTTTTCTCTACTTTTTGGATAATAGGATCTTTTATAGAAAAGGCTTCTAGGGTCACTGCTTCAGGAGTAAGAGTGAATTTCCTGACTATCACAGTTAATTTTTCTTCCTTTTCCTTATAATAATCTTTCATCTCCTTTTCCCTGTCAAATTTTTGGACCATGATATCCATCACTGACTGTAGGTCTCTCTTTGCACTCTCATTAGTGACTTTCCCCAACTCAACACGAGAAATGGAATAACTGCTCATGTCAAAACCCACCAGGGTTGCGTCCTATGGAGGTTTAGCTATCTCCAAAATTTTGTGCCTCTTTTCCTCAACCACTTTTGAAAGGATCCTTAGTTTCTTAGGGGCCTTAGCTTTCACTGACATGATTTTGCCAAAATCAAAGTCATCTACAGAGATGGCTTGCTTCTTCCTTTTGGGCATGAAAGTTGATAACCAAGGTGGTAGAGTAGAAGCACTTACTGTGGCAATAGTCCATGTAGCTGGTGTCATGGGGGTAACATCTACACTACTAGTGGGAATAGTAGGCGCAGTGGGTGTAATAGGTGAAACTATATCAGCCACTGACTGGTCGATGGTAGAGCTTTCTCTGACATTAAAAGAAGGAGAAGAGAGACTAGGAATAGAACTTAAGGAGCAAAGGACGTCTCTATAAGTGCCTTAAAGATCACCAAAAATAAATCCAAAAGGAGAGGCGGCTCCAGAAGAAGGAACACTGATGGGAGAAAGAGGTGAAGGAGATGCTATAAGGGATTGAGGTGGTAAAGAAGAAACCCCTACAAGTGGATATGCCCCTTCTTGGGTAGATAGAGTCTCAATTCTCTTTTTTTTTTATGCATGTCATCTATCTCCATTTGTTTTACTACCTATTCTTAGGTGCTTTGTTCTTCAACCCCCTTAGCCGTTGATTCTAGCTCCTCAGCGACCTTCGATTTCTTAGACACAAAGATGATTCTAAGCTTGTGAGGCCTAGATGGAGAAGGAACATTGCCTTTATTCTTAGTTCTATTCTCTACTCTCTTCCTTACTTCTTCTTAAAATTTAGCCTCTGATCCTGTGATGAATTCCTTCAACGTGATTCCTTTGGATGCTAGCCAATCATTGGTGTTAACCAATATTGGTTCAAATCTTTTCCTTAAAGAAGTCAATTCCTTTTGGGACCACTAAATTAGAGGAAGAAGATAATTATCAACCTTCTCAACCTAGTATATATTGTTAATTATGTTCTTATCATCAACCAAACTAGGGGGAATATCTGCAAGCCCTAAATATTTGATCTACTCTAGAGTCAGCATGTTGTAGTCCATCTTTCTAATTTATTCTGTTGTTCTCAAGTCTACCCATATGTCCTCAATCATGGGCTCATGAAACTAAGTATTTCTTCAGATAATATCCTTGACACCCCTATAGTGAAAATTGGACGTTCTCTTGAACTACTTCATGGTGACCAGTTACATTTCCATCTTCATTACCCTTGCTTTGGCGGCAGTCAAAACTGAGTATCTACCAATTTCTATTGGGAACCTGAAACCTGGCTTTTTTAGTTCTATTTCTTAGCATGTATGACAATAATTTTCCTACACAACTCCGTTAAGATTAATTTGTTATATGGAAATTAGGGGAGCATGTAGGGATAGCCTTGGAAAAAGCCAACCCATAGATAGCAAAAGGAGGAAAATTATAGAAACATGCAGCCAAAGTCATTGATGACTGTCCAGGCTTCATTTGATACTCTTTACTATTCTAGTTGAGGATTAAAAAATCACAAAAATGCTATGAAGAAGGCATCATTTACCCTCTTAAAGTGACAGATTAATCCTTTCAATGTCAGCTGAGGGTAATATGAATACACTGGGGTGGTTCTTTTGTCTCCTTCTATTGTCAAACCTGGAAAGGTTCACATTAAAGCTACAATGTACACTAAGTACGAAGTCATATAGAACTTTGAAGTAGTAGACACTTTTGTCAACTGCTCATGAAGAGTGTTGTTGATCTACTCACCCCAGAAGATGACTTGCTTCCCTTGTAGGATTGTCTTGATAAAGGGATACATCCATTCATGGAATTGGGAAGAAGATGGTAGACCTCATACTTTGTTGAGAAGAGTAATTTAGTCACCAACTTCCTCTATGAAATAACTGATCAAAAAATTCTATGGCCATCTAGACAAGTTAATTCTGGGAGTCTTGAGCCATCTATTATTCATCACCTTGTTCTCCCTCTCAGGATCTTTGTCATACTCTTTCTGTGCCTCAACAAAGTCAATTTTTAGCACGTCAGTAGCAAGAGGGCACATGAAGACTTTATTGATAAATTTGGGGTCCAATCAAATTATCATGTTGCCACTAGCATCTAACACCGACTTCGTCTGTCTGTTATAGAATTAGGTGCATTAGAGGATGAACTCTATGTGATGCACTGCTACAGGGAAAGAGGAGACTAGGTGGATGTGCTCTCAATGATTTTCTTCATCTTTGAGCTTGAGTTGGTTGCCTTGGTTCTCTTTATGAACTTGGCCATATCCACATGGCCAATCTTTGTATCTCTAATGTTATCAACATTAGAAGTGATCGAGGTGATTGGGAAAACACCTTGGTACTGGTACTTCATGGTCTTCGACTTCTTTGAAGAAGTTTCAGTCATTGGGGTGAGCCTATGTTAAGAGGGTGCCGATGAACGAGAATCCTTAGGGGGTACTGTGATAAGAATCATGATCGTGTAATTAGGGAAAAATGGGAAAATTAGGGAATTTGCACGTTGGGTGATCATGACCAAGGAATGACACTTGACAGGGTTGAGGTGAAAGTGGGTTGGAAAGTGAGAGGAAAATGGGGAGGAGGAAAAAAATGGAAGGGATGAAAATTTCTCCAGAGTTCGATAAATCATATAAAAAGATGCAAGGGTGGTGAAATTTGCCACCTTAGCATGTGGGATGGTTTACATGCATGAGTGGCAAAATTTGCCGCTTGTGCACATGAGGTGAGAAATGTATTAGTGGAAAATTTTGCCACCAGTGCATGTTTGGAAAATAAGGAGTAAGGGTGGCAAAATTTACTGCCCTTGCACTTAGGTGTAATGGTGGCAAATTACACCGCCGATGCATCTTGGTCAAGTAGACCTGGATCGATAGAAAAATTTGCCATAGATACAAGAGATTGGGGTGGGGCACTTGGTTAGGGTGGTGAAATATACCACCCTTATAGGTAGGAAGTTTTTTGGGAGAGAAGGGAGGGTGGCAAAATTCACTACCCGAGTATGGAGGAGGAAGTGGATGGATGGTCGATGCGTAGGAAGGGAGGAGGAGGAAATGAGCTTGGTGGGAAGATGAAGGGAAAAGGGAAAAGAAGGAAAACACAACAATAACAAAAACAAAATGACAAAGAGAAGGAAAAAACAAAGGAAGAGTGCAAAACAAAATGCAAAAACAAGACCTACCTGGAAAATGGTGCACACAACGAGCTCAAATCCATCAAAACACATTTTTTCCCACTTGCTAGATCATCTAGAGGTAGAGGGCAGGAGGAGGAATGGAAGAAATGAATCAAAATGAACCAAAAATAGATTAAATGGGGAAAAAATTGACCCCAACCACTTGACATGTGCAGCCATAAATGCCACGCATGAAAATTGAGGCAGTGTAAGGGCGGCAAAATTTTCCACCCTTACACTAAAAATCAAAGAGTCATGTAGGGGCGGTGAAATTTTCCACTCTTGCATGGGATGGAAAAAATGTAGGGGTAGCAAAATTTTCCACTACTGCATTTCAGATGCAAGGGTGGCAAATTTTGTCGCTCCTGCATGAAGAAAGAAAAAATGCATAGGCTGCAAAAATTGCCGCCCGTGCATGAAAATGGAAGAAAAAGACTAACTCTAGGAAAAAGGGAGATTGTCCCCTAGTCACATCAAGACTGTAATAACCTTCACATTTTGGGCAAAACATAACAAAGAG
Organism: Torreya grandis; assembly: GCA_037957365.1. Taxonomy (NCBI): domain Eukaryota; kingdom Viridiplantae; phylum Streptophyta; class Pinopsida; order Cupressales; family Taxaceae; genus Torreya; species Torreya grandis. The sequence continues at coordinate 1,291,521 of JARHVA010000846.1, forward strand.
ATGTTATGAACTTTGAACGATGCAAGTTGAATAAATACAAGAACAAGAAAAACTCGTCTCAAAAAATGAACATAGAGAGAAAAAGGCAAAATAGACAAGTTTTGTAAGGGGTTATTCCAAAAATGAGCTGAGATAATTTTAGAAACAACAAATATCTCACTAATGCTATATGTATAAATAGGTGAGTAGATGTGTAACTCCCCTTAGAATAGTGGAAACCCCCAAACCTAGAATAGTTGTTCAATGGTTAAACAATCAAAAGAGTAAATCCCACTACCTAAAAATATGACATTGAAGATAATTACTTATGATGTGCACACCTAATAAAGGTAATATCACATGTTTAATAAAAAGACAATAAAATAAAATAAATACTTACACTAACACACACCCTCCCCATAAGCACAACTTAGGTGGATAGAAGAAATGGGTCCCAACAACTAGGCCTGATGAGTCACCAATGTACAAAGAAAATCTCATAAAGTGGAGAAAAAGAAAAAATGCATAGGAAAAAACTTCCCCATAAATAAATAAAATAATAAGAGAGAGAGAGAGATATATAAGCCCCTCCCCTCCAAAAATGTTTTTGAAGTAGTCTACACTCCAAGTATAAATTGTAAGATGATCAATATCAATGATGAGATCCTCTACCTAAAGACTATAGAAGCTCCATCCACATTTAATAATGTTTATCCCTTTTTCCAATGGAATAACATAAATGGTGTACTAAAATTTTCCCCATTCCACAAAATAGGATGAAGACAATAGTATGAATATATCTAAAAAGGTCCAAAAATAAGGCATGGCATAGGTTTGGAAAGATTGTGCACAAGAGCTAGATGTAATGCCACTAAATTAAACCTATTAGAATAAGGACATTGAACATTCAATATAATAATGTCCATGTGAAGAGGAGAGATTAGATAAACAACCATCAAGACTAAAGAATATACTATAGATGAAGTACATAGATTTGAAATATGAATATCCATAGAAACACATGAGTCATCAAATATCTTAATGGGTGTACTCACACTAGAAATAGTAGACTCCTATGAAGTATAATACTATGAAGGCTCTAAAAGAGTAACATATTGAATAGGAATAGAAGTAGAATCTATAATGGAAGAACTCAAGTTAGGTAAAATCTCATCTTGTAATGGTGGCTTGACACAAAGAAGATCATAGTCCACTGTGAATGAGTCATCACAAGAAATAGGAATAAGATGAGGGAGTATAATAGTCTATAAAGAGATGATAAGAAAAGGAGGATGAGTGATTTATATCTCAATAGGATCTCCTAAAAGAGACTGTAGGATGCTATAAATAGTGTAGGGACACTCTATATGTTCTACTTTGCAATGAAGATTCATGTAAACATGTAAAATTAGGGTACGAAGAACCTTATCACAATTACTAGCCCAATTATCAAACTAAACATGATTAGTGGGAGTAGGAATATATCCATATAATTATGGGATATGATTCTTTCTTGTGATTAAGTGTTCTATATACGGACACTAAGAATCATAGTTGGTATTTCTAAGAAGAACCACTAATGTAGAATAAACTCTCCTCATCTACTAAAATCTCTCAAGTGGAGTGGACATGACTGAGAGAATACACCAAAGAAGTACAATTATAAAAATAATAAACAATTGACAATACACTCTTAATGAATGGACATCAAGCTTAGCTAATAATGCATCAATAAATGTGAGAGAAATCTAGGTAAATAACATTAAAGTGACACAAAAATCACTAACACTGAGTGTGCATATAAGATAGAATGTAAGGCCCATAATAACTCCTACCAGACAATCATCAATTACCCCCCTAAGTTTTCAAGTATAACGCATGCTTAATATGAGGACATTAGACTCAGCTAACAATGCATCCTGTAGACACTAACATTGCGTCAACCCCCCTTATTCCCCTTCTAAACACTTACGCACCTTATTAATTTAAAATATACTACTTATTTTAAATTAATGACCTCACCTAGACACCTCACCTAGGACACCTCACCTAGACACCTCACGCTAAGACCTTTTCTTAACCTATGAGTCACCCTAAGACTAAGTCCTCCACATCCTAACTACCCATGACCTATTCTCACCCCCTCTTAACTCCCTAACTAACTCTCATGCCTAATAAACCTATCTTTTGACCGTTCTCCAATGAAAAAAGCACTTGACAGGTGGAGAAATGGGCAAATAGATAAAAATAGCCCTTTTACCCATTCTTTCTCCACCGACATCAGTCAACAATAGGATGACACCAGTGGGATCACCGACATCGATTACATAACCTGAGCTCTAACATTGAACTAGCCCCACCTCTTCACATATCAATGTGCACACTCTGAGACCAAGCATCAAGATTTGACTATCACTCTCCTAGCTACAAAAACTCTACACAAGTCACTTCAGACATTGGATTGAAAACATTGTATGAGGTCCTCGACATTAGCCATAATAGGAATAATCACTTTGGCACCTCTAGTTCTTCACCAAGTAGAGCTAAGTATTCTTTTATCTCATTTCAGTATTTTAGAATACATTGGTAATTTATTTCCATTTGATATTTCTAAGTACTGTTGAAAGACCCGACTTCCTCTGTGGAAGCGCTAAAAAGCCTTCCCATTATCCTTGCCCTCTTTTCACACCTACCCTCTACCTTTTACCCTTCCTCAGACCTTATTCACCTTCCCTCAACCATGGACAAACCTTTAAACTCCCATACTCCTCTATCCACCACAAAAATACCTTGAAACCCATCCAAAGGCTCACTGCCCCTATCGACATTGGTAGTATAACTGACGTCGGCACTAATTACCTACTGACATCGGTAGCATAACTGACGTCGGTGATTGTCCAAACTAGAGGACCAATCCAAACAGCCCAAAGACCAGACAAAACCTTTAACTAGCCTACTTTAACATTTTGAAACACATGGACTATAGGGAATAGGTACACAATATTTTACATTTCCATTTCTTTAAGTCTTTTATCATTTCATTTTATATAAATCTCTTTTCGTTAAATAGTGGACTGTCATCCCTTATGGAGCTTTACGCTTTCAGGACTGAGCGCGTAGCTTGCCAGTCCACCATATCATCTTCTAACATTTTCTTTGTTCAAGTTTCTTTCTTTCTATAGGTGTTTCCTCCATAGCCAAAGAGGAGCTCCTACAATGCTTGGATACGGTGCGCAACTTAATCTGGGTAACGTACAAACCCCTAACTCTTAACTTTAGTTTCTTCTTCTTCTTCTGAATGTAATTAGCAAAAACTTAGAGAAACACATCTAAATAGGTAAGAGTAAATAGTGTATAAGTGTCAATGCACATCTTATCAAATCGATTTCAGATATAATAAATTAAGTATTAAAATGCAATAAATTAGTGCATAAAGTGACATAAAATGGGCACATGTGAAAATAAAAATAAGTGAAATAAGAGGATGTCAAGCACTATTGATAATGCATCTATGTAAAAACCTCAACAATACATATAAAATGATGTTTTCAGGGGATCTAACTACCTGTTAGATCAAAACTCACCCTATACTATAATAAGGTACATTATAAGTACTAAATAATGGGATACAATCTTGGGGTTTGGGGGTGGCATCCCTTAGTAGGTTTGAGGTGTTGTGTTCCAATCAAGTTTCCTATTGTGGTATAGGGTAGGGTTGAGGGGAAATAACCTTTATGCCAAATGCAATTTAGATATTTCATGGTGCTTGGAATTATCCAAAATTCACCAATTTTATCTAAAAAATAGCCCCAAAATAGACGTTGGTTACCACCAAAAATGCATTCAAAAGATGAGTATACGAGTTGAATAGCAAGTAATGAGAGAAGGAGAAAAGAAGGTTTATTTCTAAGGGGGTTTGGCCATTGCCAAACTGGGCATCACCCTACATCTTTGAAAATTGAAATAGGTAAGTGACCAATTAAATAACAATCTTTATACATCTCTCAAATATAAGATATCATTTTTAAGAAAAAATACGTAAAATTTTTTGTCTAAAATTTTTTTTATAAAAACAATAAATTTTTTTGGTCATACAATATATTATTTTATAAAAAAATAATAAAAAATAATTATATGTTAATTATGTCCCCACCATGTAATAATTTAATCCTACCATTATAATATTTGTTTATACAAAAATAATCAAAAGAAAAACAACCCCCTCGTAATAATTCCTCCCACCAGTTTGAACTCTCCACCTTTACAATTTGCCCCATGTAAATTAAATTCACCTTCTACCCAAATCATTAAAATTAAATATTATAATATAAAAAAATGATTAATATTAAAATATAAATTAAACCTCTTTTTATAAAACTGGTAGGTGCCTACAAAACCATGTATTGCAACAAAAAAGGTTTAGAATCTCAATAAAGGTTTTACCACCAGTTTGAAATGGTGAGGGAAAAAAGTAAGATGGAAGATATGTAGAGGATGTGGTAAAAACTTAGTTAATACTAGTTGAGGATGACCACATGGATTATTACATCTATTAAGTAGCCTCAAAGAGCATAATTAGACTACAACTATGAATGGGTTGTTTCTTGTCTAGGTGGAGTCTGTGAGAGAATTCACATGTCAAGAATTGTGTAAATAGGTAGGTGGTGGAGACCAGATTGTGAGCCCATATTGAACAACATCTTAACCAAGAACTATGGTGATGAAAGTCATTCCAGGTCTTTAGAGGTGAGAGGTGGCTATTGTAAGATTCTTATAATGTTGACTAGCCAACTTTGTGTATCATCTACAGTGGAAAAAATGGTCATTCCTACTCACTACATATTATCTAGTTTGGAAGGTAAGTTGGTGAAGAAAAAAAGGTTTTATCCTTTATATAGAAATAATATTGGATTTTACACACCATTTTATGTTCCCATAGGCTTGTTTTTGTATAGAATAATGTGGAAAATGAAATTGAGGTTATTGACACCATGTCTCCTTTACAATACATAAACTTCTCTTGAGATTTCTCCCTATACACTCCTTAATCATCTATAAAAATAAATATATAAATAGATGAATAAATAATATAGATTAAAATATGAAATGAATTGATGGCAATGGAACAACGTTTCCACCTTAATGCATAAACCAAATAGGAAAATTGTGATAGAAGATGATTGAACAATCACCATGAAGTAGTTTCTATGAGGAAAAAAAGATTCTATGTAGAAAAATATTATTATAATGTAATTAAAAACAATATTTGAAAATTAAAAAACTCATGATCTCATAATAAACTCAAACAACACACAAAATTAGATAAATAGTTTACCAAACCTGTCACTTTGACACCATGTGGAATATCCCACCAAGATTATAGATGGAATACTGAATATACTAACTCTTGAATAAATAAAAAATAGTAAATGACCAATAATATTTAAGAGATAAACCATGAGTTTAACCATGAATAACTCACTAATGCTATATGTACAAATAAATGACTAGTAACTACCCCTAGCATGGTGGAAACTCCCAATCCTAGAATAGTTAGACAATGGTCAACTAGTCAAAGGAGTAAATCCCATTACCTAAAAATAAGATATTCAAGGTAACTTTGTATGACATGAACACATATGAAATATAATCTACAAAATGTATAAAAACACAATAAATGAAAATAAATACCTACACTAATAGTTTGGACAAAGTTGCAACATAAGGATAATGACACACTGTGTACTTATCTCTTTTTGTGTATACATAATTATGCATCTTTGATCTTTGATTTTGATTCTAACACAATAAAATGGACTTCTTACATATTTTTTTTATAGAGAAAAAAATTAAAATTCATATATCAATCCGATTTAACCTTTTAGGGTTTTACAAAATTAATTCCCTATGTTTGATTAAGGGGATGAGATGTCTAAATCAGTTAAATAAATTACAATTATTAATCTATTGATTTATAAATGAATTTAACCTTGATTAAATTTAAAATAATATTAATAAATATGGAAAATATATACTTAACTAAAAATATATTATCACAAATGATTTGGGTTTTGAAACCTTAGATCTAAGTAGTTCAGAGTATCATAAGCAGGTTTTCGATATTCATCTATTCATTGGATAATATTGCCTAGTTTGGATAGTAGAACCATCTATGTATAGTGTCCAATATGTGCCACTAATTTTATATTTACAAAACTATTCCTCTTTTTATGAATCACCTATGCCTATGTCTATGTGTTTTGTTCCTTTGAGACTGAAGCCTATAGTTTTGTATTGCACTTAGAAATCTTGATTTTATGTGCAAACCCTACTATTTTTTACAAGTGTTATATGAGAAATATTTGATTGTATTATTAGGATGAAATGGACATCCTCAACACCCCACTATGTATATATTTTCATACATACCAATACTTTGAATAGGGATCAAGTCCAATGTAGTTCTACCACCTAGTGTTTGATGTATGCACAAATGAATGCTAGAATGAGAGTGGCCTTGGATGCCTTGAATGTACTTGAGATTTTTAATTCTTTAAAAATGGAATTAGGGTTATTTTATATGGTATTATTCATATATTAGGATATAATATGGATAATGTACCTTAATTTTTCACATCTTTGTCTTAAGTTTGAATAGGTTTTATATCTATTTTCCATCTAGTGAATAGAGATGGACTAGACTTGTATCTATAGGTTTTTTATACTTGTGTAGATAATAAAATGAGATTAGTCTCACCTTAGGAGGGCACACATTTGAAAAAGATATGTTAGGAAGAGTTAGACATAAGGATAATAGTACCTAGTTGGGAACACTAACACCATGTGGTTGTAGTGTCGCAAATGTGGTGTTGATGTCCTTTTGATAAAATTCTAATAAATTTGGATTGGAGTTAGAGGTGATAGTTTAGAGACTATGTCTTGACTGGATATAAGTGATAAAGGTCTCCTAAATGGATGTAAATTTAATTCTAAGGCTCTAGAATAGGTATATGGAAATCCTCGGGATAGGGTGACTCAAGCGACACTCTTATCATCCAATTACCTTTTTTAGGTGATTACATTTGCCCCCATTTATTATAGTAATGTAGAAAAGTGAAATGACTACTAAAATGAAAAATAAGTGTACCTAGAATTTCCTTAGAAGTGAAGCTCATGTATCTAAGTTTGTATATGGGAATATGGGTCTGCATATGTGAAACATGATCCAAAGCAATGTCTTATAATGAAACATGAAAAAATCAATCCTTACTAATGAGATAATCAAAAGTAAAAGACTATGCTGAAATGAAATAATTGAGTAAAGAGAGAGGAAGGGAAGGAATACAACTCATTGGGTACATGAACTAATGCATGAACCTAGTGACAACCTATGTGTGTGAAAGTACATAGTGATTATATCATTGAATAACTTGAACTAAGTTGATGGATTTCTCAATATTTATATGGGTGGCTCAAGAATTCAATCTGGTTTTGACTCCATCACTACCCACCCTTGTTTGGTGGATCCTGATATTTTAAAATAGCCTGGATAAGATTATATCTGTGTTTAACCCTCTCATGTAGGTGGATCCATAACTCAAGTAGGCCATGACTCCATCATTTTCCATATGTAAAGTAGATGAATATATAACTATACTACATAAAGTGCTAAAAGTATCTAACTGAGTAATCTAATTATGTATTCAACTTTGTGGCCACATGGGTATTTTAGGTAGTTCTGAGCCACTTGGTAATGGCAACCACTAAATATGGAGTAAGGAACGAATATAGGGACAATATATAATGTGATAGAAAGTGTATACATCATATATTATGACATGGAGTTTGCCATTCCATCTGATCAACCTATTTGAAGCTTAGTATATGTAAACTATGTGTTGCACATATGACCCCAATCTAGTATCTGAGTATACTAAATATAAATCAAGAACATAATAGTTGAATTTATGTACTCATCTAAATGAATGAGTGATCATGAATCACATGATGCCCCCAAATCTGAATAACTAGTATGAATCTAAATTGAAATGACTAAATTTGAGTTAAATTTGAACATAACTACCAAACCTGTGACTGTATCTATGTAAATATATATTTTACCTAGTGTATTAGTGTGAATGATCTAGACTATTCTAAAGCTAGGTCTACTAGATAGTATCAAACTCTTTTGTATTTTGTGTTTGCCCTGAGACTGATCTTTGTAATCGAGCCTATGTGCTAAAATTTATCTGTGAAAAGCAAAATGGGAGCCTGATCTCTATGACAACCCTTATAAATTCCACCTCTTTTGAGGGTAGTTGTGAAATTTATGGATGAATTGACTTATAAATAAGTAGATCTAAAAAATTTGTTAGTCAGAGCATGATATTCCAATATAATGTACAAACATAGCATCATAATGTAAAAGTATCTAAGCACTAATAGGAAATGTAAGATGAATGTTGTAATCTAGCATTAGATAAGGGTATCAAGGTAGATGTAAGAAATTTGTAATATTATTAAAATATAAGTAAATACCTAGGGGGATGGGGCTTGGTGTCTATCCAGTCTCTAAATTAGGATAAGTAGATGCATGAGAGATCTCATGGCATTGAAAATTGGTGTATGTATAACAAGTAAATATAAGTGTCATGACGTAGAAGCATACAAAAGAAGTAAACATACAAGAACATGATGTATAAAATAATGGGGCCAAGGGGACACATTGTAATCGATATGGGCACATGTCATTAAATATGAGAATGAAAACATAGAAATACATGTTCAAATGTCCACATACATAAACAAGTAATCTTGGCATAGAGCCATAGATAAGGACATGTTTAAATGTCTACATATAGAAGCATGAAAGATCACACACAAGGGACATGGGCACATGTACAAGGCATACAAATATAGAAGTGACATAGAATCCAAGGAATAATGGTATATTAAAATGTCATTGAAGATGTAAGAATCATAGTAACACTATCAATTCTAATCTAGGAACTAAAAATGAAAGCATGTATAACTATCTAATATAAATCTATGTATATGATAGGGTGCATATATATTGAATATAACTATTGATAGTCAACAAAAAAATATAAGTAATGAATATCAATGATCAATATCAAGATAAATCAATGTGTAACTAGAATGTATAATATGTAAGATAACTTGGTTATAGAAACTATGTAGGAGATGTCCCTAAGTGGGCAGATGTATCAATGCATAAACCTATATCAGTGTAAATGCCCCAAATGGGTAGATGATAGTTGGTTTGGATTAGTGTAGTGTACCAGAGTCTTATTTAGAATTTGAAAGCACTCAATAAGAATAAGTGAATCATATGTGTATGATAAAATGAAATACACTAGGATAGCTATCAATATGAAATATATGGCAAGTAGTAGAAATGTAAACAAAATAATGCATACAATATATTAAAAAATTGGATTTTTTGAAATATTTGAATGTTTTTAGATTTTGAGATATTATATTGTTTTTGTTTTTTTTGATTATAAGCTATATACAAGCATATGAAAGTAAACAGTGTACAAGAAGCAAGAGAGAGAAGGAAGTATGTACAAGGGTAGGAACCATACTAACCTATGAGTCTTATGGGAGAATCACTATCACTATGGCTTGTGTCAAAAATAGGAATTATAATCTCTTGTGAAGTGTGATTTCTATATTGTAGTTGAATGAGTTTGTAGTAGGAAACTGAGTATTGTTCCTCATTTTAATCATAATATTATTCCACATCAGAATCATAATAACCTAGTGTGCTTGAGGGATCTACTTGATATTATGGATTTGACCTTTCTAAATTGTGCTTTTGTATATTGATTTTGACTTTTCCCTTTTAAAATATGCTTATCATAGACATATTGTGTTGTGGAAGCTCTTTTTCTAGAAAACATGTTTAGATAATGCTTGTTGTTTGATCATGATTTTGAATTTACAACCTAGGATCTAGCTATTCATGTAACATTTCATGTGTATCTTGATGTTTTTCCTTGTATGTTATGTGGATGATGTGTCACTATGTGAGTCATCTATAGGTAAGTTGATCAACATAGATTTAATCATGTCCCTAAGTATCTCACTAGAGATCTTATTTTATCTTTGAATGATTTTTGAATCACTAGTTTTAAGTTACTTTATTGTTATGTCATGTTTTGATATGTAACATTGTTTGCCACAAATTGACTAGTTGAAAATGTATAAACATGATTTACATTATTGTCCCCTGGAGGCCTTTATCTTGTAAATTTATTTTCCAATGTTGTAATATTTTCATGAAATAGTTGATTCTTATTTTTTAAACCTATAAATATTTTTCCATATGGATAATTTTATCATGTAAAGTCTCACAAGTACAAACCCTAGCTATTTATATTTGAACATGTAGGCACACACCTTGTAGTTAAGAAGTGTGAATAGGATGAGTATGGGGATTAGTGATAGTGTTATAGGCTATGTCATCTCATGGAGTAATGATATCATGGACTTGGTTAAAGGGAAAGTATCTATCACCCTCATGGATATTAGGAGGATAAGGATATTCTTTCACATACATAAGATATGACATTAAAACTTGAAATATAGTGGTTAGTTTATGTGCTAAATCCTCTATGTGTGTATGGATTTGATTGTTAATGGAATCCCATATAGGATAAATATATAATGTGAAAGAAATAATGCAACATGAAATATATTTTAGTTAATTTGAAACATCATGTATGCATATGTCTATGTGATTAAAGAATAATGTTTTAATTATTTCATGCATAGAAGAAAGATAACATGATATGGAAAGAATGAAATATGAAAGATATCTTAGTTGACTTGTAACATAATGTATGCATATGTCTATATGATTAAATACTAACATCTTAATTATTTTTCACATAGAAGAAAGATAACATGTTATGGAAAATATGATGAATATTGTATTTGATAGTAAGCATCATCTATACATGTATTGATGTCTTTCTTAGTTCATTCTAAATTAAAGGGAATAAGCATGAAGACTAAAATGAAATTTTACAATACAAATTAATTTATTTCTTCTATCATTATTATCATGATGATATGAATTATTAGATATGTGAACCAAAAATCTGAGTTTTAAAAATAAAATATGAGTATAAATAGAAAAGGATACAAACCTTAAGTGTGTCTAGGGTTAGGGTTTTTTAATATAGGTTTTCTTTGCAACAATTTAAATTAAATATAAAATAAATTAAAAACTTAATGTGAAATTGAAAATCAAAAAATCAGAAGTATGCATCCCTAAATTTATAGCACAAAAATAAGAATTAATGCAAGCTAGGGTTTTATGTAAAACTCAAGGTAAGACGAGTTCACCAAATGATTTAACCTTTTAGAGTATTACATGAGTAATTACTTATGTTTGGTTAAGGGGATGATATGCATAAATTAGTTAAATAATTTGAAATAATTAACCTAATTATTTGTAAATTAATTTGACCTTGATTGACTTTCCAATAATAATAATAAATAGGGAGAAATATAGACTTAGCTAAAAATAGATTGTTGTAAATGATCTAGGTACTAAAACCTGAGATCTAAGTAATTTTGAGTGTCACAAGAAGGCTTAAATGATATTTGTTTGTTCACTAGACAATAACACCTAATTTGGATAGTAACACCATCTGTGTGTAATTTCCAAGATATGGAACTAATGTCCTCTTTGTAAGACTATTCCTATTTTCAAAGAGCACCTCTATGTGTGTATTTGTGTTTTGTTCCTATGATAAAGAAGCATATAGCAATGTATTATAACTAGAAATATTGATTTTGTGTGCAAACACTAGTTTTCTTTGCAAGTGTGATATGAGAAATATTTGAGTGTCTTATTAGGATGGATTGGACATCCTCAACACCCCATTGTGTAGAGAGTTAACTAAATATCAATATTCTAAAGAGAGATTATGTCCTCTATATTTCTCCCATCTAGTTCTTGACGTACATGCAAGTGAATGATAGAATGAGAGTGGACTTATATTCTTGGAATGTTATTAATCTTTGAAATGATTGAAAACTAGACCTATGGTTGTTTTAGATGGTAGTATGTAAAAAGTAGATTATAATAGGGATATTGTACTTTGATTTTGGATAACTTTGTCTTAGGTTTGAATAAATTTTGTATCTATTTTCCATCTAGTGAATATAAATGGATTAGACTTGTATTTATAGGGTTTTTTTTCTTGTGTGGATAAGAAAATGATCTTAGGCTAACCTTAAGAGGGGCACACATTTGAAAAAGTATTTGTTGGGAAGAGTTGGGGCTAAGAATAGTCGTGCCTAGTTGGGGACACTAGTGCCATGTGGTTGTAGTGTCCCAAATGTGGTTCTAATTTTATTTTGGAATAATTCTAATAAATTTGGATTGGAGTTAGAGGTGATAATTTAGGGATTGTGTCTTGACTAGATGTAAGTGAACAAGGTTTATTAAATGGTTGGAAATGCAAGTCTAAGGCTCTAGAATAGGTCTATGGAAATCCTCAAGATAAGGTGACTCAAGAAACACTATTAGAATCTAATTAACACTTTTATGTGATTACATAATCAATTCAAAACTAAGGCATACTTCTATAGGATTTTGATGCTAATCAAGCCTTTCATCCAATCGACTTGCTTATATGGGGGGATTACATTTTTTTTATAAACATCTTATAGGTTAAATTTATCCATAACATATGTTACCTATTGAAATATAAATGGAAATACATTATTAAATATTTTATTCTATATTAACATGTCTTATTGAATATGCAACTTGTTAAATTGAAACATAGATGCATATGCTTAACTTATTTTAGCTTAGTTTACTATATGCTTCTATCATATATTTATTCCAATTTTATAACATGAACTAAACTTGTTTTATCATTGAATATGGATCTTAGCCTTGAGTATGTTTTAAAAACATATTTTTTGTATGGAAAAATCATGCCTTTTGTGTGTGGCATTTGGGCCTTCAATGATTTTGAGACATTTTCAAGTCCTTTGTATTTAGCATTTGAGCTCAATGTGTAACATATATGTGATTTTTTTTTTGTTATATCTTATATGTCCCTTATATGTAACCTATAGGCCTTATTTCATGACAATTGTGTGAATTTTATACCATGCATTTGGGAGACACCTAAATCAAGCCACCAATAACCTCCAACTAGGATTTTGACCAATTTCCACCAAAATGCATAATTTGGCCAAAAAATAGTAAAACACGTTACAAGATTTAAACCTAATATATTCAAGTGTCATTTTTGGCCAGAGTATCATTAAATGGGGTAATGTAATCTATGGGCCACCTAACTTTTATTAGATCATTCTAAGTTAAAATGCCAAGTTTACATTTGGGTGCTCTGGATTGCTCTTTCTTATCAAATCTCTTGTACAAGATGTGTGTCTGTGTTATTTTTTGTTGGAAACATCCTAAATGGGATAATGAATACAATACATCTGCCATTGACTTCTAATTCCAATCTAGTCAAATTTTGGACCAATAATAAGGCATTCTGATTAATTTTAGTAACTTGTGCATAAAGTGCTTAATCAGGCTTAAGAGCTAATTAAACCAAATTAGAGATTAATCAAAAATTCCATGGAAACTTGTTGAATAATTTGTTTTGGAAATGAATATTGAATATCTGCATCATCAGGTGACCTCATTTCTTGGGAAGACATCCTTAGGCCATAAATGCCACAAATATCAAGATTCATATCTCCCATGCCTCATCAAGGCACAAAGTCATCCCACAGTTGGTCTTTAGGACACCTTCCTAACCACTTCCACTAGTTCTGTGTGTTAGATCAAATAAATAAGAACACTTTTAGGAAACAGACATACGAACAATTCCCTAAATAACACAGGCTATTTCTAGCACAAAGTCTGAAAAGGTCACTTGCTTTCTTATTCAAATGAAGAAAAATGATTAACAATCTGAGATCAGAGTCTCAGTAAATGCCTTTCAATTTGGGTAGAGTTTTTTCTTCTATAGCAAGAAAATATCATCCTTGAAACAATCAGAGAGATTATAATATATATAGGTCGAGAGAGGTTTGGCACATTTATCCCATGGAATAGCTCATGCTACACATGCAATTCTTTGAATGCACTTTTAGTTATATATTTTAACTCGACTGTCATCCCCTAGAACTGGATGATCCTCTTACTTCCCTCTCTTGATTGCACCATTTTTCACTTTGCCTTTATTCTTGAACAAGTCATGTCTTTTAAAGGCTCAAGAAATCCACATCCACATTTTTAGGTTCAAGAGGTCTATTAGATCTAAACACTGTGTTGATACTCCAGATCTTTCATATTATTTCCTCCACTTCATAACAATTAGGGATCTCACACTTAAGTCTGTAAAAATCAAAAGACACTTCGTTACCACCAATTTGGCATCATCAGGTCTGTCATCATTTGAAACATATCTCATGCGTGGATATTTCTAGTTCTTTTCTTCATCGTTCTTCCTTTTTTGGCTATTGAATCAGGTCCTTAAATTGCCTCTCTATTCTTTGGTCACTTTTTGCTAAAAAATTGACACATGGCAACATTCGCTTAGAAATAGGTGAGGACATGTGGCATCTTCCACTGCTATTAGAGGCTTTAGAAACATTTTTTATGAGTCTGACAGAAGATGACACATGGTGGTCTCTGCTGTGCTCTAAAAAAATGCTTAGGAGGAGCTTAGAAACTTTTTCAAAACTTAGATACAGACACGTGCCACTCTCTATGGAGTTATAAATGAATAGGTGGTGGCTTCCGCTTATCTTTGGAGAGTCAAGGGGATGATGACACATGGCACATTCCACTTTCTTCAGTAGCTCACTAGGGGTCCACCACAGTCTTTATGAAAACAAGAAGTAGGAGGGAGAAATTGCAGAGATTGACACTTGTTAGCTTCTGCTAAACTTTCCAAGGGACACGTGGTATGTTCCATGGCTTCTTGAGACTTAGATAAAAACTTGCATAAAAAATAAATACCTGCACATTAAACTTTGAAACTATTGAAACTTTGAAGCTTCAGATGGAGATACTTAGAGGCTTCCAACAAGATTCAATAGGGATAGGTGGCATCTTCCACTTGACTCATTCTTTTCAGGGCACTCCTTTGAACCATTTTGATTGAACCAATCAATTGAACCAACCTTGGTTCAATGGTTCAACGAATCAATGTCTTTGTTTTGGCTAAGTCTTTACCATTTGAAACAGTTTCTAAACCATGTTGAACCTTTTCTTTGAAAAAACTGCATTGAACCTTTGAACCTTTGCTTTGAAATGACTAATTGAACCAAATTTGGTTTAATGGTTCATTCCTTCCTTGAAGCTTAGTCTTTTGGAAAGCCGATGAATCTACCAAAGTGGTTGAGTGTCTTGCTGACGTCACTGAATGGTTCAATCTGGCTAAAGCGCTTAAATCTTTTAACCCTGTCAATGATGTTGAACCTTAAACCCATTGAACTATTGAACCAAAGCGGTTCAAGGTTTAATAGTTCAATCTTCACTTAGAAGCTTGCCGATGATCCCCTTTTTGGTTGAACCGAGGTGTTGAACCAATCCTAAAAATGCCCAAGTGTTGGAAACTTGCCCCTTTTGATTGAACTCATCTAAAAAAGCCATTGAAACAGTTGAACTTGCTAAATTCAAGCATGTTCAATTCATAGATTTCTAGAAAATCTTGAAAAGTGAGGAACTTGAAAGCTCAGAAGAAATTTTGAAAAGGGAAGAGGCAAATTTGGTCTTACAGGACCAAAATGGCTCATACATTGTCCCAAAAAGAGTGACATTTGTTTGGGGGGACAACAGATGACTCCTGTTGGGGAACTTCCTTTAGATGAGAACTTGGAATAGCTAAGGGAACTAGAAACCAGAATCTCTAGTGCCTTGAAGTGTGCCATTGGGCTATGGAGTCATGCTACCCAAAAAGAAAGGCGACAAAAATGAATAACAATGAAAAGCACAAAAAAAACAAAAACTAAACAAAAATACATATGTATAGACAACTTCATCTAATACTTCAAGAGTTGAAGTGCTTCAGATGCTGCCCATTATGAGGCAAAGAAAATGGTGTGTCATCTTGATATTTCAACAAGAAGCTATTTTCACCTTTGAGCTCATGGATAGTAAAAGGGCCTCTCCATAGGGAATAAAATTTTCCATGCATTCCCTTTGGTTCTCTTCTCTTGTCCCATAGCAGGACTTGATCTCCAACCTATAAATCTTGGCTCTTTGCTTTTTGGATGAAAAGTTTCTTCACCAAGCTTTGATGGACTATGATTCGGTCTGCAACTATATTTCTCTACTCTTCTAGCTCATTCAGGCACATGATTCTCTTATCAAGGGTGCTTTCATACATTTGATATTTAATTTCCTTGAACAATTTTAATGCTAGTAATTCCAAGGTGATTGGTATCTCAGCATTGATACCATAAATAAATTGGAAAGGAGACACACCAGTTGCCCTTTTGGGTGTAATTTTGTTGGCCCACAAAGCATCAACCAATACTTTGTGCCATGTTCTTTGGTTGTCATCAACCAGCTTCTTAATGATAGTCACCAAGTTTTTATTACTTGATTCAGCTTGTCCATTCCCTTGTGGAAAGTAATTAGATGAGTGGGAGAGTGTAATTCCATAGTAGAAATAGAATTGAGTGATCTCCTAGGAAGTGAAACAAGCTGCATTGTCAGTGACAATCTTAGTTGGGACCCCAAACTTGGAAATGATGTTCTCTTTCAAGAAATTGCACACTACTTCTGAAGTAACATGCTTGGTTGGAATTGCTTCCACCCACTTGGTGAAGTAGTCTATGGCTGTGAAGACATAATCATGTCTAGCACTTGAAGATGGGTTTACAGCACTAATAAAATTGAGGCCCCATTGCTGAAATGGCTCTTCTATGACTACTGGCTTGAGAGGTAGGGTAGCTAACTTGGGTCTTCCAACAAACTTCCAGCATAGTTCACATTTACTTTCCCACTTGTACGCATCTTGAAAAAGAGTAGGCTAGTAATATCTATCCTAAAGGATCTTATGGGTAGTCATAGGAGCAGAAAAATGTCCTCCACAAGCCCCATTATGGAAGGATCTCAAAAATTGGCTTTGTTACTCCTTGTCCACGCAGTGAAGGAACACTCCATCAAGGCCCCTCTTATATAGGCCATTGTCCCAAAAGATGAAATTGGCAGCTTTCAACTTGATAGTCCTTCTCTCTTTATAAGATAGGTGAGCAAGACATTCACCATAAGTAAGGAAATGAGAAATACCCAAATACCACTCATCAGTGGTAGAGACAAAGAGGACTATTGGCACTTCTACTTCTTCTGATTCTTGATGCTCTATTCCTTCTAGCTTGTTGTTAGTGATTAATTGGCATAAGCCTTTTCCCCAAACTAGCTTTATCAGTTTGATGAGTAGATCAAACTCCTAAATCTTTGCAACCTAATTGCCTCTTTTCATCCCAAACTCCTACTAAGCTAGTATGGATTTGACTATTGTGTCAGGAACCAAGGCAGTAGTATGTGAATTCAAGATGTAGAAGTAGAAATGCTTTACTGCCTTCACCACTGCATAAGCATGCTTTTCCATATTCGAGTACTTTAGCTCATGAACTTTGAGAGGACATCTCATGAAGGAAATGGGAGACTCCATACCTTCTTTATTCTATTGAACTAGAATCGCTAAAAGCGTGTGTTCTGAAGCATAACTATACATGGTGAACTCTTTGTTATAGTCTGAACAAACCAGAATTGGGGCATGGGCAATGACAGTCTTGATATCTTTAAACACTGAGTTGCCTTCATTAGTCCAGCCAAAGGTGGGCTTTCCCTTCATCATGTTTACAATATGTCTAGTCTTCTCAGCAAACTCAGGGATGAACCTTCATAAGAAATTTGCCTTTCCAAAGAAAGAGTGAACGACAGTCTTACTTGTAGGTAAGGTAAGCTCTGGGATAGACTTGACTCTGTCTGAGTCAATTTTTATGCCTCCTTTGGACACAATGTGTCTAGGAATTTTTCCCTCTGTTACTCCAAAAACTAACTTCTTGGGGTTCAAGGAAATGCCATTCTGGCGGCAGCGTTCCAACACTTGTTGTAAGTGGCGCACATGATCTAGGTGATGCTTAGAAAAAATAGTCAAGTCATCAAGATAAACTATAATTAACTTACTCATCTCATCCTTGAAATTGAGGTCCATTGCTCTCTAAAAGGTGGTGCCAGTGTTTATCAAGCCTAAAAGGCATTCTCTTATAGACGAAGGTGCCCCAAGGTGTGGTGAACGCAGTTTTATGCTGGTCTGCTTCACCAACTTCAACTTGATTGTATCTTGAGAAACTATCTAGCATTGATAACATCTATGAACCAGTCACTGTCTAAATTAATTGATCCATGATTGGTAAAGGATAGTTATCCTTCAAGGATGACTAATTCAAAATCCTAGAATCCACACAAAGGCAAATTTTGCCATTCTTCTTCCTCACAGGCACTATGTTTGCAATCCATGTGGAATGATGGATTGGGAAAATGATCCTAATATTTAACATCTTTTATATCTCAGATAGAATAGTACCTGATATCTTTAGATTGTACTACCTGGGTTTTTGCTTGTAAGGCACTAAGTTAGCCTTTAGAGGAATGTCATGTCAGATTTCATCAGGCCTAAGTGACTTCAAGTCATCATAGGAGTATGCTAAAATGTCCATGTACTATCTAAGTAGAGAAGTTAACTTGAATCTTTCCTCAAGAGTGCAGCACTTCCCAATGTTCAACATCTTGGGATCTTCCTTGGTACCCAAATTTACTTGATCAAACCCCTAAGAGGAGCTTGCCTTCGTTTGCTCCTATTTGATGAATCTGTCATGCTTATCAAATAGTTTCTCAAGGGAGACCAAGCCTTTGGGAATCTTATTCCCTTTAAGTTGCATGAACTCTCCATCCATGCTTGAACTTTATTTAGGGGTTGATTCGAGCTCTTGAGGTTCATTGCCTTCAAAATGTAACTGTTCATAACTGTCCTTTTGCTCCAAGAAAGCAATGATTTGGTTGTCATTGTTAAACACTTGCCAATGACTGGCATTATCAGGTACACTTGGTTGAGAGACTAGTATAATAGTGTACCTATCTCCTTTGAGGTCTGAGTGGGGAACTAGAAGAGTTCTTGAGATAGCCAAAGCATCAGCTTTATCATTGAATTCTCTGGGGACTGCAGAGATGCTGAAAGCACCAAAGTTTTCAATTTGGTCATAGACTAGATTGTGGTAATGGTGTAATCTCTCATTTTTGGTCTGATATAGGTTTCTTACCTAACAAACCACCAGTTCAGTGTCTCCTTTAGCATGAAAAAGCTTAATACCTTTGTCCTGAGTAGCCTTTAATCTAAACAATAGGGAATCATACTCAGTTGTGTTATTAGTGTTGCTAAATTGTAACTTGTAGGATGAAGGAAAAATATCTCCTTGAGGAGATATCAACACAACCGTAGCTCCTAAACTGGTAGAAGAACAACTGTCATCAAATTCAAGGATCCATACCTCATTAGGCACTAATTTTCCTTTGGATTCTTCCTCGTTTAGAGGTGGAGATTCTTCCATAGTTCCAGCTAAACTAACCTTCAGGTTGTCACCTTTGAGAGCTTCAACAGGCATTTCATGAACTTCTTTAGTGGACAAAAATTAATTACCTATACCTAAAGATTCAAACAAAATTTGAGCTTCAGGTGCTGATGATTGGGTGACCACATACTTTGTTTCCTTTTCAGGAAGCAATCTTTTCATTATGCCTTTGATTGGGATTATTGCCTCAAACAAGTCCATGTTTAATTCACCACTAACATCTTTGCATAAATTCTGGCCAAGAAGGATGCCATAAGATGTTGGGATGTTGGCCACCAAGACAGTCATCTTGATTATTTTGTTTGGGAATGCTACAAATGCAAATTGGGCATCCTTAATTTGCCCCAGTAATGCTACTTGCTTGTTTTCCATGGAGAAACATCTACCAAATGTCTTGGTTAATGTAAGGCCAAGAGATTCAGCCACTTTGGCAGGCATGACTTTAACTGAAGCTCCATAATCAATGATATAATTTTTTAGCTGATATCCATTTATTAGGGATACATAAAAAGGCTTTATTTTCCTAAGAGTAGAAGGAGGAGCAATGAAAAGATTGTTTGGGACAGACATGTTCCTTGGGGGATCATGAGTTGCTTTCTTAGCTTCTTATCTTGCTAGGATGTTTTGGTTCTTCACACATTAAACCAATTTATCCAACTTATCAGGGTTAGACTACAGGAATTTAAATTTAGACATTTGAATTTTGGATTTCTTTATATGATCAATAATGTCAAACATCTGAAATGAGCTAGGAATAAAGGATGGGAGCTTTAATTCTTGGTAGGGGGAGAACTAGACTATGGATTTGAAGTAGAAGGTGCAGGGGTATTTGGTGTACTTACCTTTCTTTCAGTCATCAAATCTTTTGGCTGGGAGGGCAGAGTACTTCCACGCTTAGTAATTTAGATTTTCGGTTGAGGTCGTTCTTCTGTCTTCTCTTTATCAGCTTCTTGAGCTAATTGATTCTTAGACTGGGTGAACACAGCATATGATCCCTCTGTTGCATTACCTTCACTTCTGGGTTGATCCTGATAGTTTAGGAAACTAATGTTGGAGTCACCAGCTAATTATTCTTCTTCCTCAATGAAGAGATTAGCATCATCTTTAGGGTTCAACTCAGGCTGGAATGAGAAACCCGAGTCAGCTTCAAGATATCCAACTGCTGAGTTGGTTGGAGGCACTTTAATGGCAAGGTTCCTCTATGGGGGAGGAAGATGATTCGGTTGCCCTTAACCCCTGGTAGCATTGCCTTGGTATGTCTAATTATAGAACATTCTCCTTGGGATATCTCTGTATGCAGGAGTAGATGACATCCCTTGGGCCATTTATCTTTTGAGAACCAACAATTCATTTGCTAGCTTCTACACCATGGGATCAGTAGTGGCTATAGATGAGTAATCAGAAGATGAAGAAGATTTACCTTTGTTTAGATCTCTTCTTATCTTCCCAACTAGGATAAGGTCATCTTCTACCTCAGTAACCAAGTCCTAAGCTTCAGCAAGGTCTATCTGGCCAACACATCTTAGTAAAAAACTCACTTTAGGTAGTTATGAGTTGATGAATAAGCACTTGAGGTTTTTAGGGGTTGGCTAAGTGATTTTAATGATATTGTTCCTCAAATTATCAAATTTGGCTATGAAATCCCTCATCAATTCATGAGGTTCCTTCTTCATTTGTGTGAGCTGGGCTAGAAGGGCATGTGCATCTTCTACATGTTTGAATCTAACTTCAAACTTGGCTTTGAGTGTGTCTCGGTCAGTCACTAATCTAGCCTACAGATGGTAAAACCAATCCACAATAGTACCTTGCAATGTCTCCACAAATAGTCTGACTGCCACGTCCTTAAATTCCATGCCTATCACACTGTAGGCTATGTTGAAGGCTGCAATGTGTTCATCAGGATGAACATTTCCATCACCAAAGAATTTGGCAAAATTCTTCCTTAAATTTCATGGAAGCTCATGCAGGGGTGGAGTAATATTTAGTGGGCCAAAAGAGTTACCCCAGGGGCCTTGAACTTCCATAAGTGGATTATCGAAAGCAGGGATAACAAATCTAGGTGGTGTATGTATAGGCAAAGTTTTGCTAATAGCAAAAAAAATAGCTCTGCCTTGTGTTGGTGACCTGGTGTTGGTACGAGGAAGACTCCTAGTTCGTTGGAGGTGAGTTTGTGGAAGAAACAACTCAAAATTGCTCTACTACACCAACACAAAAATTAGGGTCAACAACACCTTGGGCTTTTTGGCTTTTGGTATAGCATGAAGTTGCCAGATTATAGAACAAAAATAGGAAAGAACCAGTCCTACTTTAGCTTCAAACTTGAGGCTTCAAACTGCATGCTCTTTCCCCAACAAAGTCACCAAAAACTACTGGGTGAATATTTTGTTGACCAGCTAACTGGTGAGAAAAATAGGTCTTATCACCACAGTAGTAGGGAGATTGATCGGCCAGATGTGCAAGTTTACTATATCAAAAGGGGATAAATCTCTCCTCTCATCAAGGGGAGGTTCCCTATTAAGTATACAGAGCTACATAATATATATATATATATATATATATATATATATATATATATATATATATATATATATATATATATATATAAGCAAAAAATAAGACACAAGGGTAGGACAAACCATCCATCTCTCTTTTTTTAGAGATGATGCTATCAAACAAAGGAGAAATCCTGGGAAACACTGAAAGCACTTCTCTTCTTTCAAAAGTATTCTTGTAGGAAACGGCAAGAGTCCTTTCAAGGAATAAGTGACTGGTAACCAAAGCACAAAGTAACCAACAATATAAGATGTAGCACAAAGTCTCCACCTTAACTACCCAAGAGAGAGATATGAAGAATAATGGGGGCACAAAGTCATCCCAAGGGCCTTTACATAGGAAAAAGAAAATACAAACACACTGAAAGTACTTGTGGGGGCACAAAGTCATCTCATAATTGTTCTTTAGGACACCTTCCTAACCACTTCCACTAGTTCTGCTTGTTAGATCAAATAAACAAGAATGCTTTTAGGAAATAGACATACGAATAATTCCCTAAATAACACAAGATATTTCTAGCACAAAGTCTAAAAAGGTCACTTGCTTTCTTATTGGAATGAAGAAAAATGATTAACAATCTGAGCTCAAAGTCTCAGTAAATGCCTTTCAATTTAGGCAGAGTTTTTGCTTCTATAGCTGGAAAAGATCATCCTTGAAACAATTAGAGAGATTACAATATATAGAGGTCGAGAGAGGTTTGGCATGTTTATCCCATGGAATAGCTCATGCTATGGATGTAATGCTTTGAATGCAATTTTAGTTTTGTATTTTAACTCGACTGTCATCCCCTAAAACTAGATGATCCTCTTAGTTCCCTCTCTTGATTGTACCATTATTCACTTTGCCTTTATTCCTGAACAAGTTATGTCTTTTAAAGGATCAAGAAATCTGCATCCACATTTCTAGGTTCAAGAGGTCTATTAGATCTAAACACTATGTTGATACTCTAGATCTTTTGTATTGTTTCCTCCACTTCACAGTAATTAGGGCTCTCACACTTAAGTCTGCAAAAATCAACATACACTTTGTTAACACCAATTTGGCATCCTTGGGTTTGTCGTTGTTTGAAACATATCTCATGCGTGGATATTTCTAGTTCTTTTCTTCATCGTTCCTCCTTTTTTGGTTATTGAATCGGGTCCTTAAATTGCCTCTCTATTCTTTGGTCATTTTTTGCTAAAAAATTGACATGTGGTAGCATCTACTTAGAAATAGGTGAGGACACATGGGGGCTTCCATTGCTATTAGAGGCTTTAGAAACATTTTTTATGAGTCCAATAGAAGATGACACGTGGTGGTCTCTGCTGTGCTCAAAAAAAATGCTTAGGAGGAGCTTAGAAAGACGTAGACACATGTCACTCTCCATGGAGTTATAAATGAATAGGTGGCAGCTTTTGCTTGTCTTTGGAGAGTCAGGGTGATGATGACACATGGTGCATTCTACTTTCTTCAGCAACTCACTGGGGGTCCACCACAGTCTTTATGAAAACAAGAAGTAGGAGGGAGAAATTGTAGAGATTGACACTTGTTAGCTTCCACCAAACTTTGCAAGGGACACGTGTCACATTCTATAGCTTCTTGAGACTTAGACAAAAACTTGCATAAAAAAGAAATACCTACACATTAAACTTCGAAACTATTGAAACTTTGAAGCTTCAGATGGAGACACTTGGATCCTTCTAACAAGCTTTAGTAGGGATAGGTGGCATCTTCTACTTGACTCATTCTTTTTGGGGTGCTCCTTTGAACCATTTTGATTGAATCAACTGATTGAACCAACTTTGGTTCAATGGTTCAATAGTTCAATGTCTTTGTTTTAGCTAAGTCTTGACCATTTGAAATAGTTTCTAAACCACATTAAACCTTTGCTTTGAAATAACCATGTTGAAATTTTGAACCTTTGCTTTGAACTGATCGATTGAACAAACTTTGGTTCAATGATTCATTCCTTCCTTGAAGCTTAGTCTTTAGGAAAGCCGATGAACTTACGAAAGCGGTTGAGTCTCCTACTGACGTCACTAAATGGTTCAATCTGGCTGAAGCACTTAACTCTTTTAACCCTATCAATGATGTTGAACCATGAACCCATTGAACCATTAAACCAAAGTGGTTCAAGGTTCAATAGTTCAATCTTTGCTTAGAAGCTTGCCGATGAGCCCCTTTTTGGTTAAATTGAGGCATTGAACCAATCCTGAAAATGCCCAAGTGTTGGAAACTCACCCCTTTTGATTGAACTCATCCTAAGAAGCCATTGAAATAGTTGAACTTACTAATTTCAAGCATGTTGAGTCTGTAGATTTCTAGAAAATCTTGAAAAGTGAGGAACTTGAAAGCTCAAAAGAAATTTTAAAAAGGGAAGAGGCAAATTTGGTCTTCCAGGACCAAAATGGCTCATACATTGTCCCAAAAAGAGTGGCATTTTTTTGGGGGGGACAACACCTTATACCTTTATATATCCACCACTGACCATTCCCTATGTGAAATGTTAGATCACCATGATGAACAAAATAAAGAGAAAGCTATATACTACATAAGTTAAATACTTATAGAGTATGGAACTTGATACACCATTCTAAGAAACTTTTACTCACCTTAGTCTATGTGGATTCCAAACTTCATCATTAAATTCTCAATCATAAAACTTTGATCATCACTAACATTGACCCCCTAAAGTACATGCACTATAAACCATACCAAAACTAGTATATGACTAAGTGGCTCATGCTTTTAGCTAAGTTTGACGTTGAGTTCCTCTAGTAGAAGTTGATTAAAGGGAAAGTCATTACTAATCAATTGGCCAAAGCTCCTCTACCAAATAAACAATCGATTCCTCTTGTATTTCTTGATGATTCCATCATAACTCTTCATCAAGAGGACCCCACATGCCAAATGACTATGTTTTTTGATGGATAAAAATCCCAACTTATTGGGGGTGCTAGAGTTATTCTCATTCCCCTTAATTGAGAACCTCTTCCACTTTATTTCAAACTTGATTTTTAGTGTACCAATAATATGTTTGAGTATTAAGACCTTGTAATAGGTCTCAAAACCTTTCTAGCCATGGGAGTTAAGATGATCAGTGTCTTTGGTGATTCTCAGCTTGTGGTCAGCTAGGTTAATGGATCCTACCAATGTAAGAATGATGTCTTGCAAAATTACAAATATTTAGTAGAGTTACTCTTGGCATCATTTGATCATTACCTTATCCAATCTATTCCATGAACTACCAATAAGTTTACGGATACAATGGGTTCCCTTGCTTCACAAATCACATCTCAACTTGTCAATTCTAAACTCTTTGTCACCATCCACCATTTTATTACACGTTTTTATATCCATTCTACCCTTCCTACAATTTTTAGTCTAGAAACATCTCCATCTAACATATGGTATAAGAAAAACTTTAATTATCTCAACCTCAACATCATTCTTCCCAATTTCTCTAGGAATTAGTGAAGAGCCTTTCTTTAAATTACCTCTCATTATACCATACTAGGGTTAATTATTTACAAGAATGGTTTTTATGGCCTCCTTCTCCATTGTCTACATAGTCATGAAGATTCCCATGCTATCAGGGAAATGTATGATAGAATCTATGGGGGACACTTTAGTGGTTTAAATTCACTAAACATATCCTTCACCTTGGTTACTAGTGGCCCACCCTCAATTAGGACTATTATGATTATGTAAAGAAGTGTGTTAAACGTCAACAACACACTAATTTACATCATGTACCTACTCAGAGCCTACAACTATGTAGAGACTATTGGCCCTTCTCATAATGGGGACTTGATCTCATTGGGGAAATCAATCCTCATTCTTCACAATGACACCAGTCCATCATCACCACCACCAAGTATTTCACCAAATGGGTGGAAGCCATTCCTCTCATCTCAACTAATGTTGAAAAGATAGTTTATTTCATCAACCATCATATCATCTATCATTTTGGTATTCCTCATAAGATAATCACTAATAATGGCAAATATTTCAAAAATAACCAAGTCGAGGGTCTTTGCAATACATTTGGCATCAAGTTAAGATTTTGTTCACCTTATCATCCACAAGTAAATGGAAAGGAGGAAGCCTCTAATAAAAACCTTAACAAAATGTTAACCAAAGTAGTAAGTGCTTTAGGTCAGGATTGGCACTTGCACATCCTTTTTACTTTATGGGCCTATCACACTAGCATTTGAACCTCTATAAGTGCTACCCCTTTCTCTCTAATATTCAAAGTAGAGGCAATCTTGCCTCTCAAAGTCCATATTCCTTCTCTTCACATATACTTGCAAGGCATCATTTTTTAGAGTAACTATCATCAAAAACATTTAGCACAACTTGAGCTACTAGATGAAGATCACCTCATAGTGCTTAACCATATTTGTATATATCAAAAATGAATCAAGTGCACTTATAATAAACACCTAAAATAATGAGAATTCAATGTTGTAGACCTCATCCTAAAGGAAAGCCAACATGTAACAAATATGGAGAAAAGGAAAAGAAGCAATTTTGCTTTCAATTGGCTTGGACCCTACATCATAACCCATAAGTATGGATCAAGATCTTACCATTTTTACTCTCTCAAAGGCAAACTAGAATTGAGCATTTCAATGCTTTGCATCTACATCCTTTCTTTTGTTAAATAGGGATCAAAATCATCTTATTGTCTAGTTTAAGCTCATCCCAAGATTTATGAGATCTTTACCCTCACACTTTCCTCCTATCCCTTTGAGGAAAACTAATTACAACATATAACCATGTGATTTACCATCATATTTATAGCCTAATCATCAATGTGGGTACCATGGCTCTACTCATATCATGGTTCTCATGGATACTTTTAATCTATAATCAGATGAAATCCCATAATCATTGTCTCTCAAAAAAAACCCTTTCACCTATCATTAACCTCTTGTGTTACAGTTTTTCCCTCATAAAGGTAAACCTCTAAACCTATACAGACAAGTCCATGTCTAAGCCTAACATTAAAACAATTTGGGATACCAAAAAGTTAGTTGGGTCACATGTCTCTAGTATTGTAGACTACTCCCTTGAAGGATAACTGCCTAAAAGATAAATTACTTAAAAGATAGATTACTCCATTGAAGGATAGATACCAAATATAAAAACCCAAACTTAGACCACTCTTTTGAAGGATGGCTAAGTCAAATGGGTCAAAATAAATCATTTGAAGCTTCCTATATCAATCAACCTCACCAACCATTACCTCTACATCATTAAAAAAAGACCCTATATCAAAATCAAAATAAGCTATCCCGAGAAATATACAATCAAATTTCATTAGTAGACATCCCACATTGATCAGTCTACACCTTGCATAAAGACACAAACTTGTCTAATATGGTTCTTAGGTCACCTATAGAAGGGGAAAACTAGCCCACATAAGGTTACCTTACCTATCAACCCATTTACCCCTCACCTACCACCTATCTCCACCTTATACCATCTATAAATCAAGGGATTAGGATCTTACTTCACATAATGTGATCAAGACACCTTTTTATCAACCAAAGCATGCTAATGCAAAGCATTTGAAAGGCTTATGTTCCTTAAGCCAACCTTACTTTGGTTTTTTTATTTTGTCCTCACCAATGAAAAGGCATTATGTTATTTTTCTTATCCTCTCATCATTGGTTCATATAGACATATGTCTCATGATTCTCATCTCTTTTCTCATGTTTAGTATCTAACTTACTTTATGTATTAACATCATAACCATACACATAATTATATTTATAAATCAAAGAAATGAAATAATCATAACATCATATCATGAATCCCATCCATAACCATAATCAAACCATCCATAAATAATAAACATCATATCCATGACTAAAACATCATCCATAATCATCACATGCCTAAAGATACTAATTCCATATCTCATAAGCATAAAGCATAAAGCATCAAAACATCAAAACCAAAATCATGAATCAGGAACATAAAACATATATATATATATATATATATATATCATGAGCATCATAAAAATCATCATCATATACATAATATCCATCATAAATAATACATGTAATAATGTATAAATCTCTCTCTCAAAGCATGTACATCTATACTTATACATCATATTATATATCATGTGTTTGAGGCACCACTACCACTTGACATTCCTACACCTACACTGCCACTATCATCTAGTGTTTATCCTTCTAAGATGCCTACCTATCCACTCACTAATATGTCCCATTAACTTGGAGTTGCCATGATTTCCCCACCTACTAAACTAGACTTGTACTCAACCCATCAGGGATATTCAAGATGCTATACTAGCACTATAACCTCGTAATATCTCAAATATTCCATTATGGCCAAGTAACACACCATCAAGATAATACCTAGTGGTCTTGTTGGTGTTTTTTCTCTTACCCTCTATCTCATGGTATCCTTCTCTTAGGTCACCAAACCTAGGGAGGTCCTCACCTGATTTCTCTCAGTAGTAATGGTGGTAACCTAGCCCTATAAATTCACAATCTAGCCTTGTAATGTGGTCACTTATCCTTGTTACCTTGTAATTTTTTCTTGTGTAGTAGCTAGTGCTACTCTAACCTATCCACCTTGTACATATACCTATGGACCTCCACCAGCTAGATCCACATCTAGGGACTATCAACCTCCATTATCACATCCAAAATTGGCTACTACATAAATGGTTTGGTACCATGCTACATAGCCCATGACAATATTAACATCATCAACCCCTACCCTAACTTATAACTCATGATTTAGGACTACCTTCTCTGGCTATGGCTTAGGTATTAAAATCATAACATCCTCCCACTTGTACTTTGAGAATGGACCTAAAATCCCCTAGACTAGTCCAAACTACCTTTGAATTCTCTCAAAAGGGATGAGATTTGTCTCACCCTCTCTCCTCTCATAGATCCATGTCCAACTCTAAAAGGACAATGTATGATGGCTATAGAAGGCCCACCTCAAAAATATGGCATACGGCTTCCACAACACATCACCCACAACTAATCCATCCAAGTCATCCATTAACCAGTCAATATATCTCACCCCACCTACAGCTCCTATCAATGCATAATCTCTCCTCCATCGTATGAATCCCACTCTCAAATCCATCTATGCATATCCTTCCCATGGTAACCCTAATGGTCTTAGGACCTTGATATGATTGCATGTCCAATAATGGAATAAAAATATAACACTAATCACATATCTCATATGAGTTCAAAATGCCCAAAGCTCCTTGTATATCTAGACCAATAAAACTAGTACCCACCTAAACATTATCCTCTCAAGAAACATCTCTACCAACACTCCAAAAAACATATAAGGAAACTAAACATTGATTAAATTAGGTAATGAAAAATATAACACTACCATCATCATCATAGTCATCAAATGCCTCTCATTTGAATCCCTCTAGTACAATGGCCTGTAACCAAAACCACTTGCATGCCACTCGTCAAGAGCCTAATCTTCACCATATAATAGCTCCATTTTCTCATCACTATCAATATGGTAAATAAGCTCCCATAAAATAGGTAGCCATATAATCCTATGAATATCCTATAATAAGATGGTCATCTCTCTTATTAGTAGTAGGAAGGTGTTCATTTCTAAATCCCATCTCTCAATGAGGACTACAATCATCATTGCATCTCATGGCAAGTACTAATCATATCTCATATCCATGAGGTTGACCTCCCCCATGTGTGTCCAATTATCCTTATTCATCCCTCCATGGACCTATGCAAAGATAATAATAACCCAATCCCTTATCTAGATCTAATCTCATGCTTGTAAAAATTTAAGTTAGCATGCACACTTAATTTTCCATTGCCATTGATCATTTCCATTAATTTCAGTAATTTTACCCCAATCCACATATTTATCAATCTACATCAACCTACATCCACCTACATCAACCTATTTACAAACTAACACACAACCGTTACCTCTACAATATTACATATAGCCTTTGAAACCAACCCTCACATATAAAAATTTTAACATCTACCCGAACCTATCACAACAACACCTAACACTTCTATTACAAACATATACCCTACCCCAAAAAAATCTCAATAAACTATCAAACTAACACCTAAATATATCCAACAACAATCTCAACTACCCTAACCTATCACTCTTACGTGAACATCACCTATCTTAACTTACCTTTGGCCTTATAAACTACCCCACACCCCGTTACAACATTTTAAAACAACTCTTCCTATCTATTTTTATTAAATCATCTCTTCTCAAAACACTCAACCACTAATAATCACTATGACCACTAATGGTCTAATGAGATTTTTAATTTAGTGGTCAACCATCGATGGTCAAGTCTGACCATCGATAGTCAGGTCAAACCATTGATGGTCACTGTGTGTGACCATTGGTGGGAAACCACCTAACCTAACTTACTAAAAACCTAAAAAAAGCAACCAAAATCAACAAAAAAGCTACCTAATTCTATTCTATATCTTATCCCCAACCCAAATCCCCCTCAATTTTCAATTTCACCAAGTAAATTTCCAAAATCATGAGCAAAACCTAAATCTAAGTCAAACCTCTAAAACCCAACCAAAACAAACCACAACTACACAAATTCAACTTCATAGTAACAAAATCAACTAAACTAACAATTTTAAAATACCCCCACCTCATTCCTTGACCCCTATTGAGGATGGAGCCCACGTCTAGTTACTCAACCACATCCTCATCTGCTCTACATCTCAATCCAAGTTAGATCACCTAAAACACATGCTCAACCAATCAATAATCACCATGTAAGCATCCACTTAGTCAACCCTCTCATAGCTAAATGCCAAATCACCAGATCATCAAAACACATGAAAAGCTCAGAGGTCAAATTATAAATAGTGAAAATGAAATTTCATTTTAACTTTTTATCCTTTAGACTTTTAGCATTTTCCCTTGACCATTGACGAGCAGGGTGACTATCGATGGCCAACTTTGAAACCCCTGGCCATTGACAATCAGGAGAGCCCACATTTTAATTTTTTTTAAGGCACCCACACTTAGGCGTAAAATTTTTAGAGATAACCTTTAACCACATCACCTTGACGTTAGCCATTTTTGACTTGAATCTTTTTTACTGCACGTGGGCTCCATCCTAATAATCTTTTTTAATGCAAATTTTTAGAGATAACTTTACTTGATCTTTTTTACTGCACTGACCAACCTTGCCATATTAAACATTTGCATTTGTACCACCTAGTGCACAACCCAACC
This sequence comes from Torreya grandis, assembly GCA_037957365.1. Taxonomy (NCBI): domain Eukaryota; kingdom Viridiplantae; phylum Streptophyta; class Pinopsida; order Cupressales; family Taxaceae; genus Torreya; species Torreya grandis. The sequence continues at coordinate 1,322,979 of JARHVA010000846.1, forward strand.
ATTTGTTTTTTTCAAGGGAGTACTTCCTACCTTGGATACCTACAAAAACACCAACTATATCTAGAAGACTTATAGAGTAACTTTATCATCTATGACTAATATTGTAGACCGGTTACCCTATCACTTGCACTTCTAGAACTAACCTTATTTTTACCAATATTGGTAACCTTAGTCTATGTGTGATATTGGCTATTACACTTAGTCATATTTTATACACATGTTTGCATTTCAAATGCCCAACCAAATTTTTTAGTAACTTGTGACTCACCATAAACCACTTATCAAATCTCGACTCAATTTTGGTTCCACCTCATCGACTCCTAATTTGAGGGGGGACACCTCCTCCCATACTCAGGGAAAATAGACCTTCAACCAAGATATCCATTTTTGTTTTTTATCTTGTTGATTGAAAACCACATAAGAAAAAGGGTTAAAATTTAGACACTACAAAACCACACATGATGGTTTTAGATGTTAAAATTCCTTAGGATACCTTAGGGACCACCTACCTTTTCTTGACCCACTAACCAACCTATCAGACCTTGGGTCTAGTTATCTACTTAGCTAACTAAACTTAATAACTTGGTAACAATCCTTAACCCAACCCTTTTAACTCACTTTGACCCTTTGCCTCTAGACACTTAACCACTGATGATCACCTTAACCATTGATGATTAGCTTAACCATTGATGGTCAAGTCTTTACCCTTTTAACACATCACTAATTATGTGTGAGCTAAAAGGCATAATGCAATATGTTCACCTTAGGCAGTGATAATAAAATCCCAATCATTGACATTAGTAAGATAAACTACTAGGGAACCATCTATCCTCCATTTCTGTTTACCTATAAAAGGAGGGGAGTAGGAGGTGAAATCCATCATCACAAGCATTCTTTCACATAAGTATTCAAGCTCTCCAGCCACCTAGTCTTATTCTAGTGATTCAACAACAAAAACATAGATTTGAACCTTTGATAAAATTGCTCTCGAGGCAAAATATTGTTACTCTACCAAAATTACTCCAGTTATTAACCGTCAACCATTTATCAAGCAACAATTATATTTATACTTCCATCTTATCATTTTGATCTTTCACTTCTTGACCTGAATTAGACCTTTCTACACCTATCTTCTAACATCCCATTTATGACCACACATTTAACCAAACATCCATCTTATTAATATCTCATTTTGTAACTCTTTTTTGAGTAACTTCAAAAATCCATAGACAACCATTGAGAGTTAGCACAACCATTTATGGTCACCCCCAATCATTGATGGTTACCCAACTATCAACAATCAACCCTACCATTAGCAGTCAACCCAACCACCAATGGTCACTATGGCATGAAATAATAATAAGCTATTTATGACCCCTTACCTCTAACCAAATCTAACTTTTTATGTCCCTACCTATTCACAGACTCCTGCCTAATTTTTTGAATATGACCCTATCCACTTTAGCACTAGTATTGACCCACTTTTGTTAACTTTAGTCATTTTCTCTATCAATCATTCATCTACTTCTTGTATTTCATTTTATTACTTTATATTATTTGGTGTATCTTTATTTTATCATTTCCAGTTTAATTATTATTAAAGAGTGTTTTAACAACCTCTTAAAAAGCTCACACTTCTTGTATCTAGCTCATGCTAGGCATTTCACCTAACTATCTTGCTAAAACCCCCTTTTATTTGTGATTTATTATCTATAGGTATTCTTTCTAAGACAAAAAGGAGCTCTCTACACTCCTCTAGATCACACATGTATAACAACTAAGTATTTTTACCACACCCTTATTATTAGTTTCTTATCTTCTTCCAAAATTAAGAAATGAGTAGAAATTAAGAGAAATAAATTAGGCCATGGTTATATAATTATGAAACTTCTATTTTATGAGGGTTCAAACTCATGATTACAATTTATTAGTTCGATGGCATTATGAGTGTAATTGGCTCTATAAATAACATATATTACCTTTAGAATCATTAGATTTGCCTAATTAAATGTAAATCTATTCAATTTGTGTGAATTAAAAGTGTTAATAGATTTACATCCTCACTTTTATTTTTCATATTTTAATATCACTTGACTCACGGGATGGTAACACTTTGATTATGTTAGACTTATAGGATGGTGCCACTTGGTAGGATCACACTGAGTCACTTTCTTGGGAGATTTAGTATGATGTATTTTAATGAGTCAGTCTCTGAGTGACCAAAATGATGGCATTTAACATGATCTCTCTTGCCTACTTACCTAAGGATTTTGTATATTAAGTTCAATATATCAGTCTCTGAGTAAATGATATGGAGATACTTGGAATAATCTCATAGATTAACTTATTCGATGAACTTAAAATATTTTTTGAGTGTTGAAATGTCATGGGTTCATAGGTATATGATACATGTCCTTGACTATTAAAAAATGAATTATTAAGCTTTATGTCATGGGTAACCTTGAAGGTATTATAAGGCCATTAAAGGTATCACCTAGTACTACCTTCAAAAAGCCTTGAATAGCCTTGTAATACCTTTAAGGGTACCCTTATGCAAGTTTTAAAGGTATCTCCTATGAGATACCTTCAAACTCTTGGGTTCACCATAGAGTTTCAAATCATATACATGATCTAAAAATATAATTAAATAATAATTTTCCATAATTTTGATCAAAATACCCATTTCTCAATATCATTTTGTATACTAATAAAATACATGGTTGAATGTTGACTTAATTAGCCACTTTTCTCTACATGGCTATTCTGATCTTATGCATGAGTGAAAGGTATCTCTTAGGAGATGCCTTAAAATTAGAATGAAATGAGGATTGAAATATATAGTATATGACATTAAAATTTATTATTATTTTTAATTGACATAAATTGTGTTGTTAAAAAAAAGATTTATACATTACCTTTTTAATATTTTTATGTTTTAACATATCTCCATGCTTATGTTATGGTATAAATAGAGATTTATCTCCTACATATAAGTATAAATTGGAATGATTTTATAAATAACCTAATTGACAACTCTTCTCATGTCTTTTACAAATGTCCATGCTAAAAAATTGTACATCAATGGTTTTCTAATGTGGAGATTATGTTTCTCTAAAAATAATGGTAAGGTCATTAGTGGAGGAAAAATACATAAAGTTCTAGGTCTAGATTATGACTCTCTATAATCCATAAATCTCACTTCCACATGCCATAATGTTTAAACACCTATTGAATGTGTAAGTGTTAATGTGACTAAATATTTTGATCTTATTATAATGCTTCCATTTCTTGAATCTTTTATGGATAATTTGGGGGATGTAGTTGATAGTTTTACTACATGGAGCACAATAATGATGTAACACATTACACACATGTTTTCTATAGATAATGACATAGAATAAAGACAAAATAATTTAAGATAAGTTCTACATATACAACCATTGCAACAATAAAACCTTGGCTTGGATTCATTAATTCAACATATCAATGAACCTACCACATTTCATAGCGTAAGAAATAATTTTATTAGGTAAATGGTACTATTGATATTTTGAGACAAAAATATAAAACAACTTGTACCCTAAGGGATACCCATTATTTTTTTGTGAAAATAGATTTAAAGTGATTAAGAAACATTTTTTATTTACCTAGTGAAAATCAAAGATTTGGGTGCAGTTTACAACTTAAAAAATTTCAAAGTGCACCAAAAAATTCATTTCCCAATTTCCATATACTTAGTGGAAGTGAAAACTAGAGATTTGAGTACAACTTTCAACTTGCAAAGTTGTAAAGTACACCCAAACCTCTACTTCCTACTTACCCAATGCCTAGTGGAAACCAAAACTTTGGTTGCACTTTACAACTTTATAAAGTTAAAAAGTGCAATCAGAACCCCACTTTCCATAAGTCATATCACCCATGGAAACCAAAACTCTGAGTTTACTTTGAAACTTTACAAAGTTTCAAAGTGTAACTCAAGTTTTGCTTTCTGCCCTTCCTCCCTACCCAATAGAAATTGAAACATTCACTACACTTTACAACTTTGGAAAGTTAAAAAGTGAAAATGAGATTTGTATACCTTCTTCCTCCACAAAATCACTTAGTATAAAAGTGGATATCTAAATACAAATTAAAAATTTTCAAACTTTTAAAATTGCACTATACCTCTAAAACCTTGTTTTCCCACCATTTACCCAACCATCACCTTATTTAGCATTAAATGTGGGTTTTATTAATAAATTTATTTTTTTGGGTAATTGTTTAACATTTTTTAAAATTTAATTGGATCTATTTATTCCAATAAGCTTATAAACCAAATGCCAAGAAATGCCAAGCAATTCCACACATTTCAGTCTACCATTATCATCCCCTACCCACATTAAAAGAGTATCCCTCTAGGTCATTTGCATTTTCCATCAAATCACTGCTATTATTTCTATCAACTAAACCATAACTTCCTTTTGAATTCATGCAAGGGATTTAGCTATGAAAATCTAGGATTTTTATCTATTTTACCATCTTGATCACATTTTCTAGTATTGTCTACATTTTTCCTATTTTACTCATTTCCATGCTATTAGAACAAGATTATTATTTACATATTTTCCAAAAGGTCTAGGGTTTATGTCATGTTATTGAAATCTAGAATATTTCCATAATATTATAAACACAAACTCTGACATAAACCCCTCTTGCTTTTGCAAGATCAAATCTTGCAGAGATCCAAGTTGTAAAAATACATATGAATCCCTAGTGGATATTTCCATTGCTCTAAAAACTCTAAGTTACCATAGGAAATACAAATTGCCTCTACAAACCAAAAACCCTACCAGAACTTTCATCAGACATGCAAGTGCAAATTTTAAGTTGAATCCCTGATGGACATTTCAACTACAATTACACAACATATCTCCATTGGACTTTCTAGCTACAATTACAAGATAAAGCCCTACCAACTCTGTAGTTGGTTATCCCAAGCCATTTGTTGTAGAATACATGTCTATAAAGGAAATTAAGCTCAATTCAAAAGGACCTAGTGTCCCATCCATCCTAAGATCAAATATGAATGAGATCAGTAACAAGATATAGGTCAAACAAACCTAGAAGAATTCTAGAATAAAATAAATTTTGAATTCAAGAATGATTGGATTGAAAGAATTTATGAAAATGGGTTACCATAAGAATCATATTTTAGACTATCAGTATAGATCTTTGAGTTTTTTCTCATAATAACAAAACACTATGATGTTGAGAAGAGGGAGGTGGTGAATGATAAAGGAGAGAAGATTCTGAATCTAAACCCCAATTTCATAGATGTCATGTTCCAAATTATAGAATATGAAATATATCTATATATAACCCTTGACTCTTCTAATAAAATCTATGAAGATAATAATATTGCCTTTCTATGGGTTCTAAACAAATAATGTCTAGAAACTTCTATACCTACATCCATAAGAATGCCTGAAACATTGGTTAGAATAGACTTCAAAGATGAATGAGGTGACATTATCATACTCTTGTACAAAGTTATAGGGAACTCAGATGCCAATAATTATCAAGATTGGATGTACTAGTATATCTAGGTGATCCATCAAAATAAATAGTACATCCATTGGGCTTAGTTGATTTCTGACTCCATTCACAAATAATTTATGGAAGTCCAAACTATAGGCAAATTTTATATGACCTCATACTTGGTCTATATAATATAAAAATGGAGGGCATTCCAAAGATTAAACATAGTGCCTGATCAACCTAATAAGGTATTTAACTACTACCCTAACCTCACCCTTTAGAAAATAACATTTTAGAAGGGTTAATGATGTTTTTGTATACTGCATCATAATTATATTTGATAAATATCTAGGAAGAAGAAGATTTTCTAATGCTACAATTACAAATATTATAAATTAGGGATCATATTTCATTTAGTTCCCAACATATTCATACATCAGAGTTGGTGGTTTTAGTGGGTGTCCTTACACCCTTCCTAAGTATGTTAGTGACAAATGGGCCCTAATCGAACTTATGAGGCAACTTGTAAAAAATGACAAGTTCATAGAAATCAAGCATAAGTTAGGGATCCACTTCCCTATCAACATAGGGAGGTATACCTACCCTTCCCTATCAAAATTCAAATGTGTAAATGCTAAGATAACTCAAATGAATTTAATAGCTCTTAATGCAAGGCAATTCTATGATGTGACTTGACATATTACTATTTTAGTGGGTGTCACAACATATTCCAATATGAATTTTCATGAATATTAATGGGAAGATATGCAAGATGAAGAGGAAGTAAGGTTGAGAGATTATTCTAGAAAGACCCTTAGGGAAAATTAAAACCTACAACATGGTACTAGTCTCTCAGGATTTGAAAGGTGATGAGTCACCAGTTGATGAGGTATATTATGATAATCAAATCTATATCCAACCTATTCCACTAGTCAAGTTATCTATACCCGAATCATTGTCATTGATGGATAGGACCTCCTAGGTTATAAATAGAATAATAAATTGGTTAAGAAGCATAGGGGTCAAAATAACCAAGGAGACCCTAAGTGTTTTAGATAGGTTAAGAGAAGTGAAAGATAAGGGTGTGGTAATAGTATCATAGGGTCCTAGTAGTGTAACCTAAGTAGACTAAGTAGATAGGATAGTTATGTCACACAAGTGGAAGTAGAAGTAGAAGGTAAAAAGGTCACCTTTTAGTATCCAAGAACCAACAACCTAGCCTATGGATCAACCAATGTTAGCTTCTATAGAGGACACAATTGCTCTTCAAATTTCACAAATAGTTCTCCCTCTTATCTCTATTATTCAACCAACCACAATACTCCCTCCTCCTATTTCTACTACCCAATTAGCTTGAATAATTACCCCTCTTATTTCCACCAACGCACCAGTGTAAGTAATTACACCTTCATCTGAACCATTTATGTAAGTGACTCCTTTGGAATTAATCCAATCAACACAATTAGATAATCAAACTCCACCTTTACCTCCCTCTTCTAAACTCACTTCCAATTCATCCTTAACATCCACTACAACTCCATTAATCATTAATATCACCTAGTATTACATAGATATAGACATAGTCATCCTAAATACAATCCCACTAGCCATCCCAACCATGGGGATAGATACCACTTCATTCTCATCTCAGATCACACACCCCATTTCATCTATTATGATTATTCCCACCACATTGTTTAATTCATTTTCTACCTTGGATTCCATTCTTCCATGGGATCACCTTTTCCAACTACCTATGCCTACCTTTCCACTTGTGTTAATCCCAACTCTCACACCCCTAATAAGCACAAATGTACCCACTTCACCCATTAAATTACCTATTCCTTCCATTCCCATATTAAACCAAGCCCACACCAAAGATTTGGAAATAGAAGGACTCACTAATATAACTATGGATACTCAACCCATAAATGGAAAAGAGATAGTTAAATCATCATCTGAGGATCTAATAGCAACATTAGTGATAGACACAACACTTGTCATAATAGCCATAAGTCTAGTATCTTCAGCTATGGATTCACAAATGATAGTGCTTTTTTTAGCTATAGATTCATAGGTTAACACTCTAGGGTGACTAACACAATAAATAATAAATAAAAGGAATCAAATGAAATCTCCCATCACTCTAGACTTTGGTTATTTGGAGGCATCCAAATGATTAAAGACAAGACCTAAGATAATCTCATGAATGTCATATGATGCAACAAGGGAAATATATGTGTAAATTTTAATTCCTCCACCAGATAAACAAAAGGAAGATCTAGTAATGGAGGATTACCAAACATCTAAAGTGCACTTGGGTTATCTAACAAGACAAGGACTGAAGCATGATGGTCAGTCAAGCATCAACTCTTTTTTTATAATATGGATAGTGAAAAAGTCACTAAAGATGAATTGAATAATAAATTTGATCAATTGAAAACTATCTTAAATAATTTCATTGAGTCAGTCACCCAACCAACTTATTCTCTTGCTCAATTCCCTGACAAAGAAACATTTGAAGCAATGATAAATATTGGTACAATGAAAAGGGACACAAAATACTAGGTTGATGAGCTCATACTGAAAGGAAATAAAATGATAGATATAGGAATATACTATTATAAAACCATAAAGGATGATCATGCATCTATAAAATTAGAGATAAAAAATTTGAGGAAGAGATTAAAAGACTAAACCTATTCTTTTCAAAATTGCAAGTTTTTGACCTAATTAAGATTGACACCCTCATATCATAGAAAATATTGAAGAGTTATACATATCATGAAGAGTTTGATAGGTCAACCCATTTTAGAATCAAGATACTTATTGAGAGTATTAATAAGGCCAAATTTACTTATGAAGAGGCCATATATATAATTTATGACATTGAAGATTTACTTGGTAAATTATCATGTGAAGCAATAGATCATCAAGATAAACCCCTTCATGTTAAAGATATTTAGGAAAAATTAAAAGAGGTAATCAAAAGAGAATCAACATAAGATACAACTTTCAACTTAATTTCTATCCACTAATTATCAGATATAATAATACACTAGATCAGATTTGAAAATATACGTAACTCTATAAAGCTGAATCTAGAGAACTCTTTGGAGTAATAGCAGAATGTGAGATCAATAACCTTTAAACTTTTGGTCATAATGAATAATTACTTTAAGATATATTCAAAATATTTTATTCTTATATCAAGAAGATACAATAAAAAAAGGATAAGAATTATTTAAAGGTCATGGTTGTGGATTAATTTTTTCAATTAAATACATTATGTAAATTACACTTTTTTATTGTAAGAAACATTGTAAAGTCTCAAGTTGTAAATTGTAACCATCATTTTGAAATATATTTTTGAGAAGAATCCACTTTTAATTTATAATTATATTTTTATCAAGATTTAAATTATAAAATCTCAAGTTATAATTTACACATTTCCTTTTGATAAAGTTTGAATTGCTTCACTTGCAAATGCTCATGTTGTAATTTACACTTTCCTTTTTGTCAAAGTTAAATGACTTAAAAAGTTGTAAAATTATTCACTTAAAATTAAAAATCATGTTTTGAAAGTTATAACCTAAAATACCTAAAATTATTCAATGTTTTCCAAGTAATGATTCATTTTGGCACATTATAGATTGACATTTCAATATAAGGAGGATGTTTACATGAAGTTTCTTGAATTTTCTTATTCTAAAACTAGGCATAAGGTTTTGTTAACTTCTTATCTTTTAAGAGAGTATTTTTATATAAATATGGGTACCATAGCATAGCCCATATATATTTTTGATGCTAGATAAATTATTCTACATTTTGAATAATTGATCTATATGTTGTAACTTGTAGAAAGTTAATAGACTGTATTTTTTCCTTACTTGTGTTGTGTCTTATTTGTGTATATACAACTATTTGTCAAGTTTGTGAATGCTCTAATTATTATTGTTATAATATAGATTCATCTATGGTATTATTTATTCCCTTTTGAAATCAAATTGATAAAAAATAAATAAATTTGTTCATTATTTGATAATGTTTCAAAAATTACCTTTGATTTCATATTTGTGCAAGATTGTCATTTAATAAACTCAACATATTAAACATTCAACTACGTTTACATGAAGAAAGAATTAATTTACACTATAATATTTGGTGAAATCACCATTTTATAGTTTTTTACTCATTCTAAAACTCTTTTCCTCATAATTCAACCCCTAGTTAAAAGAAATATCACTAAGAGGTAGTATTTTGATGTGAACTAGTTAGATACTAGTTGCACTAAGCTTAGTGAAAGGAAGCTGAGCTTCTATAGAGGTTGAATTAAATTCACCAAGGTTCTATAGCTTGTAGGTGATACCATTATGTGATTATATTTTACACATGTTACAACTCATGCTACTCATAATTTAAAAAGTACAAGAATAGGTGCAAAATCTAAGTAATAACAGTTTTTGGCATAACAAGTGGGACATGAATATCATAGATAAAAGATTGGTATCATTATTAGCAAGAATTTTAGATATTTGTATAAATTTCAAAACCATCTAGCAACTCCACTAGCTTATATATTCTTGAAATCCAATTTTATGTATGCCAAATATACAAACAAGATCATATACTAAAGGTAAGAGGATTGGATTGAAAGAACTTTCATTTCCATATAAAAAGAAATTAAGATAATTTGTACCTTATACTAGATTAAGTCCCACAAATCTATTTGCATCTCCCATAAATACTCATAGTTATTTCAAACCTCCAATAATGGACCTAAGGAATTAAAATTATGTGGAATTCAATGGAGGCATCCCACTTTTGTTGGCCCAATATGATGATATACCCACCTCAGATCTGAAAATCCTTCCTTATTTTACAGGTGAAACTTCCACTAATCCCATTGAACATATACATGATATTTATAACATCTGTTAAATCCATAATATCTCACAAGAAAATGTTACAATTAGACTTATTACCTTGTATTTTAAGGGTAGATCCTTATATTGGTATAGAAATTGTCTTCCAAATTCCATCTATGTTTTGGATGATCTAGGGTCTGCCATATGCACATAGTTTGAGGATAAAAGTGACCACCTCTGATGAGTTGAACAACTAATGACTATTAAATGGGTTCCTCATGAGTTCATGAGTGATTTCAATTTCCACATTCAAATATGTGGAATAGATACCCAGTGTTGGTCAAGCCAACCCCAAATAATGCTTTCATGTATTACTTGAGAGCTTTAAATAGAGATATAGTTGTCATGATTTAATAAATGGGTGGAACCACACTCCCCAATGCTTATGAAATATCAATAAGAGTAAAAAATTGCCTCATTCAAGCTAGAAAAAATTGCTCCTTGGCCTATAATGCCATTATTTCTAGAAATGTCTCACACAACACACTTTAACCATAATTCCCACCATAAAGAATGTACCAGATTTGAATCCTACCCATTTTGATGATTTTTATGAGGTTAAGTCATTACATAAAAAAATAAATGAGTTGGTAGTTTTGAAAAGGCAACAATCCCAAAACTATAGGCTTTATCAACAAGCTAACCAAACATATTATCCAAATAGACATCCATATCAAGGCAGCTCATAACCCTAAATTCAAATCATGTAAGCAAAGCCTCCAAATATCCATGTTGTATATACACCAAGTACTTCTAAGGCCATCATACAAATTCAGAACAATGAGTCTTAGGAATATGAGTGCTGCCATCCTTAAGTTCAACTGCATAATTAAAATGTTTGTCCTCATGGTGACATTAGTCAAGCCTTGATGGTACAAAGTATATCAAACACCCAAGGATAGTACGAGGAAGATTATTCCCAGTAGGAAGATGCACAAGAGCCTACAAAAAATTAATCCACTATTTTGAGCTAACAAGAAGAATATTTTTGTGGTGTGAATCAAGAGGAAGCACTAACCAATGGTAGTGCTTCATTGAAAAAATTACACACTCTAAGTAGAGGTTAATATAAATTGATCCACCCCTAGGGTTGAGCAGGATACAAATTATAAAGTTGTACAAGAGGTTATAAAAGGCAACACATTTTAGAGACCACATAATGTGTCGATGGGCCAACCAAAGTCAAAATTATTGGCCCCAAATCTAGTGAAAGAAGATATAGCTACCATAAAATCAACAAAAAATGTTAGTAACATTCCTTTTAGTATTGTAGAACAAATGAAAAAGACTAAATTGAATCTCACCATTAGGGAAGCATTATATATTCTAGAATAGAGGGACTTGCTTCAGGAAGCTTGAAAAACATCTAAATAACAAATACAATCCTAGTTAAGGGGTGAAATATTAAAGTTAATTTGTGTCAACCTCAAATGGACATAAAAGTAAGTAAAAATTGTAAGCCTCTCCTTTTTACCTTTCACTCAGAGTTTGGAAAAATATCATACATAATTTCATGGTAGACTCTAAGTCTATCAATTTTGTTATGCCTAAGAAAATAGTTGATGCTCTTGGTATTAAATACACACTTATCACAAAAGGCATGGTTTAATTAGATATGACTAATGTTAAAATAGTCAAGACTATAAAAGGTTTAATCCTTACCATCTATACATGTTCAGACATATCCATATCCCAATGTATCTCAATTATTAACCTACCCTCCTATTTTCCTATCTACCTTTCTTAGGACTTCAATATAAAAATGGGAGGGTACTTATATGCTGACTGATCCCATATGTTACTCAAGATAAGATATGAAAATAGAGTGATAATAAGAGATGAGCTAATTGTTAAAGACCATATTGATCAAGACACTCATATCCTTATGGATATGAATTTTACATTACAAGATTATGAGGAAGAACTTGACCATGAGGTTGTAACACTCATGGAATAAATCTTAGAGACTCATGTAGATGAATGGGGATCAAATATCTAGTGTGATCCTTATGATTATGTCAAAGAAACTAGGTTGGGTACATATTCATTCATGAAAATGATGTAACCATCCCAAACCTTGTGAAACCAACTAAAGATCTCAAGGGAATGTGGAAACTATTTTTCAATGGTTCAAAAAGTAAAAATGGTGTAGGTATAGGTATTATTTTGATTTATCCCCAAAAGGAGAGTTATTTCTATTCTTTAAGACTTTAACTCAACTGCACTAAAAATGTGGGTGAATATGAAGTATTGATTTGAGGTCTCCAAACTGCCAAATAAATGATAATATAGTCACTAGAAGTGTTTGGTGATAGTGAAATAATCATTCACGAAGTAATATCCAAAATCAAAACCAATAATAACTTACTAAGGTCTAACAAACATAGGGTTTAGGACCTATTAAAAGATTTTATCACTTTAAACATTCAAGTGGTACCAAGAGCATAGAACAAGGATGTTGATTGCATGGCCTCAATTGGTTCTCAATATAACCTACCTCAAGAGGTAAATAAGAATAATATCCATGATGTAGAACTAATGGTGAGGTCATTTGTTCTTTACAATGCAGCTTGTGAATTTTCTATGAGGTGAGGCTAAATTCTTAGACAAAAATTAGTCAAGACTCTAAAAATGATATAAGGATCAAATCATTCAGTTGCAGACAAATAAGTTACCCATGGGTCATGTTATTTAAGAAAGCATATTCAATTCTAATGATCATCTAAAGGGTGAGAATAAAAATATCATGGTCAATGAAGAAGACTATGAGTCAATAGTCATCTTAGAAGGTAAATCATTAAAGATCAAAAAGGTATGTAACATCTCTAAAAATCAAGATTTTATTAGATTGTGTCAAGAATTTGACAATTGGAATTCTAAAGATCTAAGAAGTTTCAAATCTAGCTTATCCCAACACATAATATAACTTGACCCAAATACCAAGCCTGTTAAACATAAATAGAGACCAAATAATCTACAAATATAACATTTGATGAAGAGTGAGCTATCCAAACTGATAGAGGCTAACATCATTTTCCCTATCAAACACTCATATTGGGTTACTAACTTGGTTCCTATAAGGAAAAATAATGTTGAAATCAAGCTTTATGTAGATTTTAGCACCCTAAACAAGGTTTTCTTGAAGGATCATTATCCTCTTCCACCTATGGATCAAATATTTCAAACTCTACCAGGATCTAAAAGGTTTTCCCTTTTAGATGGTTATTTTGGATATAACTAAATCCTAGTATAGGAATCTGACCAGTTCAAGACCACTTTCTCTACAAAATGGGGAACATATTCCTATAAAAAGATGCCTTTCAATATAACCAACACTAGTGCTACATTCCAATGAGCCATGGATATAGATTTCAAGGGTTTGATAAATGAGATGATCCTAGTGTAGCTAGATGACATCACTATTTTTTCAAAACATGTTGGTGACCACCTAGATTACCTTAGGAATTTTTTTTAAAGGTATAAAGAATTTGGAGTTCCCCTCAATATATAAAAGTTAATTTTTATAGCTCATGAATAGAAACTAATAGGACACATTATTTTGAATGAGGGTTTTGTAATAAACCCATAAAGAGTAAGTGTTATATCTTTACTAGCACTTCTGAGCCATAAAAAGGGATTACAAAGTTTCCTAGGAAAGATCAACTTCATAAGAATACTCATTCTAAATTTTACCTCCATGGCCAAGCCCCTTAATGTTATGCTGGGTTAGTTTCAGATGGACACATGAAGGAAAGGATAGATTTAAAGCCATCAAACAAGTTATTTCTAAAGTTCCTACCATAGTTAACCCCAACTATGAGAATGATTTCATTCTCTATGATTTTGGAGGGGAAGGTAGCATATAATCTTATCTAACCTAATAGAATAAATAATAGTTAGAGTATCCTATATCCTTTTTAAATTAATCATTGAAGGATTATGAGGAGAAGTATAGTTTTTTTGAGAATCAAGTATATGATATAATTAAATCTCTCTAAAATTTTAGGCATATGTTATCTAACAATAAAATTCATTTGATGGTTAGTCACCAAAACATCAAGGAGTTCCTGTTGATTAATGAAATAAATGAAAAGAGATCAGATTGGATTACAAAAGCCATGAAATATGATGTGGACATCAAAATAACTAAGCTAATAAGGGGAAAGGGCTTATGTGAACAACTTAATTTTTAAATAAAGACTACTAATGTAGTATCTGATGTAGTATACATTCAATAGACATTCTAACTATCCACTCCACATTTGATCAATAGTTAGATTAGTGACGTGACTATCTTTTTGTAGACTAGCGAATACATACATGATCTCTAGCAATCAAAGAAGAGGTACTTTAGACTCCAATATATTCCTTATGTTCTTATTGATGGGGTATTATTTAGAAAATATATAAATAGAGTTATGTTGAGGTATATTGAGCATGATCAAATTCCTAAGGTGATTAAGGAAATTCACGATGGCTCATTAAGTGGACTTTACTCTGCAAGAACCATTGCCATAAAAATAATGAGGGAAAGTTAATATTGGCCTAACCTATTCAAAAATGCCCATAAAAGGGTATATGACTTTGATAAATGTGCCTAATTTGCAAGAAATCAAATATTATCATCTCTCCCTCCTAAACTAACCCAAGTTGATCATCCATTTTCTTAGTGGGGATTGTATTTCATTGGCATTATCAATCCACCATCAATTTTAAGATACAAATGGGTCCTTACAGTAACTGATTATTTCACTAGATGGACTAAAGTGGTTGCATTGAAAGATACATGGATGCATCTATCCTAGAATTCATGGATGATATTTTCACTAGATTTGGTATTCCTTACACTATTATTTTAGATAATACCAAAGATTTTTGGGCACTCAGGTGAGTTAATGGGTAATAAGTCATAATGTATACATGAATATCTCATCAAATTATTACATGCAAGGTAATGGCTTGGTTGAATCTACCAAAAAAATCTCATGAGGATTATTAAAAGGTAAATAGAGGATAACCAAAGGACATGGCACACTAAGTTAAAATCATCACTTTGGGCTGATAGGATCACTCCCAAGAGATACATTACCAATTCTCCATTCATGTTGGTATATGGAAGGGAAGATAGAATTCCACTGCCAATAGAGTCAACATCTCTAAAACTCAATCATCAGTTGGAATTGATTTAAAATGATGAATTGATAGTGTGGTTGGTGGAACTCATAGATTTAAAATAAGTTAGGAAGTAGTCAATACTAGTTTTAGAAGCAAATTAGGCTCAATTAAAAAGAACTTTTGACAAAAAGTCATCTGACAGGAGCTTCAACAAAGGAGATATGGTTCTAAAATGGGATGTTTAAAGATCCAAACTAAGAAAGCATACAAAGTTTGATGTAATATAGATTTGTCCATATATCATAACTTAATGCAAAGTATCCAATGCATTACATTTATCTAGGTTCAATGGATTGGAGCTACCTATCCTAGTCAATGGGATATGTGAACTAGGAATTTTACTAAGTAGAGGATATTAGTATTGTGTTAGTGATAAAATGAACAAAGCAAATTGATAAACAACACACTAAACTAACACCTTCATGCCTAGTTACTAGGGTGAGCTTAGTAACAAAAAAAAATGACAAACATAACTAAAAAGTAAGGAAAAAAGAATCCTTCACCTACCTTGGATGCTCCAAATGCTTTTGTAGTGGCTTGCTTAACTTGTGCTCATGAATTCTATTGCAATGGAGCTTGACTATCCTCTACCTCCTCTTGGCACCTTTAACTTTAGCTTGGATTGGCTTGGAATCAATTTGGCATGGTAACACTAATTGCAATAGATTTTGGAATCATTTGTACATTATAAATTTGCATTATCAAGCCTTTTTGAAGATATTTGAGCATAATAAATTTGCACCAAAATAGCTTAGAAATGATGTTCATGGCCTCTCTATTTATATATTTTTGCAAATGGCTAGAATCAACCTAAATTGTGCATCTCAAGATTGAGATGTGTGTCTAAGGATTAATCTAATTATGTAATTAAAATTGATAAATAGGCTCATCAATATTTGGGATAGAAGAACAATTAAGAGGCATGGAGGACATTGATGAGGCATGGGAGGCATGAATCCTGATATTTGTGGCATTTATGGCCTAGGGATGTCTTCCCAAGAAATGATGTCACTTAATGATACATATATTCAATATTCATTTCTAAAAACAACTATTCAATAGGTTTCTATTGTATTATTAATTAAGATCTAATTTGGTTTGACTATCTCTTAATCATGATTAAGCACTTTGTGTACAAATTACTCAAATTGATTAGAATGCCTTGTTATTGAGCCAAAATTTGATTAGATTGGAATTGGAAATCAATGTCAGATGCATTGTATCCACTATCCCATTTAGGATGTTACCAACACTAAATAGCAAAGGCATGTGTCTTGTGTAAGAGATTTGATAATAAATAGCAATCTAGAGCACCCATGTGCAAAATTGGCATTTTGACTCAGAATGATATGATCAAATTTAGTTTGCCCATAAATTACATTACCCCATTTAGGGATACTCTAGCTAAAATTAGCACTTGAATGTGTCTATTTCACATCATTTATCATTTTTTAGTGTTTTTAGGCCAAATTGTGTACTTCAATGAAAATTGGTCAAAATCCTAGTTGGAAGTTACTGGTGGCTAGATTTAGGTGTCTATAGTTTCCCCCTATTTGGGAAGATGTTGCAAACCATAGGCAAAGCACTGTATTCTCAAATAATGAGAGATGGCCTATATGCCAAAAAGAAGATGATGACTGAAGAACAAAGCTCTAAATGGTTTTGGGAAGCCTATGATGATGCCCCCTCGAGGGAGTGGCCATTACATTTTTTTATGGATGGTCCCTCAAAAATAAGTAAGAATACAGGTGAAATTAACCCATGGTTCAGATTAATCCAAATGAGAAAATTCTTGCATGTATTGATTTAAAAAGGATGTTGATTTTCTCAAAGGTGGTTATAATCAGGAATAAAATTTAAAAATAATGATTTGTCCATAGGTGGTTATAATCATTAAAATGAATTGGATTTTTTAAAGATGATGGTGCCCCATTTAGGGCTGATTAGCAAGCATAACTTAAGGATATAAACTAAAATATAGATTAAATATAAGTAGGTGTAAAGTGAGGAAAGAGATGAAAAGAAGAATAAGATTGATCAGTGTGAAAATATTTAGTTGTACTTACCAATAAGGAGATGCTCATCATGATTAACAATGATACAACTAGAATGGTCAATAGGTTGATTTGATCAAGGGTGGGATGGAAGAATTTTTTCAAGGTGCCAAGAAGAAATTTTCTTGTGGCTCCATTGATTGTAGACCTTCTTGAAGCTAATTTTTGTTGTAGCATGTGATGGTAGGCTTCATGATAGAACACCATGA
The DNA here is from genome assembly GCA_037957365.1 of Torreya grandis. Classification (NCBI taxonomy): domain Eukaryota; kingdom Viridiplantae; phylum Streptophyta; class Pinopsida; order Cupressales; family Taxaceae; genus Torreya; species Torreya grandis. The sequence continues at coordinate 1,340,862 of JARHVA010000846.1, forward strand.
AGACTTGGCCAAAATGTGTAGAAAGATTAACTCCCAATCTAATAAACACTCAAAAACAATGCACCAATGATAAAAACTATGATGACAATGTTAATGGATGAATATGGATAGACTCAAGAATAATGTGCTCAAGGAATCACCCAATGAATGCATATAGACTGATTCAAGGCAATAGTGTTAAAATCAAACAAATAGGCAAGCAAATAAATAAACAAACAAATAAAAAAACAAATAATCCAAAATAAACAAATAGATATAAATCCTGAAAACAAAAGCAAAAGAAAGCATCCTAACAATGACCATGCCCTAATAAGGCAGGTCAAGGATAAGTGACTAGGCTTAAATAGGACAAATGTTTTTGTATTTTTAAATATTATAGTTTTTTTTGGCATTTTGAGGTATCTTAACTCATTAGAGAATGACAAGATACCTAATCACAAAATGGATAGAGTGTTTGACTTAGGTTGCTTGTAAAATGGTGAGTGTTTAGCTTAGGTTGCTCACAAAATAGTGAGAGCATATGGAAATGGGGACTGAGGTGACCTCAACATGAATTGAACATGACCCACATAATCCCAAAATGACCTCAAGTCATAGTAATTCCATCTACATAAAAGGTAGGGAAAAACCAATTAGGTCCCAACAAGTTCTCAAATCTAGCAAATGGCTAGTCAAATGAAAATAATAATGGCAAGGTGATGTGGTAATGCATGATAAACAAATGTTTCCCCTATTTTTCCCATAGGTGGTTATTACTAGGATACAATGGCATAGATCAATGATACTAATTTTCCCATAAGTGGTTATAATTAGTAGCAAGACTGGTGAGACACTGATTTGTCCATAGGTAGTTATAATCAAGCTCACATAAACAAGCTTAATACAGGATGAAAAATGAAAGATATCTTGCTAGATCAACTATCACACTAATTTTATAGATTGTCATTGTAAACATGGATTTGATTTATTGTTGAAATTTGATCAGAATCCTCTCACAAAAGGTACAAGAAGAACCAAATGAACTAAAATCAAAATAAGATTGGGTAGGATGACTAAAAATAGGATTTGATCTAGATAGTAATGGAATGGTTATATGGAATAGTCTTGCTAAGGATAATGATGGTTTGATAAATTAGATAAAATGGTAAGAGAGTTGTCCCCATGTGAGAAGGTGATTAGCTAGGATATGTGATAATGGCAAAAGGATATGTAACAATGGCAATGACATGCCAATGAAATGGTATGGTACATATTTTTAGCTTGGGTGTGTTAAATGGCATATGATTTTATTGTTCCTACTAAAGTGGAGATTCACATTATGATTAAAAAATGATACAAATAGAATAATCAATCATGTTAATTTACTACCCCATACCTCATCTGAATAATTGCTCTATCAAGAATGGCCTAAACTTTTGGTGGCTAAGAATGCTTTTGTAATCTTCATTGGTCATTGATTCTAATTCCTTCAAGTGTTGAGATAAGGTATCTTTGTGGCCTTTGTAAAGGAAAGTGTAGCTATGGATGGTAAATAGGGACAAATAATGGGTGGTAGGTTTGTTTTTAAAATAGAATGGTTGATGATAATGGAATTTGGAGTGGTTGGGAAATAAATGAAGATCAATAAATTTAGTTACATGTAATGTTGTTGATGTTGAATTTGACATGACTTTGGTTGTGGCAGGGCCAAAGACTTGTTCTCTCAATAGGACCATCAAATTTTTTTATTGTTTGGGCTTGAGAGTAGCTACCATCTAATTAGGTTATAGATAGGAAGCTATTTTGATTTGATCTTTGAGTTTGTCTTCATCCAATAATGAATTTTTTTTTACTTAGCTATTGGTGCCTCAAAGAGGTTTTCACCAATAAATTTATCTTGATTGTCTTATATCACCTCTAAGAAGGTTTCACTAGAACATTGGATTTAGACTTAGATTTTTTCTAGCGCTTCTGAAAATGTTTCACTAAAAGATGTTGAGTTTGAACTTTTCTTGTCCCCTAGTGCCTCTGAAAAGGCTTCACTAGGAGAGTGTTCTTCTACTATATGAGTACAATATTAGCCTCCTTGTTCTTCTTCAACTGCTATCACCATGGATACAGTTCAACAAAGTGTGATTTTGTCAATCCTAATCAACACTTATGAGAGATAGAATGTCAATAATATGGCTATTTTGGTTAATGGTAATGCCATGTGGAATGGTAATGGAATGGGTGTTGGAATCACAATCCTTATAGAAGATACTATGAGAACTTGTGTCAATACTAAAGTATTCATCCTCAAAAATTGTGAAAGGATCATAAATGTATTAAAATTGATCTTCAAGGCATGAGTAACCAATTTTGTAACAACCATGAACATATTCTTCTTTTAAATCTAATTCTAACTCAAAGGACTTTGAATCTAAAGTTGAGACTGATGTTGATTCAAATTTTGATGCTAAATTTGATGTTGGTTTGAGAATAGAACCTAACTCTAATTCTAATTATTTATATGATGGGTAATATATTATAATGATGTCTTGTTGAATATTTGGTTTTGGACAAGTAACGGCATGTGATGGCATAATGGGATCCACAAAGACTAGTTTATCAAAGTGAGACTCCTCCATAATGGGAAATACGTTAAGAGACAACTCCTCAAGGAATATCTTATCAAGAGGAGACTCTTAAAAATAGGCATATAGTCAAGGTAATGCTTTTCCCAAAGGTATTTATAATTATTAAGAAGTGACTTAGCAAAGATTGGCTTGTTAGCGTGAGATTCCTCAACAAATAGTATAGGATCAATAAGTGATTCATCATAGGTTGAATTATCATACATGGTTGGTTCAATGAAAAAATCTTTAATTAGTTAGTTTTCTTAGCTTTGGTGTCCAATGAGTTAGAAAATAATAGTTTTGAACAGAACTTAGTCTTTAAAAGATTGGATCGATTGAGGTTTGGATGGGATTGGTTCTAGATGAGGAATGGCTTGTGGTTGGATAATGGTAGAGTATTGGGGATCATAATTTCTTGCATAATCCAAAGGATGAAGTCATAAAATGGTAATGATAGGGAGTGTGTGGCTTGATTGCTTGCACAAGCCAAATGACTAGGTCCTAGAATGATGAAGGGGTCTTGTGAAACTTGATTGTTCACATAAGCCAAATGATGAGGTCTTGGTATAGAAATGGTTTTTTATTATGGAGCTTTATTTCTCACACAAACTAAAGGATTAGGTCTTGGTATGGGAATGTTACAACATCGTGGTCTTAGAATAGAAATGGTATGATGTGGTGGAACCTGATTACTCACATAAGCCAAAGCATTCAAGTCTTCATCATTAACCATATCATCCTAGTCATGAGTTGGATCATAAGTTGGTTCTTGATTATGTTCCATGTATTGATTATTTTAAAGAGGGTATGGATCCATATTCCAAATAATATTATCTATAGTTGGGTCTTAAAATTCCTCCTCACAAGCCTCTTCATACCAATCAAGGTCTCAAGTTAGATCATAAGTTTTTCCTTGACTTTGTTCCCATGAATGATTATTATGATGTGGATAGAAATCTATCTCACACCCCATATTAACATAATCGGGGTCTTGACTAAAGCCAAAAAAGTCTTTTTGTGTAGCCATTCTATCATAAGTTGGATTATACATGATTCCACCATAGGTGTAGCTAGACATATCCACATAAATGATGAAATCTTCAGAAAAAAGGCTTATATTTCTACAAACTCCAAAAAAAACTGTGTAAAAGACAAATGGTTCAAATTTGGTCTAACTTGGTCAAAAGTGGAGCTGTATCTTCAACATGGTCTAAAAATGGAGTTGTATCTCTAAAAAGATTTGTGATAAGACTTGGCACAAAATAGTCTAACATTAAATGTCTAATGTCATATGCATAAAAGGTCAAGCATCTAAATAAAAACTGGCATGTCAAAGGTCTAGGGCAAAGTGTTCCAAACAAGGTCTAAACTAGGAAAGGGAAAAGTTGAGTTACTAAGTATTTTATCCAAATGTGGAATCAAAATCTAGGCTCAAATAAATAGGCATATGCTAGGACTTTTAGCCAAATAGTGTTAAAACTTAGACTTGAAACAAAGGCTGATGTGATTTGATTTAATCTAACAAGTTTTGAAACAAATTTGACATAGACCTAGCACATGGACTCAAACATAAACATGATCAGTTGGCATAAGTCATAAGACTAAAGGCTATTTGAAAAAAGATAGTGTTTTCCTAAATAAAGGCACAAACAATGATAATGATAGGTACTAAACAAACAAACCATCAATAGTTTTCAAATTTGGGTAATTGATTAACCAAATTTATGCAACCTAAAAGAGAAATATTTGTATATCATCCCCATGAATTAAGGCCTAAATAGAAGTCAATCAATGTTTGAATCCAAATTGACAAGGTTAATTGAAAACTCAACATTGAAAAATAGGACTGACCAAACAAGCTAGATAAAATTAGATAGCATGACAACACAAGACAAAGGTCTAAATGGTATACATAACATGGTTTGAAACAATGCTTTCTAATACAAGGTAAACTATTTTTGAAACAAATTGAGTATCCTAAAAGCGTAAGCATGCTCGAATGATGTGATATATGTTATGTTTCAAACACTCAAAAGGCTCAAAATGTTTTGACATGATTTGGGTAGTATAACACCACCCTCCTTAAATCAAATACATTATTTTGACATGGCTTATGAAAAAACAAACAAGTTTTAGTCTCAAAACATACCAAGCAAAAATGACTAAAATACACTACGTATAATCATCCAAATCTTAGTAAGGGTATGGAAATGTGGGGTTAACTAAAATAGCAAGCTTTCAGACATTTCTAGGGGAATCAATTACACAATGACTTTCATGTCAAATGATGCAAAAGATAAGCAAAAAAATTGGGTGACTATGGGATTGGCTAGTTGTAAAAATGTCTAGTTCTTTTTATAATTACTACTTCCTATTTTTTGCTCAATGTAGTGCGATGTCCAAATGTAGATACGTCCCATGTGCAACTTAGAAAGAGTAAGTGAAGTCAATGCTGGGAGATGAAAGCCTAGGTCAAAGCTTCCCTAAATAACTCATGGGAGGTAATTAAATCCCCATTATGAGCCAAGTTTGCATGAAATAAAAGACTAAAATAGAAATAATTTAGGGTCATTGTCAAGGTTGCCCAAACTATGATGAGTTTTTGGGGAATACTTTAGAAGACATTATTTCTAAACCTTGGACTAGGATGTTTACAATAAGGATGACACTTTTGATTATAAGGGTTCCCTAAAGGGGAAAAATAGAAGAGAATACATGCAACATACTTATGTTTTGCAAAAAAAAAGTGTTAATTGAAACAATAAACACAAAATTGACAAGTGTCTTCAATTTTAAGCCCAAATGAAAGATTTGGTGGTGTTCATTTGACCTATTAGTCTTTAAATTGTGAACTTAGAAAACTAATGCTCAAAAAAAAAAAAATTAAGCACATAAGTTACATTAAGCACCAAAACAATGTTCTTAATTCATTTTAAAGCATGTAAAATATTATCTAAACATGTTTTATCAATTTTACAAGTTGGTCCTGTAAGAAAAATATTAGCATGTCGTTTAGCTTTAAATCATTTTTAAAGATGAAACAATCAAATTAGAAAAATGAGCTCTTGGGTTGACACAGTGGTGAAATAACACTACTTGATATAGCAATCCCACTACTTACAGGACAATCCCATAACTTTAAGAGTTATGGTATTGTAACTAACTACTAATTGTTTAGTCATAATACCATGACTCTAAATGATAATCATGCTCCTTGTAGGATAATCTTGTAACTTTAAAAGTTGTAGTATTTTAAACTACAGGTGGTTTCATCAAAATATCATGACTTGGTTTGATGATCCCACTAGTAGCAAGACAATCCTACCACTTTGTGAGTTGTGGTATTATCACTTAATTTCTAATAGTTAGATAATACCACGAATCAGTTAAGCAACCTCATGAGTTACAAAGAAATCCCATGAATTCTAAAGTAGTGGTATTTTTAACCCTAAACAAAAACATAAAGTTAGTCTAAAAATAAAAATGGCTAATCATAATACCATGAGTCTGAATGACAATACCATGAGTTGTAGGACAATCCTGTGACTATATCTAATCAAACCTCCCACTTACAAAAAAATGTGTTTTTCTTTATTTTTTCACTCTTTTGACTCTCCCACTCCAAGATTCTACATAAAAAAAGTTAGTGAGTTACTTGAGCAAGCATTGTGATAAATTTTGTGAAACTATTCAGTCCCACCAGGCATGCCATTATGTGAACTAGGAATTTGACTAAGAAGAAGAGATTAGTATTGTGTTAGTGACAAAATGGACAAAGAAAATTGACAACACACTAAACTAACACCTTCATGCCTAGTTACTAAGGTGAGATTAATAATAGAAATAAATGATAAACACAACTAAAATTAAGAAAAAACCAATAATATTTCACCTTCCTTACATTCTCCAAATGCTTTTGTAGTAGTGGCTTACTCGGCTTTGTGCTCATGAAGTCTTTATCAAAAGAGGCTTGGCTATCTCCTCTTCTCCTTGAAACCTTTGGCTTATGGTTTGTCTTGTATTGGAATCAATTTTTCATGGTAACACTAATTATAATATATTTTGGAATCATTTTTACTTTATAATTTTGCATTATCAAGACTTAAAATTCATGTGGTAAGGCCTCCTATTTATAGATTTTTGTAAATGGCTAGAATCAACCTAAACCATCCATCTCAATATTGAGATGCGTGGCTAGGGATTAATCCAATTATGCAATTAAAATTGATAAATAGGCTCATCAATATTTGGGATAGAGGAGAAATTAAGAGGCATGGAGGGCATTATGAAGGCATGGGAGGCATAAATCTTGATATTTATGGCATTTATGGCCTAGGGATGTATTCCCAAAAAATGATGTCACTTGATGATGTAGATATTCAATATTGAGTTCTAAAAACAAGTATTCAACAAGTTTCCATGGAATTATTAATTAGGCTCTAATTTAGTTTAACTAGTTCTTAAGCATGATTAAGCACTTTATGCACAAATTACTCAAATTGATCAGAATGCCTTGTCATTGGTCCAAAATTTGACTGGATTGGAATTAGAATTCAATGTTAGATGAATAGGATTTGTTATACCATTTAGGATGTTACCAACACCAAATAACAAAGGCACATGTCTTGTGGAAGAGATTTGATATAAAATAGCAATCCAAAACACCTAGGTGCAAAATTGGTATTTTGACTCAGAATGATATGATCAAAGTTAGTTGGCCCATTAATTGTATTACCCCATTTAGGGATACTCTATCCAAAATTGGCACTTGAATATGTTCGTTTCACATCATTTAGCATGTTTTAGTATTTTTATGCCTAATTGTGTACTTCAATGGAAATTAGTCAAAATCTTGGTTGGATGTTATTGATGGCCAGATTTAGGTGTCTACAGGATATCCCTAAAAACTTGATTTTGAGTTTGGAATTATTTCAAAAAAAAATTATATATTAGGTTTAGTTGGTTTCCCTAAATAATTGCTTTCGCATAAGTATACAACTCATTAGGATTTTTTGTTTCCTTAGTTTGTTTCTATTTTATTTTTCCCTATTTTGTTCTTGTTTAGTTAATTTCCAATTTTTTTATTCTCTAGTTAAGTGTGTTAAAACTTAAAATGACTCCATGCCTAATGAATTAGAAGGCTACCGAAAAGAATTTATTAGTAGGCAATCGCTCCGTAGAGGTCACCAAAAATGTTGATATTTTTGAGCCAAAAATATCAAAACACATTATACCCTAAGGGAGACCCAATAATTTTTTGGGAAAAGAGATTTAAAGTGACCAAAAAACCTTTTTCATTTACCTAGAAGAAACCAAAGATTTAGATTCTATTTGCAACTTGTAAAATTGTAAAGTATACCTAAAACTTTGCTTCCCACATTTCATATACTTAGCGAAAACTAGAAATTTGAGTGCATTTTCCAACTTGTAAAGTTTCAAAGTACACCTAAACCTCCAATTCTTGCTTATCTAATTCCCAATAGAAAATATAACTCTAGTTCAACTTTGAAACATTTCAAAGTTACAAAGTGTATTCAAAAACCCACCTTCTACCATTTATAATACCTATGAAAACTAGAACTTCGAGTGCACTTTAAAACTTTCCAAACTTGTAAAGTATAATTCAAGTTCCACTTTCTGACCTTCCTTCCTTACTATTGGAAATAAAAACTTCCACTATAGTTTACAACTTTGAAAATTTGTAAAGTGAAAATGAGGTTTTGATACCCACTTCCTCAACTAAACCACTCAATGAAAATTGTAGATCCAAACACAAATTACTAATTTATAAACTTGAAAACTTGCACTATACCTCTAAAACTCCACTTTCCCTCTGTTTACCCAAACAAGACCCTAATTAGCATTAAATATGGGTTTCATTAATAAATTTAGGTTTTTGGGGTCATTTTTTAATATTTTCAAATTGAATTGGAGCTCTCCATGCCAAGAATATCACAAACTAGATGCCAAGTGATGCCAAGCAATGCCACACACATTAGTCTACAATTGCCAGCTCCTACATGTATAAAAATGGTATTCCTATAGGTCATTTTCATTTTCCATCAAATCACTTCTATTGTTTCTATCAGATAAAGCATAGCTTCCTTTTGAATTCATGCAAAGGTTTTATCTATGAAAATCTATGGGTTTTATCCATTTTACTATCTTGTTTGAATTTTTTAGTATTGTCTGCATTTTTCCTATTTTCCTCATTTGCATGATGTTAGACCAAAAATATTTTTTATATATTTTCCAAAAGGTCTAGGTTTTGTTTTGTGTTATTTAAATCTAAAATATTCCCATAAGATTATTCACACAAACTCTGGTGGAAACCCCTCTTACTTTTGCAAGATTAAATCCTATAGAGATCTAAATTAAAAAAATACATATAAATCCTTGGTGAAGATTTCCCTTGCTCTAAAACTCTAAGTTTCCAGAAAAAAATTGATTTACCTCTATAAACCAAAAACCCTACCAAAACTTTCATTGAACTTTGCAAGATCAAAATTAAATTCAAAACCCTTTTGCACATTCCAATAAGGATTGCATATCATATCTCCATCATAATTTATAGATGAAATTACAAGCCAAAACTTTAACCACTTTTTAGTTAGTTATCCTAAGCCATTTTCCCTAGAACACATATTTAGAAATAAAATGAAGTTCAAGTCAAAGGTACTTGGTGTCCCATCTAGCCTATACTCAAATACAAATGATATCATTGACACAGATCTACGTCACATAAACCTAGTAGATTTTTTTGAATATAATAAATGTTGAATTAAATAATGATTTTATTCAAAAAATTAATGATAGTGGGTTTACACATGCAATAAATTTACAATTATTAGTGCAGAGCCTTGATCTAGTGTTCATAATAGCAAAACATTATGATGCTGAGAAGAGGGAGGTGGTGAATGATAAAGGAGAGAAGATACCAAATCTAGACCTCAATTTCATAGCTATTATGTTCCTAATTCCATAATATGAAAGCTCTCTAGATATAGCCCTCGAATCTTCTAAGAAGTTCTATCAAGATAATAATAATGCCTATCTACAGGTTCTAAACAAATAATGGTTAAAAACCTCTAGACCTACATCTGCGAGAATGCTTAAAACACTAGCTAAAGTAAACTTCAAAGATGAAGTAGGTGACATTATTGTACTCTTACATAGAGTTACATGGAACCCAAATGCCAATAATTATCAAGATTGGATGTACTGGTATATCTAGGTGATCTATCAAAATAAATAATACATCTATTAGGCCTAGTTGATTTCTATCCCCATTCACAAATAGTTGATGGAAGTCTAAATTACAAGAAATTTTTATATGACCTCGTACCTGATATATATATATATAATAATAAAAAGGGAAGGAATTCCTAGGATTGAACATAGTGCTTGATCAAGTCAACAAGGTCTTTAATTATTACCTTAACATCACCCTTGAGGCAAGAAAAAAACATTTTAGAAGGGTTATTGATGCTTTTGTGTACTATATCATAATTATGTTTGATAAGGAACTAGTAAGAAGATTTTTTGATGTTATAATTGTATAGATTATAAATTGGGGATCATATTTCATTCAGTTCCAAACATATTAATACATCAAATTTGGTGGTTTAAGTGGGTGTCCTTACACCCTTCCTAAGTATGTTAGCAATAAATCAGACCTAGTATAACTTGTGAGGTAACTTGTGAAAACTAACAATATCTTATCAAGTAAACATAATTCAGTGATCCACTTTCCAATCAACATAGGGAGGAATACCTACCCTTCCCTATCAAAATCCAAATGTGTAGATGTGAGATAACTTTAATAATCTTAAGAGCTCTTGATGTAAGGCCATTCTATTATGTGATTGGCCATATTACTAGTATAGTGGGTGTCACCAAATATTCCCACATTATTTTTTATGAAAATTAATTTGAAGATACGCAGGATAAAGAGGAAGTAAGGTTGAGAGATTATTCTAGAATTACCCTAGAACAAATCAAAACCTACAACATGGCACTAGTCCCTTAGTATTTGAAATATGATGAGTCAATAATTGATAGGGTGTATTATGATAATAAATTTATGTCCAACATATTCCACTGGTTAGGTAGTCCATAATTGAATCATTATCATTGATGGATAGGACCACCCAAGTTATAAACAAAATATTAAACTAGTTAAGAAGAAAAGGGGTCAAAATAACCAAAGAGACACTAAGTATTTTAAATAGGTTAAGAGAAGTGAAGAAGAAAGGTGTGGAAACAATAGTATAGGGTCCTAGTAGTGGAACCTAATAATATCATGAATATAATATAGGTTTGTCACATAAGTGGAAGCAAAATCAAAAGGCACCTTCCAATCGCCAAGATCTAGTAGCCTAGCTTATGGATCAACCAATGCTAGCTTCTATAGAGGACACAACTATTGTTCAATGAGTATAAATAGTTCACCCTCATATATGTTATATTAAAACAACCATATTACTCCATACCATTATTTCCAATACCCAATCAACTCAAATAGTTACCCCTCCTATTTCAACCAGCCCACCATTGCAAATAATTTCACCTTCATTTGACCCACCTATGCAAGTGATTCCCTTGTCATTAAGCCAGTAAACATAATTGGATACTCAAAATCCACCTTCAAATCCTTCTAAAATCACTTATATCTCATCCTCAACATCCACTAAAACTCCATTAATCACTATTACCACCCAATAGTACATGGTTATGGATTCAATTATCCTGACTACAATCCCACTAACCATCACAACCACTGGGATTGATACCACTTAATTTTCATCTCCAATCATACTCCCCATTCAATATAATCTAATTATTTCAACCATGTTTATTGATTTATTTTTTTCCTTGGATTCTACCCTTCCATAGGTTCCCATTTTATAACTCCCTGTGGTTACATTTTCACTTATGTTACTCCCAACTCTCACACCCCTAGTAAGCACATTTATACCCACTTCACCAATTCAAGTACCTATTCCTTCCATTCCCACATTAACCCAATCGCACACTAAGGAGGTGGATATAGAAGGAGACAATATAAATGTGTCTACTCAAGCCATAAATGGGAAAGAGATAGCCAAATCATCAGTTAAGGATTCAACAATAACATCAGTGATAGACACAACACTTGTCATAGTAACCACAAGTGTAGTAGCTTCAACTATGGATTCATAGATGTTAATGCCTAATATTAACAACCTAGATATCACCATAATAAAGGTATATTAATATAATATCCTTCACACTTGGACCAACATTGGAATGGTCTAAGGTGTGGGACACCTGCTCTTAAACTAGACCTCTAGATTTGTGAGGCTAGTTCCTCTAATGTATCATTGACGCTTAACTTAATAAAACCTACTATGAATTTTTGGGATGAAAAGGGTTAGAATTATTAATAAAATAAAAATATATTCTACTAATATTGATACACCTATATTGTTGGTTTACACTCTATTTGAACTCATAAAACACTAATAAGATAATTCAAATAATCGAATCTAGAAATTACAAAGGACTCATATGCAATAGTATTTAATATCAAGGTTCATCAAGTGATCAAATAATGAGGTTAATGATGGTATAGGATTGATTCATGGCACTAAATAGTTGATATATGCACTTTTAGCTCAATCAATCAACATCAAATGTTATATATGACCTGCATAAGATAACATACTAGTAACTAGGTGAGATCAAGACCTGATAAGGGATAAATTACTACCATATGTGCAAATATAACTAATATAGAACACTATACCAATATATATAAATCCTAAAATAGTCATTTTATTCATCTCAATATGTTACAAAGGTTAATATTGGTAGAGTGTAAGTATGCCCAAGAGAGGGATCTCAAAATAGGATTGAAAGTGTGAATATATAGAAGATGAGAGATATAAATCCAAGAGAGTGGCATAAAATGGAGAGGAAGGATTCTAGTCTACATTAAATCAATTAAAAAATAATTATAACTTGTAGAAAATAGTCCTTAAGATATCTCTTTTATGTCAAATGACTTGCATACTCCTTGAATGAGCTCTTTTGCATTGGAATGAGGTGGTGGGCCCTTTTGACTTGTTCAAATATTATTACATGATTTTTATTCCACAACTTGGTAAATAAATCCACTCAAGATGATATCAAGATATGTGAAGGTTCATATTCATGATTTATATGTGAAAAATGCATTGGTTTACACTTAACCATTATTGTCACTTAGATTTCCACCCTTTGAGGAGATGCCTAAGATCTCCTCATCCAAGTGGCACAATTGAAACACCTATAGGCTTGTGGGTAGCCTCAAGATGAGGTGAATCTATATATAGGGATAGCTCCCTTGATGTACCACTTTGGATCACAATTACACCTAAACTTTGGGGGGAAGGAGAGAGAAAATTAGAAGCAAACTATTCTAAGGGAGGTGATACACCAAATAAGATGATGGATTCCAACTAGTAGCATGTTACACATGAGAACAAAGGTCTAAATAAACATACATTCCTTCAATCTACATCTTCTCATATCGATGTTACATTATGAGGTTATGGATGAATGTGCAAAGCTAAGAGGACTAGACAAGTCACCTTGAATGGCACTAGTGAATAGACTAACTCACTCAATCCTTGACATTTCCTAGAACACTTCACATGCCCTAAAAGAATAATTTTTCCATCTTCAAATAGGATGAATGAACGAGACAACATGATAAGGAATCCATAGTCTTCACTAAGCAGGATCCAACATTCAAGAAAAACACACTATGAATAGTCATGAAGAGGTAAAAAAATTAGTAGTATTATTAATCAAATGGTGTAAAAATGAGCAGGGATTTTCCATACTCAGGTGGAGCATAAGTTATAATATCCAAAATGGCTAGTTCTTATAGAACTTGGGAGAGATATAAGAAGAGATAAGTCTAAGGGTCATAAGGATACATGTAAAGCTAAGATAATTAGTTAATTTTGCATGATAAGAGGATATGGGATGAACCATGCAATTTTATGAAGTAAAAATTACTAGGGTGTGGAGCTAAAAGCTTCAACTATGCAAATGAAGAAGAGGAGGTTGTTGAAGTTCCAGAAGTACCGGCATCGGCAGCATGACCGACATCAGTCAGATATAGTGAAGAAGGCAACCGGCATCGGTAGGGAGTCGGCCGATGTTAGTTAGCACCAGACAGACAGGGATCGATGTCAGTCACCTGTGGCAGTTCCAGAACTACTGTTGACAAATAGTCAATTAAGTGAAGTGAGTGTTTACATGTTAAAGGGCTAATTATAGTCATGAGCTGCGTGTCTAATTATTGTAATTAGAGATCTATTTTTGTATGCATGGGATCCTATTTAAAGACCCATGAGGCATGTATTGTAAATCAAGCAGGAAAGTAAAACATTGAAGCAAGGAAGCAAGGTCAAGGAGATCTATAGGTGTAAGGTCAAGGAGATCAGTTGAAGCATTCAAGGAGGGGATAACAACTCAAGTTGTTGAGTTGGTTGTGGTTGAGCAAGAAAGAGAGGGAAGAAGGTCTTGAGGTGTGGCAAGCCTTTGAGGTGGAGGAAGAAGTGGCATCTTCCTTATTGTATTTTCTTCTAAGAGTATTTAATACAAGATTGTGTATTGTCTCTCAAATTCTTTGTTGTTTCAAGTTTCTAGTTACTTAATCATTCTGGTATAATTCTGTGTTTAATTGATTATAATAAAAGTAATCAATTATGCTTCTTTGGAGGGGTTCCTAATAGTTGGTATCAGAGCTACGGTTCATAGGGAGTAGGTTATTGTTGATTATAGGTTACTCACAGGGGTTTCTAATTGAGTGGGAGTTCAGCAATGGCAGAAGAAAGTAAGGTACAAATGGAGAAGTTTAACAGCAAGAATTATCAACATTGGAGGATGCAGATAGAGGATTATCTGTATCAGAAGGATTTGTACTTACCGTTGGGTGGGGTTGCATGCAAGCCCACAGATATGAAGGATGAAGAATGGAGTGTTCTTGATCGGAAGGCTCTAGGTTCCATAAGGTTGAGCCTTGCATCGTCTGTGATTTCCAACTTATCACAGTGTAAGACAATGGAAGAGTTGATAAAATCTTTGGCAAATTTATATGAAAAGCCCTCGGCTTCAAATAAGGTATTTCTTATGAAGTAGTTATTTAATTTGAAAATGCAAGAAGGTGGATCAGTACATACTCATCTTAGTGATTTCCATGGTTTGGTAAACCAGTTAGCTTCAGTCAATATTGTTTTTCATGATGAAGTAAAGGCTCTCTTAATTTTATGCTCTTTACCTAAAAGTTGGGATAGTTTGGTTATGGTAGTAAGTAATTCTACGTCTGCTTCTAAAATCTTAAAAGTTGATGATGTTGTGAGTGTGATCTTGAATGAAGAAATATGCAGGAAAAGCACAGGTGAGTCATTAGGGAATGCTCTAAGTGCAGAAATTAGGGGAAGGTAAAGAGAGAAGGTCGAGCAAGGGAAATCAAGGTCGAAGGTGGGAAGGAGATCTGAATCAAGAGGTGTCACCTACTAGTTTTGTGGAAAGAGAGGACACACAAAGAAAGAGTGTTGGTTGAAGGATAAAGAAAATCAACATGAAGGTAATGAAGAAGCAAAGGATGTAGGTATTGTGGCACAGGACGCTCTCATACTTTCTTTGGATAGTCAGGTAGGATCATGGGTTTTATATTTTGGTTCTTCTTTTCATGCATCCCCAAATAGAGATTTTTTCCATGAGTATGTCCAGGGAGACTTTGGAGTGCTTTATTTAGGGGATGGTACGCCTTGTTAAATAGTTGGCAAAGGGAAAGTGCAGCTGAAATTGCAAATGGACAACACATGGGTGTTGAAGGAGGTTATGCATGTCCCAGTTCTGAAGCAGATTTTGGTTTTTGTAGGAAGGTTGGGTGATGAGGGATGCATAGTAACCCTCATAGTAGATTCTTGGAAGGTTACCAAGGGTGCACTTGTTTTAGCAAGAGGTAAGAAAGTAGGTATGCTTTATCTATCTACTTGTATTACTAATTTTACTTCTAGTTTATCTACCTCAACTGTAGATTCAAAGATGTGGTTTAATAGGCTTGGTCACATGAATAAGAAGGGAATGGACATTCTTGATTCAAAAGGTATGAGTTCAGATTCGGAGAGCATAGATCGAGTTCATTGCAGGAAAAGGAAATTTGATGCTTTTGACAGGAACAGGGAAGCCTTGGTGTTTATGAAGGAGATGAAGGATAGAGATCAGTCACAGGGGCTGAATGATTCTGAGCAGGTCAGTATAGACAGGGGTTTGATCTAAGATGAGCTTGCAGATGAATAATTCATCACTTACAGGAACACACAGACACTGATGTCGGTCACTTGGAACCGATGTCGATTAGGTAGATACTGACATCAATCATGTGCAAACCAGTAGGGTTGGTAGAGTAAGGCAGAGAAGATCGACATCAGTTAGGTAGGGACTGACGTTGGTAGAGGGGACACCGGTGTCAGCCAGGGAAACAATGTTGGCAGTCAGGGTCAGTGCAAGGAATTGACATCGGTCGGGAGCAGACTGGGAGATGGCCAAGATCTGTCACTAGAATGGATATTAGGTGGACAACAAGCTATCAAGGAGTCTTAAATGCCCATATGGAGGTCAGAAAGGGTAAGTGAACCTCATATTTGTTATTCACCTTCTTTATATTGCTTACTGATGGTCAAGAACTAGGAAGATGTGAAGAGGCAATGCAGGTAGAATCTAGATTCAATGGGAGCTTGGCATGGATGAGGAGTGTCAATCCTTGGAGAAGAACCAAATAGTTATTTGGTTATGGAGTTGTCAGCTAGAAGAAATCACTGGATGAGGGATGGATTCCCAAGTTAGAGAAGAGAGTGGATGGACACGTGAGACAAAAGGCTAGGGCATATAGTCTTGAGTATGCTGCAGGACAATGGAGGTTTGACCATTGTATTTATCTTTACCAAGTTGGATAATATAAGCTACATTATCCTGTTACTGTATTGTGTTGCTTGTTGTAGGGTTACATATACAAGGAGTTTCTAAGCTAAGGGTAAAGTTAGTTTAGAGGTATGTCATGAAGAATTTGGGAGCAACAAAATTCTTTTAGCATAAGTGACAGGGATAGCATCACAGGGTTTGTGGTGGTTGGTCTTCAAGAGTGATCTTGAAGAGGGATACAGAGCCAAGGGAACAAACTAGATGGTGTATAGGTACAGGTACAATTTCAGCTATTTATCTCCAAGTGGGAGATTGTTAGGGTGTGGAGGTAAAAACTTCAACTATGCAGACGAAGAAGAGGAGGTTACTAAAGTTCTAAAAGTACTGACATCGACAGCATGACCGACGTCGATCAGATACAGTGCAAAAGGAAACCAGCATCGGTAGGGAGTCAACCGATGTCGGTCAGCACTAGACAGATAGGGACCGATGTCGGTCGCCTGTGGTGGTTCCAGAACTGCTGTTGACGAACAGTCAGTTAAGTGAAGCGAGTGTTTACATGTTAAAGGGCTAATTATAGTCACGAGCTGCATGTCTAATTATTGTAATTAGAGATCTATTTTTGTATTCATGGGATCCTATTTAAAGACCCATGAGGCATGTATTGTAAATCAAGTAGGCAAGTAAAGCATTGAAGCAAGGAAGCAAGGTTAAGGAGATCTACAGGTGTAAGGTCAAGGAGATCAGATGAAGCATTCAAGGAGGGGATAACAACTCAAGTTGTTGAGTTGGTTGTGGTTGAGCAAGAGAGAGAGGGAAGAAGGTCTTGAGGTGTGGTAAGCCTTTAAGGTGGAGGAAGAATTGGCATCTTCCTTATTGTATTTTCTTCTAAGAGTATTTAATACAAGATTGTGTATTGTCTCTCAAATTCTTTGTTGTTTCAAGTTTCTAGTTAATCATTCTGGTATAATTTCGTGTTTAATTACTTATAAGAAAAGTAATCAATTTTGCTTCTTTGGAGGGGTTCCTAACAAAAGTGTCCATAAAAGGCATGAAACTCTTGCAAAGTGGCATGAAAACTCCTCATTTTGGCTCAAAAAATTACCTAGATAATTTGGACCTATTTGAACATCCCAAAATTGATTAGGGATAGGTCTGATGATTGGAATGAAGGGTAAGGATTTTAAAAATTCCTCTCCATTCATTTTTTGTAGGCTTGGTCATCTAGAACCTTCTATGAATGAGCCATCATCATTTTTAGTCTAAAAAACCTCTTCTTTCATGTACCCTGCACACTTGGACTCCAAAAAGGCATTAGTTTTCCATGAAAATATATGGTATGGAGTGGATGATAATTTTAAAGACCCTCCATGGACATAGAAGCATTAGACACACCTTAAAATCACCCCATTTGAAGTTTTCCACCCTTCTCACTAGCTTGTCCACTATGCCAGTTTTGACTGGCTGAGATGAGAGCTATTGTTTTGACACTTAGAAGTTTTTCTAAGGTATGAATCAGACATAGAAGTTATTATAAGTCCTAAGATTTCCCCCAACTTGATTTCATCTCTTAAAACCTCTTGTAGCCTAAAAAACACATAATATAGTAAAAATTCCCCTATTTTTTACCCTATTCATATAATTCTGTATAGTCAAAAAGTATGGGGAGTAGCTTGAGGGAGCCTCTACAAGGTCTAATCATCATCTTGGTCAAACTGGGCCATTAGAGAAACTATCCAACTCAATTTCTCTAAACTGGTCTTCATAAAAACTTGACACTCAACCTCAAAACAAATATAAAAAAAATTATGTTTAAAGACCCTAATAACATCTCCAAACTACTTTGACTTCCATGTAATGCTTCAATATATATGTGATCTTTCAAATTTGACCTATCAAGCTTCTCTCTATTTCCTGCATGCTTAAGTTATTTTTTGAGCAAAGAGTGACCTTTTCATAGTTTCCATTTCATATTAATAGATTTAACACATCTTATGTGACCCCATAAACATGTTTCAATAGGTTACAAATCTCATCTCATGCTATAAGTGTGAATGACCCCGTATTTGGATACTAGGCCTAATGTTGGTCTTGTAGCCTGTCTATAACTTTTGTATGTTTATACCTCTCTATTAAAAATTAACCTTATTTACTTGGTTTCCCATGTTTTTATGGGTGTATCCCATATTTTCAAACCTTCCTAAAAGTTTTAATTAGTCCCCAACTTACACGATCATCTTCCTTCCCCAAAACAAGTATTTTGCATTCAAGGAGAAGTACCCTCTGCCTAAGACAAAATAAAGAGAACTTTCCCTATTTTTTTAGACAAAATAACTATTTTATATTCTTATTTAAGTGGTAAATACCTTCTCCATAAATTTTCATCCCTTGATCAAGTTGTTAGACCCTCAATTTCCCTCAATTTCCAAGATAAATTATGTAAGAGATATATTATGTACAAGGATTTTCATTTCAACTATGTGATGCTCCAATGTATTGTACCTATAAATTTAATGCATGAATTAGGCTTGAGGAAAATTATAAAACCTCCCTATGGTCCCTTGGTATCACTTGGAATTTCTGGGACCCATTTTTTCACTCATTCACTTAAACTTGCACCTTGAAGGGCTAGTATGACTGTGGTAACCTATTAGGGACTTGAGGAAATATGTCTTAAAATACATCATATTTAACCACATAAAACCTGTTAAACCTTGACAAATTATCTCAATATATACTCCAAATAATAAACATACTCTATTATTTCATAATTTTCCAAACTGAGCCCTAAAACAACTATGAGTTACATGCTATAGAGAGACATTTCTCAGTGTATGGACTGTCACTCTTTGAAGTTTGAGCTCAAGGTACCAATTCAAATTTTATGTTTTCATAAATTATATAAAAAATATAAAACATTTCATTAAATGTTTCAAAACCAATGGCAGGCCTCCTTGAACCTTTCTAGCAATTACATCCTTCAACCATAATCAAAACTAAGTACTTAGTTGTAGGTGCTCAATAACCTTAAGAAGTCTATGTATAAGCTTATTTTACATTATCAAGAGCTCATAAAAACTAGTATAATAATTATGGATGAGTTACAATATTTACCATCACTTCAACCTTCCATATGTGCCTTTTCCCATTCTTTGACTAGTTCATACTGTAAACACCCTTCCTCACTGTATTTCTACTTCAAGAGTACCCCTATAGGTGGCTTTGCATGGTCTAGGATTTGAAAGAAGTATTTATATCATCCTTTTAAATTTTTTAAGGTTAAGAAACACCTAATAGACCTATGATTCCTTGTATGGGCTTCAATTACCACCTAAACATCATGTTTAACCTACTGCCCGCTTACTCAACTATAGGTGGATAATTGCATCATGGGACACTTATAGATGAATATTAGACCTTGAAACCTTACTAATAAACCTCTCCTAATGGAATAAATGATAATTATGATATATTTCACTCCATGAGGTCTTCTAAATATGAAAAATTTCCTCATTTTCTCCTTTAAGTGATAAGGTCACTTTGTAGTTCAAAACCTGTAGATATCAATGCAGGAATTCAGTGTTTTGGGAAGCAACTTTGAGCCTTCAAAAACTAGACTCCATCAAATCTCTACCATCCAAAACTTAAAAATTACTTATCTATGTTATAGGTTACAAAACAAGGTCATTATATGTATTAAAATCCATTTGCAAACTTGTTTTAGGATCTCAATAAAAACCTTAGGTTCTTTGTTTTACACTTTTAGGGAAAAGGGTCTGAATATTGCAGTCATATTATTGGATGTGGTTTTCAACTCCATTTTCCAAATTAGACCTTCAAAATTGTCAGTCATGATCTCAATTCATGTTAATACCTAAAACATGGTTTCATCTTATGCTTTAATTCTCCAGAATGACCTTTCCACTTCTATTAAGACCACCTATAGGTGGTTATTCTAGTGTGCTGGAAACAAAAAGTGGATTTAGGAAATGAACATTAATTTTATATTTTATGAGTTTTAAACTTATATAATACTTATAAATAAAATTTTCACATTCTAAAAAAATTGAATCAAGTGTCAACACCCTCTTTTCAACATGAATACTTCCTTCATGGCACTTGTAGATGAGTTTGTTCATGGCAGACTAGGTGAGAGTGTGCTATATGACTGCTCAGTCCCTCTTTTTAACATAAAATTAAAGCTTGATTCACTAATTAATGCTGAAAAAGGATACACAAATGATTTAAAACCTTAAATACATCTACGTGAACATGAAATATAGGTTTAATACATGTGTCTCACCATGATTACAAGCAAACAATGAGAAAAAATTGACTATATGGTGATCATAGCTACACTCTCATAGAGTATTGCCTTGAAGAATGATATTTAAGTGTCAAAGGGAATAAATATCACATTTAAAACATATAAATAGACCTATGAAAACCCTCTAAAACCATGAACAAGCATGAAGTTCTTGAAATTTGTGAAAACTACCTACAACTCATAAAGGTGTATCTTCTTACAACTTTGATGTACTTTGACCTATTAAAACACCTTAAAACATGAAAAAATAATATTAATAATTTTATGATGAGGTAAAAATAATTTAAAACCAACCTAAGTAATTGGTTTGTATGAAATTTCCCAAAATGGAGCAAAGCCTATAGGGTGTATGAAACAACAAGAAGAAAAGCATAGTCAAATTCATGAGGATGGTTCATAAAGCATAGGCCACCATTATTCAAAATATTATTATTTTAATTAATCTCTTTGAATTTACTTTCACCTCCCCAAGGTGTTTGATCTGAAACCTCCCCTACTGGCCGTACCAAGTACAAACTTGAAAACTAATGTTGTGTGCCTAAAAGGATGAAAAAGGAGTAAAATGGTTTTGGGATAAAAATGGAACTTATAGAGCATTTAAAATGTTTATATAAGTTTTTGGAAGCTTAAGGGACATTATATTATCTTCTCCCATGTGTCACACTTCCCCATGGGTCATACAGGTGCCAAACTAACCTTTTTTCTTAAGAAAATTGCTCTTTCTTCTGAAGCACCTACCACTTTCAGTTACCAATAATTTATTAATACATGTAAGGACACATTTCATGTGAAATAACATTTTATAACCTTAAAAATTCCCAAATAATTTGTATAACTCATTAAATGCCCCTTTTTTTACCTCAAAATGACTAAAATGACTAAGGATGAAGGCTAGTGTAACATTAAATGACATTAATTAATCTATAAAACACCTTTTGACATATGCATTAGACACATAAAACACCTAAAACTCAATTTTTTACTTATGGGGGTTCCAATTTGACATAAAATTCAAATTTGATCAATAACAACTAGTCAACTCATGATGATTGGCACTTAAGACTAGTTAACTCCTCCTTTAGCCCTTCCTTGCATGAATTAGCACTTGAAGACTGAATTTTCATGATAAATTCACATGAATACCATATATATGGTTTGACAAATCCATATTAAGACCTTTGATATCTTTTCAATGTCAATTTCAACTTTAATTTATTGATCAAATAGGCTTAGTAACCTAACTTATTGAATTTGATGATAATTATAACCTACATGGAAATAATTAAACATAAAAATACAATGATATTTAGGCATGGAACAATTCCTAATATCATTAGATAGGTCCTTTTTATGAAGAAACACATGTAACCTAATCAAAATAGTTGACTAGTCAAACTGCTTTCATTTCTTATAGACTAGCTATTTTGAAGAAGCTCACATAGGATTTTTTAGGGATTTTTTTGACACCCTAATTCATTTATTAGGAATAAAAAGTTCCAAAATCCACTTTCCATGGATTGGAATCCATTAAACTACATTGTACCTCTCCTTTCAACACTTTTTATTCAAATAACTATATTTTTTTCCATGATCCATATAATTATGTACAATAAATTACCATATATAGGATTCCCTATAAGTTTATTTCATGTTTTAATAGGTTTAAAAATGATTCATGAGGTTTTTATTTCACAAATATTGACTTTTCTCAAAATTGGTCCTTATGAGGGTTTGGGAGGTGAACCTTCTTAATGATGGTTCATAGAGTACAATCCTCCAAACCTAAACTTCTTTACATGAATATTTAGTGTATATACCACTCAAATTATTTGATATTAATGGTTTACAATTCCCTCTTTTCAACATGAATACTTCCTTCATGGCACCTATAGATGAGTTTGTTCATGGCAGACTAGGTGAGAGTGTGTTATATGACTGCTCAGTCCCTCTTGTCAACATCAAATGAAAGATTGATTCACTAATTAATGCTGAAAAATGATACAAAAAGGATTTAAAACCTTAAATACACCTACGTGAACATGACATATAGGTTTAATACACGTGTCTCACCATGCTTGGAAGCAAACAATGAACAAAAATTGACTATATGGTGTTCATAACTATACTCTCATAGAGTATTGCCTTGAATAATGAGATTTAAGTGTTAAAGGGAATAAATATCACATTTAAAACATATAAATAGACCTATGAAAATCCTATGAAACCATGAACAAGCATGAAGTTCTTGAAAATGGTGAAAACTACCTACAACTCATAAAGGTGTATCTTCTTACAACTTTGATGTACTTTGACCTATAAAAACACCTTAAAACATGAAAAAAAGAATATTAATAATTTTAGGATGAGGGAAAAATCATTTAAAACCAACATAAGTAATTGGTTTGTATGAAATTTCCCAAAATGGAGCAAAGCCTATAGGGTGTATGAAACAATAAGAAGAAAAGCATAGTCAAATTCATGAGGATGGTTCATAAAGCATAGATCACCATTATTCAAAATATTATTATTTTAATGAATATATTTGAATGTAATTTCACCTCCCCAAGGTGTTTGATCTAAAACCTCCCCTGTTGGCCATACCAAGTACAAACTTGAAGACTAGTGTTGTGTGCCTAAAAGGATGAAAAAGGAGTAAAATGGTTTTGGGATAAAAATGTAACTTCTAGAGCATTTAAAATTTTTAAATAAGTTTTATGAAGATTAAGGGACACAATATTATCTTCTCCCATGTGTCACACTTCCCCATGGGTCATGCAGGTGCCAAACTAACTTTTTTTCCTAAGTAAATTGCTCTTTCTTCTGAAGCACCTACCACTTTCAGTTATCAATAATTGATTAATACATGTAAGGAAACATATCATGTGAAATAACATTTTATAACCTTAAAAATTCCCAATTAATTTGTATAACTCATTAAATGCCCCTTTTTTGACCTCAAAATGACTAAAAGGACTAAAATGACTAAGGATGAAGGCTAGTGTAACATTAAATGACATTAATTAACCTATAAAAAACCTTGTGACATATGTATTAGACCCATAAAACACCTAAAACACCTAAAACTCAATTTTTTACTTATGGGGGTTCCAATTTGACCTAAAAGTCAAATTTGTTAAACAACAACTAGTCAACTCATGATGATTGGCACTTAAGACTAGTCAACTCCTCCTTTAGCCCTTCCTTGCATGAATTAGCACTTGAATACTAAATGTTCATGATAAATTCACATGAATACCATATATGTGGTGTGACAAATCCATATTAACTCCTTTGATATCTTTTCAATGTCAATTTTAACTTTAATTGATTGATCAAATAGGCATAATAACCTAACCTATTGCATTTGATTATAATTAGAAACTACATGAAAATAATGAAACATAAAAATACAATGATATTTATGCATGTAACAACTCCTAATATCATTAGATAGGTCCTTTTGATGAAGAAACACATGTAACCTAATCAAAATAGTTGACTAGTCAAATTGCCTTCATTTCCTGTAGACTAGCTATTTTGAATAAGCTCACATAGGCATTTTTATGCATGTTGTTGACACCCTAATTCATTTATTAGGAATAAAAGTGCCAAAATCCACTTTCCATGGATTGGAATCCATTAAACTACCTTGTACCTCTCCTTTCAACACTTTTTATTCAAATAACTATATTTTTTTCCATGATCCATACAATTATGTACAATAAAGTACCATATATAGGACGCCATATAAGTTTATTTCATGTTTTAAGAGGTTTAAAAATGATTCATGAGGTTTTCATTGCACAAAAATTGAGTTTTCTCAAAATTGGTCCTTATGAGGGTTTGGGAGGGTTTGGGAGGTGAACCTTCTTAATGATGGTTCATAGAGCACAATCCTCCAAAAAAAAAATTCTTTACATGAATATTTAGTGTATATACCCCTCAATTTATTTGATAATAATGGGTTACAATGCAAAAGGTATGAAAATACACATACATAAAGAAATTTACTTATAGGGTTTTACTTGCATTTTGGACATGTTTATGCTCTTAGTGATTATTAATAAATTAAATACCCTTAACAACCTAAATTTTTAATTAATTATAAGTGCATAGGTGTCATCAAAAAATTATAAGATAATTTGGCCAAAAATTTCACGTGGTGAAAGATATGAGCACTTCAATAGTTGGTTCGAATAGGTCTCTTGACTACAGAATTTATTTTTTTTCCTTATAGATGAATTTGATCTTTCTTCTTATTTTTATCATCTTTAATAAAAATTAATATGACCTATACCATCTCATTATATCTCCTCATGGTTTCATCTTGGCTTTGGGAGGTTTACAAATGTCTTTTGGTGCTATAGGCCTTATAGGTCTTAAGGCTAGTTTTAGGCCTGTTACTAAGTTTTCATTTTCAAAGAAACTATAGGTGATAATAAGGATTTTAAATATTCATATCAGATTATATAACTTACTTTTAACCTTCTATGAATTCCCTTGAATTCCTAAACTCAACTTTTGACTTCATGCTTCCTAGAACTACTTGTAGGAACAA
Source organism: Torreya grandis (assembly GCA_037957365.1). NCBI lineage: Eukaryota > Viridiplantae > Streptophyta > Pinopsida > Cupressales > Taxaceae > Torreya > Torreya grandis. Next base: position 1,366,306 of record JARHVA010000846.1, read on the forward strand.
ACACCTACCTATATGTTTGTATGGTGTTTAGAGTGTGATTACCTCTCAAAAGGTGTATGGATAATAAAAATAAATCTCTAATTATTTTCAAGAACTTAAATTATCTTTAAACCCTCTACCACACCTTAAAACTCCTCAAGAAGCCTGCCTGCTCTAATGATAACTGTGAATGGACATGTAGGTGACTATGTAAAAATAGTGGGCACTTACACCCCTATCATGACCCTTATAATGGAATTCAGGGATTTAAATGGATATAATTATTATATTCACCAATTTTTATGTCTTAATTCCACCTATAGGTGCCTAAAAACATCAAAATACTCTCAAGAATGCCTTTTAGGTGTTGACTATGTGCAGGCTATGTTAGGCATGACTATGTTTTCATTATTTCCACATTTATTTGGTCTTAATAATGGTGAGTATGATTTTATTATGTAATTAAAATATTCTCTTTTCATTTGTCTAATCCCCATTGGTTACCTTGCAACCTTATGCCACCTATAACAAACTTAAGTTCCTTCAAAAACCTCATTGTGATTATTTTATTCACTACTATAAGTGTAGATTTACAAGTAATGGAGGTATTTGGTAATCCTTTTATCCTTATTTGTTATTTTTATACCTTAAAAAACATATGAAACCTCACATTATGTTGATATCATATTGACTTCTTGCATTACTCTAAGCCTCACACACTGTCTTTTTTCATAAAACCTTTGTACCATACATTTCATTCTCTTGGTAGTGTTTTAATTCTCTCGATAAGTTTTGAAGGTGAAAAATTGTCACTTTATTTTCATGAGATTTCTTCATATGTCCACCTCTTGAATTGAATGGTCTTGAATTTATATTTTAGGGCTTATGACTGTGTAGAACTAGAATTCAAAGTTTTATGGTTGTATGTTGTTATTTCCATGAATATAGCTTGACAATAGCTTATTTGTAGTATTATTAATATGATTCATGATGATGATGTTATCTCTTTGTTCCATTGAAACACTTTATTAACCATAAAACTCTTTTATAAACCAATGTGTATGATCTTGATACAAGTTTAAAGAGAAGTATATGTTAACATGAATGTAGGTGCCTATATAATAAATGACCTGACTATAGAACTATTTTTGAGTCTTCTCTAGCATGCCTTGACCTCATTCTAATGAATATCTCACTATGGATCCTCCATAACATCATTAAATTCATTATTATTAAAATCGACTTTCTCTTAATATTTCAAACTTGACTATGCTTTTGTGACTGTGGGTCCTTGTATGAACTATAGTAGGGCTCAAAGATGGTTAGGGAGTTTGAAAACACATAAGGTGTCCATGAGTCCTTCAATATTGAAATTTTATAATCTCTATTTGTCATAAAAAATAACATGAAGGTTAAAACTTTTTATTCTCCTTAAAATCATTCTCTCCCTTCTTGGTTGTAGGTTCTTTTTTAAACTAGTTATAGGTCTCTATTTATGCTTCTTGATCCCCATTTAAGAACATAGAATTTAAATCTTCATGAGTTGTCTTTCCAAGTTTATAAATCCTACTATTTAGTCATGCATTTGATGGTCCAATATCCTCCATAAGCCTAAATAGGCCTTCAGACTAGACTATCATGATAGTTTGACTATTGTAGCCTCAATATAGGTTTGTAGGTGTCTTAAAAGACACTTGATTGTAAGAATTTGTGTATTCTCCTTGGCTTATTCTATGAATATATTCATAAAATTCATCATCATCATTATTTATTTTCCATATTCACTCATGTATTTTTATCATGATTACAATCTCAAATAGTCACTTTATCTTTCCTCAATTGTAGGAAGACGTGTATGTCCATTTATATAGATAGAGTCTAAAATTTGCCTTAAATAAGGCTTAAAACATGATATGGTAATTATCCTTCTCATGTTTCAAATGTAGGAGCTATTTTTATCAAATAACTTCAAATGACACCTTCTTTATTTTCCTTCCTTTGTACTTCATCAAAAACCCTTGATGGTACTTTATTGTTGTATGTGATTGTTTTATGATAATTTAGCAAGGTTTTCAAGGTCCTTATAGTCATTCATACTCATGATGGTCTATATCCCTTATGAAACCTCCTTGATAGTATTTTTTTGGGATGGGAGAGGATGGAAGGGTGGTGAGATGATTTATGGAAGATGGAAACTTATGGGATTAAGGATGGAATGATAGACAAGTTTTACAACAGTGAGGAATGGTAGTCACAAAATAGTGAGGATGAAGATAGTAAGATGGAGGTATTTAAGGCATGAAAATTATATTTCAAGACCATTTGGAGGATATTAATAAATCATGATCATATAATCTTCAAACCATATCAATTTTAAGGACTTTGAAGGAGCACAAGATGATAAAAATGAAACCTAAGAGTTGGCTAAAACCTTAAAACATGCTAATTTTCCTTAAAGTTTTCTAAACAGTGACCCCTTGGAGATGATTTTCAGAGCCATTAATGGCATCCTAGCTATGAATCTTCATGAAACCTTTGATAATATTTCTTGGATGACATGTGAACATTATGGAGACATTATCAAATAAGAAACTAAGAAATCTTGATGTTATTTTCTCTCTCCTAAATTGTACAACTCCTTTTGCATGCTTCTATACTATAAATTTTCACCATTTTGCCTTTTTGAGCTATATTTTTCCCTCAAAATTATGTAAAAAATCTTATGTCTTCCATGGAAGGGTTATTAATGTTCCTTAAAATCCCTACAAACTTTAATTTTCTTGATATGTTGCTCTGATGAGGATAAATTATAGAAAACTACCTTCCTGGATACAAGATTAATGATGTATGGCTTGACTTCAAATTGATAATTCATGAAGGAGAGATGAACAATTTGAGAATCACTTGATCCATAAGGAATCTCTCTGAGTCTAATTTATTTGGCCAAAATTGTAGCTCATATTTTCTCTCTCATTATCATACCACCTACAAACCTGAATAGCTCTCTTTATGTGAAAACAAGAAAGATGATTGTAAGGAAATAATTTTTGCCCTATTTTTATTCTATAAGACTTTTTATTCCCTTTTCTTCATTTTTTATACCTCTGATATACATAATGGCTGTACAAGTCTATAGTTGTGCATGAAATTGCATTGAAATAGCCTTCTCTTTACCTTTTCTTCAAACTTAAGACTTGAAACACCAATTTTAGGGAAAGATAAAGATAAAATGAGTCATTTAGAATTTTAACACAAATATTAAGTCTTTTGATAGCTTTACATGGGTAAATTTTGCATGTGGGAGTATAAAAATGGGCCATTTTGGTCTTAAACTTGCATAAAATGACCTTTTCAAGGCATGAAACTTTAGGAATAAGGTCAATTCATGTATATGAATGTATTTTAAGGTAATTTATATGATTTAATATAATTTTGATTCCATATTTAACATTTTAAGTTCCAAAAGCTTTATTTTTAGTCAAACTACATATGGTTGACCACCAGGTAGAGGCTCATAACAGTGTCTTGAAAAGTTTTGAATTACATGGGTCTATATTTAGCCTTGATAGGCCAAATTAAAAAAAAATTTAGAGGCTCACAGGGGTTGACCAACCTATTGTTCAAAATAACCTACTATATTTCACATGACAATGGTAATTTGAAACACAACAACATGATTTGAAGACTCTCTTTGACTTCGAAATATAATTTTGGACTTTATAACACCTCCTTTGACTGTGAAAAAAACAAGAAAGAAATGAAACAACATAAGGAACAAAAATTAAATTAAGAATCAACCTAACCTAAGGAAAATAATAACAAGATAACAAACTACTATTTATGTTAATCACTTATCAAAATAAGATAAACCTAAAATAACTAACCTTAAGTCAAGAGCTTTCCTCTAGGATCAAATGGAAAAATTGAGTGTCCACCATAGAACCTTGAGGCATGATTTGCATACCTTGATAGTTTGTTCTTGCAGATAATGGAATTTTCGCCTTCATAGTCTCTTGGGAAAGTAATTGGTTTTTTTACTTCCAATTTCAAGTGCATGCATTGTAGATGTGAGTCTAGGACCCAGTCATACTCTTCCCATATATGTTTACTTTGAGAGAACAATCTTAATTATTATTCATTAATTAGCTACTGATTATGATCATGTTGAGGAAATTGAATTGGGTCCTATGTCATAGATGTAAGACCAGCCTCTAAGAGTAATGGATCTGATATCATGACTTCTTGAGACCATTTGAGTTCATAATTAGCATCCAAAAGTAGAGAGATATCTGAAGATAGGATAAGGAGTTTATAACCTTTTTTAAGAGACTCAAACATGTGATCTCCTAAGAAAACAACCTTTTGGATTAGTTTTATTGAAGATTTGATTAATTCATGTTTGATGCAACTACCTCTCCTAACCTTAAATAAATCATAGTCAAGTAGAGAATACCCTAAATTGATGACATTAAATAAATCATGATCATGAAACTAAAACTCTTCTTTTACTATTCTAGATTGGCCACTTGAAGTTGTTTCATATTCAACATCCACTTGCTAACTTGACATGATCTCAAAGTTAGCTTATTCTTTAGCTAGTTGGTACTTAAATTATACTATTATTCCAGTTATTATGAGCTATCATAATGAATGGTAGCCATTATTTGGTCAAAAAACTCTTGAAAAATGTCTTCAACTTGTACTATTTGTGTGTCTTACTCTTGTACATCAACAACGTCTTATTTTTTACTTATTCTTGTACTTACATGTCATCATCTATCTTAGCTTCCTCTTTGAATTAATATTCTTTTGCACTCTGAGAGATTGGATCATGCTTTTCCTTGATAAGGAGTGTGTCAATGATGATGTTCTCTTCATGTTTATTCAAATCATTTCCATTTTCATATACCTTAGCTGAAACTTCTTCAATTGCCTCATAAAGGATAAGCTCCTTTTCAAGAATTTGCATGGTAGACCCCTAAAATACTCAAGAAGATGATAAAACTCCAAAGATGTTACCATTGATGATTAATTCTACTCATGGAGTTTCTCAACCTTGATCATGGGCTGTTGGATTTTGAAGAGAAAGGAGTGGAGACTAAATGACTTAGGCTTGCTCTTGATTTTAAGATCTTGATTTATGCTTGAATGTTCTTCTTTTTCTTTTGACTACTATATTGGTTTCCAAGTCATGAACTTGGGTTTAGATACTTCTTCCTTTGTACTTATTGTATCCATGGATGTGAATGAACAAATTGGAACTTGTTGAGATTATGTTTCCTTTACAACTACCCTTGATTGTTGAAGATGTTAATTTGCAATCTCAACTTGCTTAGGTAGGTGAGCCTCAAAGTCATGAACTTACTCACCAGAGATCTCTCCCTATAAACCTAAAGATGAAGGTTCCTATATGATCTATTGTGAAATATGAAAATTATCCTCCTCAAAGCACACTACTTCAACCTTCTAAGATATATCTTGGATAGACTTCTAAGTAGGAAAGCTTGGTAAGGCTTGAATGAAATCTTGAGGGCTTTGATATACATTTGCTTGATATTCATGAAGAGAAAAGGGCATCTCAATGGGAACATGTTGTTGATTATGGTGACCCTAGTATTTCTCTTGGACCACCAACCTCTCTTAAATACTTACAATTAGACCACCTATGTCTAGGATATCAACACTAAACTTTGAATGGCCTTGCCTTACGAAAGATGCACATACCTCTTTATCCTATTACAAATTATCTCTCATGTTCTCAATCTGATGCTTGGATATATCTTGTCCGTATTTCTTCTAAGTTTCTATGATTAAAATCTAATTATGATAGCCAAACAATGTTTGTTTAAAGCTAAAAATGGATTATCTTAGAACCTGATTGAGCTGATCATGAGGATACCAAGGTTGATGAGGGTTATCATAAGATTGATATGAGTCACCATACTATTGATAAGGCTCTGTATATGGTTGATGATGCTCATAATAAGGATGACATGAATCATGGTAGGGCTGATAAGGGTCATATCAAGATGTATATGGATCATATTGGAACTAATGATAAGAAGATGAATGGAAAAAAAATTATCCATAGGTTGTCATAGCCTAGAAAACACATGAAAATCTATGAATCATGACCAAAAGTTTCCTTTTACCATAGAGATAAGGACCATAAGAGAACTTAAAACTACTTTTGAAGAAAAAGATGTTATAAATGTGTACTCTGATGGTTGGATCTATGTCCTAAAAAGCACCATGTTGAAGGAAGATTACTCTAATCTCCTTCACACTTGGACTAACATTGGAAAGGTCTAAGGTGTTAGACATCTACTCTTAGAATAGACCTCAAGATTTGTGAGGCTATATCCTTTGATGTATCATTGATGCTTAGATTACTAAAACCTACTATGCTTTTTGGGGATTAAAAGGGTTATAAGGATTAATGAAAGGGAAATATATTCTATTGATGGTGATACAACTATATTTCTAGTTCATCCACTATATTTGAGCTCATAAAACACTGATAAGACAATTCAAGTCACTAAATATACAATTCCAAAGGACTCTTATGCAAGAGTATTTCATATAAAGGTTACCAAGTGATCAAAGCATGAGGGAAATGATGGAATATTCTTAATTCAAGGCACTAAATAGTAGATATATCCACTATTAGCTCAATCAATCAACATTAAATGATGTAAATGACCTGCATAAGATGACATATTAGTAACTAGGTGAGATCAAGACCTATTAAGGGAAAAAGTACCACCACATGTGCAAATCAAGCTAATATAACACAATATACCAGTATATAGGAATATGAAAAAAATCATTTTATTCATCTTAAAAGGTTACAAAGCTCAATTTTTCTAGATTTTAATCATGCCCAAGAGAAGGATATCAAAATAGGCTTGAAAGCCTAAATATATAGAAGATGGTACATCAAGGCTTAATATTGCCCCTAGTTTGACATTATATGATCTAGGAATTTGACTCAAGATAGGATGGTTAGTATGGTGTTAGTTCCAAAATGAAAACAAAATGAAATAAACACATTAACAGCATAACATCTCTAGGCCTAGACACTAGGGAGAGCTTAGTTAACAAAAGCAAATGACAAGCACAACTAAAAAGTAAGGGATCAAATAAAAGAGTTCCTTCACCTTCCTTGGATTTTCCAAATGCCTTTGTAGTAGTGGCATGCTCAACTTATGCTCATGAAGTCCTTAGCAATGTAAGTTTGGCTACCTCCATCTCTCTTTGGCACCTTTGGATTATTCTTGGCTTGGCTTGGAATCAACTTGGCATGGTAACACTAATTAATTGAAGCTTTTGGACCCAATTTGGCATTATAACTTTGCATCAAAAAATCTTAGAAATGATGTTGTGAGGCCTCCTATTTATAGATTTTTGGATTTGATCAGAATCAACCTCAACCATCCATCTCAAGATTGAGATGTGTGGTTGAGGATTAATTCAATTTTTGGAAATAAGTTTTTAATTATCCTCATCATGACATTGGAATAAGGGTAATTTAAGAGGCATGGAGGTTATTGATGAGGCATGGGAGGCATGAATCTTGATATTTATGGCCTAGGGATGTCTTCACAAGAAACACAGTCACTTGATGATGTAGATATTCAATATTCATTTCTAAAAACAAGTCTTCAACAAGTTTTCATGGAATTATTAATTAGGACTTGATTTGGGTTAATCAACTCTTAAGCATGATTAAGTACTTTGTGCATAAATTACTCAAATTGATCACAATGTCTTATTATTGGTCCAAAATTTTATTGGATTGGAATTGGAAGGCACTATCCAATGCATTGGAACTATATTCCCATTTAAGAAGTTACTAACAACAAATAACAAAGGCATGTCTTATACAAAATATTTGATAGGGAAGATCAATCTAGAGAATCCAAGTGCAAATTTGGCATTTTGACTCGGAATGGATTGATCAAAGTTAGATAGACCATAAATTACATTACCCCATTTAGGGATACCCTAGCCAAAATCAGCACTTGAATATATCAGTTTCACATCATTTAGCATGTTTTAGTTTTTTAGGCCAAATTATGCATTTTAGGTGGAAATTAGCCAAAATCTTGATTGGAGGTTATCGATGGCTAGTTTTAGGTGTCTATAGCTTTCCCCTATTTGGGAAGGCATTGTAAGCTATAAGCATAGTAACATCTTCTCAAACATTTAAAAGGTCTTATATGCCTAAACTGTAATGATGATAAACTAATTGTATGATGCCCCCTCGAGGGAATGGTTGGCACAAATAGGTTGGCAAATAGTCCCTTGATATGAACAAAAATGAGGGGACCAAAGAAAGGAACTATGATGGGGTAAAAACATAATGATATTGAAAAACTAGTCAAAATCATCAATAATTCAAGTGGGGTATTGTATAATGGTTTGCCCAAAGGTAGTTATAAGCATTATACCCTGATAGTGGCAATGTGGTATGATAAGATAATGATTTTCCCAAATGTGATTATAATCATTTTAAAGATGGAGTTGCCCCAGTTAGGATAGAAAAATAAGAGAATAACATGCCCCTGTATAGGTAAAAAAAGTAAAGTGCTGAAAACACAATGATTTTCCCAAAGATGGTTTGCAATGATTTGGCCATAGGCAGTTATAATCATTAGACCCTGATTATGGAAAACATGACAAACTTGGCCAAGGATGATGATAACTTAACACAGAGGGTAATGATGAACATGAACAACCTACTAATAGGGATATGCTCATCCAAACTAATAAAGGTTGAAATTCTTTCATGGTTAATTACTCTGTTTGGGATATGCTTGGGATGGAATTGGGATGTTGGTGCTGAAGAGATGCTACCATTGATGAATAGACTTCTTGAATCTAAGGTTTTTTTTTAGCATGTGATGGTAGGCTTCATGATATAACACCATAAATACTTGGCCAAAATATGCATGAGGATTGACTCCCATAATCTAATACTCAATAGAAAATAATGCATCAATGATATAAACCATGATGACAAGGTAAGAATATGAATATGTATGAATTCAATCATAAGTGTGGACAAGGAATCACCTAATGAACACACATTAACTAAATCAAGGTAATAGTGCTGAAAGCAAATAAATAAGTAGATAAATAGATAAAATAAGTAGAAACAAACAAACAAAGCAATAAAAACCCTATGAACATTTCCCCTAGAAAATAGGTGACAACTTAACAAGTGAATAAAATGGGGGAATAGAATAAAAAGAATGGGGTGGCCAAGCTATCTCCATATATACTAGGCAAGTGGAAGCTACCTACATAGTTCCATGGATTTAATATCCAATAAAAAAAATTAGCTAAATGTAGTTCTCTCAGGGAATGGGAAGAATGTGATAATCAATGAAAACAAATAGAATGGATGTGAGAGAAGAATAGGAATGATCTTTAAAAATAGTAAGTGCATGAGAGAAAAGGAAAAAAAGGATGGGGAAACTAAATGATAAGTGATTTACTTATAACTTAGTAAGGGTTCCTAGAATCCTTAAGGCAAAGAAGTGGTCAATGTTTTTGTTCTTTTCTACCAATTTTTCAAATCTTTTTGGAAGTGTTTTAGAGTATCTCAACTCAATCAAGAATGACATAACACTAAATTGTTCAAGCTCACAAAGTAGTGAGAGCATTTAAACTTAAGTTGCTCATAAAATAGTGAGAGTGTGGCTTAGGTTACTTTCAAAATGGTGAGAGAATGGGGAAAAGGGTGACTGAGCTGACCTTAATAAGTATTGAGTGTTGCCTACATAGTCCCAGAGTAGGACCTCAAGTCACTATAGTTTTTCCATTTTAGTGGAGGAATTCAACTAATATGGCAGCCAATTCAAATAAATAGGCATAGTTGGTAAAAAGGCATAGTGTGGCATAGGAAGTGGCATGTTCCTACATCAAGGCTTAATGTTACCTAGTTTTCCCATAGGTGGTTATAACCAGGACACAATGGCATAGATCAATGGTAATAATTTTACCAAAGGCATTTATAATTAGTAGCAAGACTGGTGATAATAAAGAACTAACAAATGAAGGATGTAACTATCAAAACTTCTATCACACTGTCTCAAAAATATGATCTTTATCTGAAGTACTTAAACTAATTGATGAAACTGATCAGATACCTTGATACTAAAAATGTATAATGAATGACAAAAACCAAGGTTAAATAGGCTAGGATTTAGAACACACTGGGTTGATAGGTTAGAAGTGGAAAGTGGATATAGTAAAGAGGATAGATAAGGATGGTATTTATGTACAAATAAGAATGGTGATAAAAAGGCATAACTGAAATGGTCCTTACAAATAATACACCTTAACACTCAAGCATAGTATCATTTGAGGTGAATAATATTCATCAGTTATGGAAGTTCCTCACCATCTAGTTTAACAAGCCTGTATGCTCTTGATCGATAATCTCTAATGATGATGAAAGGCCCTATCCATTTTGGTTTGAATTTCCATTTATGTTTCTTCTCATCCATGGTATTTTTTTAGTTATCTTTAAGAACCAGATCACCAAGTTCAAATGTTTTATACTTGACACATCAATTATAATGGCCTTTGATTTGGTTATGATATGCTTCAAGATTTTTGAGCATGACCATGTGTTTCTCATCAACTAGGTCTAGTCCTTGCAGGTGAGCTACTCAATATTCATGATCATCTAGGACATGCTTGAAAAAGATGCATAGTGAAGGCAATTTGACATCAATGCGAAGGATGGCTTCAGTACCATAAACAAGTGAGTATGGAGTGGATCCTATGGGGGTAAAATGATTGGTATGGTATGCCCAAAGGGTAGGGAATATCTAGAGATGCCAATCATGACTAGCATCATTAACAATCTTTATGAGAATATCAATAATGGTTTTGTTGGCTACCTCAGCTTGGCCATTACCTTGAGGGTAATATTCTATATAAAAATGTTGTGTGATGTTATATTCAATACATAGATGGTCTACATCTTTGTTCTTAAATGAGCCTCTATTATCAGATATAATGTCAGAGGGGATACCATATCGACAAATGAGATGGTTGGAAATGAATTTGTAAATTTGCTTTCTAGTCATGTAAGTGAGGGGTATAGATTCAACCCACTTAGTGAAATATTTGGTGGTGGTAAAGATATGTTTATGGCCATCAGATGAAGTAGGTTGATCTTCCAAATAAGTTCAAGTCCCCACGTAGAAAATGGCCATGGTGTCAACATTGGTTTCAGAGTTGTTTTAAGGGCATAAATTAGATTAGCATGCCATTGACATTTGTCACACTTCTTTACATATGTAGTGGAATTTGTATCCATTGTGGTCTTATAATAACTAATACGCAAGATATTATTTGGATAAGACTATCCTACTAGAATGAACACAACGTAATCCTTTGTGAACTTCTCTTAATGCTTGTGTAGATTCTACTAAATTTAAATAATGAAGAAAAGTTCCATCAAAACTACAACGGTAAAGGGTGGATCCAAGTAGAGTATAATGAGTGGAATGATGAATGAAGGCTTTGGTTTGTTTTCAAGAGAGGGTAGGTGGTAGACCTTGGTCATGAAAGTATTTGTAAAGGTATGAGTACCATAAGAACTAGGACTAATAATATCACAAATCATGGCAATGGTTGATGGTTCATGAGTTGGTGCTGAAAAATTCTTGATGAGGAACTGATACTCTCTAGCTTTATCTATTTGTTGAATTAGAGAGCCAATAGTAGTCATGACATCTATAGTTTTGTTATTAGCCCTTGGTATGTGTTCAAATTGAATATTGGTGATTTGTTGCTTAAGAGTGTTGACCATGGATTTATATGGAATCAACTTATCATCTTTGGTATGAAAATGATCTATAACTTGATTGATGATTAATTGAGAATCACCATAAACTTATAGATGATATATATTCTAATGTATTGCTTGTCAAAGTCTTGCAAAAATTTATTCATACTTAGCCATGTTGTTTATACAAGGAAAGCTAATTTTGAATGATTTAGGGATTAAATCCCCCTATGGTGTAATAAATAATAGGCCTACCCCTGATCCGTGTGCAGTGAATGAACCATCAAAATATAGTTTCCAGGGCTACTCCTCAAGGGGTGTGTCAATGATAGTCATGATGGATTCATCAGGAAATTGAAATGTGAGTGGTTTTATGTCTATGAGAGGTGCTTCAATAATTTGATCTATAATAACTTGTCCCTTGATTGCCTTCTAATTAACATAATCTATGTCAAATTCACTGAGAAGCATGATCCATTTAGCCATTCTACCTTGCAAACCTATTTTAGATAGCAGATACTTGAGTGGATCTAATTTTGAAATGACCATGGTATTATTATCCAACATGTAATGACACAATTTTTGAGCTATGAAAACCATGGCTAGACAAACTTCTTCAATAGGTGCATAGTTATGTTCATATGTAACCAAAGTATGGCTTAGGTAGTAAATGACATGATCCTTTCCATTGTCATCATGTTGAGCCAAGAGTGCCCCCAGAGCATGGTTGGTAGCTGATATGTATAATAAAAATGGCTTTCATGGTATAGGAGGTAATAAAACAAGCAGATTGACAAGATAGTCTTTGAGCTATTGAAAAGTTGTTTGGTAGTGATCATCCTAGTGAAATATAACTACCTTCTTCAAAAGTTGTCTAAATGGATGGCACTTATCTGTTAACTGAGAGATGAAGTGTTAGATGGACTAGATCTTACCCTAAAAATTATAAAGTTACTTTAAATTGGTTGGTGGTGGCATCTTAGCTATAGCATGGACTTTAGATGGATCAACTTTAATACCTCTACTAGACACAATGAATACAAGTAGTTTGCCTAAAGTTACATCAAACACACATTTATTTGGATTGAGTCTAACTTTGCACTCTTGTAATCTTTTAAGTATCTTATGTAGCACTGTTGGATGGTCAGCCCTAGTTTTGGATTTTCCTAATATGTCATCGACATAGTCTTCAACAATATCATGCATCATATCATGGAATATGATAGTCATGGCCCTTTTATATGTAACTCTAAAATTCTTAAGGCCAAATGGAACTACTTGATAAAAAAATGTTCCCCATGGAGTGGTGAATGCTATTTTATGTTGGTCTTCTAGTGATATTCTAATCTGGGTATATCTTGAAAAGCCATCCATGAGTGATAGCATTTCATAACCAACCATGGAGGCAATGATCATATAAATATTAGGCAAGGGAAAATAATGTTTAGGATAAGATTTATTACTATCTTGAAAATTAGTACAAATTCTTATCCCTTCAAGATTTTTACTAATAGGTACAACATTAGAGATCCATTAAGAGTAGTCACTGGATTGGATACATCCTACTTATAAGAGTTTTTCCAACTCTTTATTTACTAATACAACAATACAAAGATGCATCCTACGTAAATTTTATTTTACTAGTTTAGCATCAAGATTAACCACAAGGTTGTGTAGAACCAAGATAGGATCTAAACCTGGCATGTTAGAAAAATCCCATGCAAAGATATCTATAAATTCTTTTAATAGAGATGTAAAGATATCATTTTACTCCTTAGTGAGGTATGTACCTATTTTTATCCATTTTAGGTCTAATGAATTCCTTATGTTTACCTTTGTTTTATCTTCAAGTAGAAGGGTCAAACCATCTTCTAGGATAGTAGGCAATAACTTGAATTATTGGATTATGTCAGGGTCCTCTATTAGGAATTTCTCTTCAAAATCTCCTAGGCATGATGAATCTGAGTCCCCTAATGGAAGATCTATCCATGTGACAAAAATAGTCAAAAATTATTCAAAAATTTTATCGAATACTTGTTGTTGCTCAGAATTAAACTTAGATCCATAGGCAAGTTCATCATTGGTGTTTCCCTGGTCTAAATTTGAAGAAGAATGAACACCCCCATCTAATGGCACTTGAGACATGTTTTCACCAATATACTAGCCTTTATCTTTACTTTTTCCCTAGTCAAAAAGCATCTTAAAGAGGTTTCCACTTTTGGACCTCAATGTTTTACTTATTTATTTTTGGCTAAGGATGTTCACTCACTCTCCAAGATAGGTTGTAATATTTAATGTGATTGAGAATCCTGATTTGTGATCTCCCAATGGAATGTTGTCTCTAAGGCCTAAAAAATCATATAATGCCTCATCATTCTAAATTAATCAATTGGTAGACTGGATTCTTGTTGGTCCCAATAGAGTATTTGGGGATGGTATAATGGTAATGGGTTGTGATGAATGGCTAGGGTAAGGGTACAAATGGAATTGTTATCAAATAAGTTGGTTTTTAGCTAGGTCATTAAAGGTGAGGCTATGATCAGACTCTAATTCACTATTGGTATCATCATCACTAGTCGTTGGTGATGGAGTTTGAATAAGATATGTGGGGTCACCCCTAGGCAGTTTAAATCCAAGTTTATAAGGTATTTCATACTTAGTCATGGAAATTGGCTTGATGGTTCCTTATTGATTTGGTCTAAGGCTTTTGCCTTCATATTTGTGATGCTCCATGATCCTATTGGGAATAAGATACTTTTCATTTTTATAATAATCAACTTGGCTATCATTGTATAACCATGAGTCATCCCCTTCAAGTGGGTTTGGTCCTAGGCCATATGCTAGTAAAAATGTGATAGGTCCTTTATCTTTGTTCTTGTATTGCCAATGCATATGTGGGATGACTTTAGGTCTCCCAAAGGTTTTTAGATTCTAAGGAAGAATGGAAATATGAAATGTATCATGGGCCACATACTCTCCTGATCCATATCTAAATTGGTGAAATGATTAGAAGCTTTAGGAGGTGGCATGTGAGAAAGGGAATCCAAGTTATTATGATCTATGCAATTATCTGGTGAAGGATCAATAAGTATGGCCTTTGCTTTTTCTCCTATTTGGAACTTTAATTCATACCATAATGATAATTATAACTATGAAATTTAGCCTTAAGATGTTTTCAGTGTTCATATGGGTGTCAATCTCTTGGAATATTCACTTCCATCCCTGAGTGGGAAAACTTGATACATTGATACAACATTGATGAAACTACATGAATCTCATGTAACCAAGGCCTACCTAGAATCATGTTATATGATAACTCAAGATATAACACATGGTAAAGTGCATCATGGGTTAAAGGCCCAATGATAATTGGCAAACTAATGGTGTCTTATGACTCTCTTTCTTGATTATCATAGGATTTTATAGTTATTGTTTCTAGTTGGAGATCTATCATTATGTACCCAAGAATCTTGATGAGCTATTGAGGCCTGGTCCATTGTCTATAAAGACACATTTCACTTTATGACATCTTATAAAAACCTCTATGTATAATGGGTTATTATGGAATGGGCCAAGAGAAGACATATCACTTTGGTTGAATGTGACTTGTTGGGCCAAAGATAGGTGTCCAACCAAATCTTGAAAGTTATTAGGGGATATGTCACTAGTAATAGTGGATTGGGTCAAAATATCATTCAAGATGTTTTTGTGGATTATTTACATTCACAACAAGTCCAAGATAGAATTTTGTACTAGTATCTTCTACAATTATTCCATAATATCAAATTTATTGTCTTGTTCAGTAGTGAATGGTTTATTTTGAGGCTAAATGGTTGGTTAGATGATAGGCAAAGTGGTAGATGGTTATGGGCCTAGGATAGTAATCTTTGACCTCCAATTTGTGATTTCATAATTAGGATTAAATACTAGACCATTATTACTAACCAATGTTGGAAATAGTGTGGGACTAGATAGGGTAACTCTAAATTTCTAGTGAAATTGCATGTGGTCACATGACAAGAATGAGTTATTGCTATAAGATCCAAAAGGGGAAGTCCTAGTTTATTAGTTTGCCTATATGTACTACCATGTCAAAAAAGGATTATCCATGTGATTTGGTTGAATTTTGTTGTTTAAAAATGGTCTAGACTAGTTAGTGTTTGGTTTAAGATTAATGGAGATGGTATTAATGTTACCCCTATAATATAACCTACAACCCTATTATAGTCATGTACAAATACATGTTAGGTTTGTTGGTTATTACCATTTTGACCTTGGTTTTGTCCATTATTATATCATTATGGGTTATACTACTAATTTTGTTGATTATACAAGTTTGGCTTTTGATTTTTATACTATTGATTTTGCTACTGCACTAGCCTTTGTTGTTGTTGATTTTTTTATTATTGTTGATTTTTATGTCATGGAAAGGGGTTTTGATAGATCCTAAGAGTTTGATTAGAAGTGGAAGCACCATTTTCTAATTTTATCTCCCCATTCTCTGACATATTCTTAATTAAATGCTTAATTTAGATCTTCATAGATTATGTCTGTTGACCCGATGATAGTCGTAAAATTCATTTTCATGGTACCAATCAGGATAAGGAATGCCTTATGGATAATACTTTGGTATAGGCCAACTAATAAAATTAGTAGTAGTAAGCTTGTGAAATATAGACTCAATAGGTTCTCCTAGGTCACTCAAGATATGATGTGTAGGCACAATTCTTCTAGGAAGAGGGGTTTGCAATAGTAATGACTATTGTATTTATTGTGTAGGTCTTCGTTGTTGTGCTTGTGGCATCAATTAGAGAGGTTCCTAGGTAGGATTAAGCTAAAAACGTGGTGTGGATGATGTTTACACCATTTTCACATAATGGGATTTGGTTGCTCCATTTCCCATAACATTCCTATTAGGGTTGAATTGCTTCGATCTTTTGTGGTTATCAGCCTATACCAGTTGCATTGCTTGCGATTGAATAGGATGTTGTTGTTAGCCATTTCCTTGATTGGTACTTTGATTTTGTTTAATTTAATTAAGCTTGATGACTCCTTTATTGATGAGTGCCCACTCAATCAACAAACCTTTATCAATGATCTCTTTGAATGTATGTGCATATTGTAGTTCTAGATGGTAAGCTATCTCACTATGAAAATTTTTAGTAAACATAGTGTCTAATTATTTTTTTGGTAAACTATGGGTGAAATAGCTTGTAAGGGCTCTCCATAACTGTAAATAACTTGAAAAACTCTCCCCAACTTTTTTTCTTTACTTGTGTCAAGTCCACTAATGAAATATCATGCTCAAGATTATAGGAAAAGTTTTGTACAAATTTATCAAAAAGATCATCAAAGTCTATTACTGAATTCTTGGGAAACTTTAAAAACCACTCCAAGGCTTGTCAGCCAAGCTTCTTGGAAACAAAAATAAAAGGTATATGTGACTATATGCCATTGGTTGACATGCGATAAATAATTCAGTCAAATGAGCCTTAGGATCACCTTTCCCTTTGTATTTGTCGAATTGGGTGGTTCATATCCTAGAGGAAATGGTATCTATAAATACTCCATGTTGAATGGATATGAACACATGTCATCTAATTTGAAATTTTTAGTTTACTTCCCCACCTAAATATCAATAATTACATCCTTTATCTATTCTAATTCTTGGGACAAGAAACTAGAAGGGATATTAGTTTGCAGGAGAAAATTGGTTTGGGTAGATAGTTGGGAGGTCACAAGTGGGACACTTTGACCAGGGTATGATGGAGGTACCTATTGGTGTATATTGGTTGGGTTGGGGAATGGACCAGGAATATACATACATGGATAAGGATATACTTGAAATTACACATTTGGATGCATGATATTCTAGTTTGGGTTGGTGATAAAGGTTTAATTTGGAGGATTTTGTGGTTGGGATGGAGGGATATAACTATAATGTGCCTGCTATGGTTGAAAAGGAACACGTTGTTGACTAATCAAACCTTGTTGTTGAGAGGAAACTTGTGGGCCAAGACCCTATCTCTAAATTTATGGCACATGTTAGACAAATGGTTATCTAGTAGGCACTTGAGAAACATGGGGACCTCCTTATTGCATGAATCCCTATGAGGTAGTGAACGCAAGTTATAGATTTGATATCTATCATTGACCAATATCTGTATGTTGTTGACTAGTCATTACCTGGTTTTAAATTGGCATATTAGTTTGTGACTAAAAAGGTATGTTCATCATTACCTGGTGAGGTGGAATATTAGTTGCCCCTGATTAATGTGGTAATGCATTTATCCTCTATTGCATTGATACACTAGATTGTGTCTACTGTTATGGGATACTACTCACCACTTGTTGAGGGGGAGTAGGATTCATTACGTTCTATCGTTAAGGAATGACATTGGCCATTGTTTGATCATCTAATCCCATAGATTGTACATTTGAGGAAGAATTCAGTTGAGATTAGGGTGTATAAATTCATATTCCTTGGTATGATGACCTATTCATAGAATTAACTACAAGCACATGTTGTTGGCTAGTTGTTTGCACATTAGTACCACTTTGATTGGGACTAGATGTTGTTTTCACATTATCTACAATGTTTGGCTCACTATTCAATGTAGAGGCTAAAGACACTTCTTCAATAATGGGCATATGCATCAAGTTATGTATTGAAGTACTTTGTATGAATGGGTTAGAACTCAGATTCTCTTATCCATTTAACTCTATCAACACTCCTATTGAAGGAACTAGGTCAATGATAGGCTTACTTACCTATTTATCTAATTGAAATCATGTGCTAGATTCAGATATGTTTGATATGTTATCTACATTTGGTTCAAATGCTCTTCTATGATGTTTTTGCCTTGATCAGATATATTAGGGTCTTGATACGTTGTTTGGACTAGAGCCATAGGATTGGTAGAAGAAGCTTGTTTATCATAAATGATATTGTGGGGCATTATTACTAGACTTGGTGAATTTTAATGGGGGAAGTCTGTCAGAAACTTGGCCCTTACCTCTATGGCTCTAACCAAAATCTCATCTTTATTCTGTAGAAAATGTCACTTAAATAAAAATAGATCATATATGGAATTCATATTAGTATAACATGACTATTGAAGAATTGGATCATCCACTATGGGCATTTTAGCTAAGTATACCATGGCTTACTCTTGGTCTTGTTCTGTGTAATGTGGTGTGTTAACCAAATAGTTAGCCAATAGATATTGGCTTTATGCCCCTAATTGAGTATTATAAGAGGGATAAGAATCCATCTCATAAGCAACACTATTCTGTATAGGTGTCTTTCACCATTTCTTCTTATGAAACTATATTACTAATGCCTAGATTGTACATGAGTCCACTATGAGTGTAGGAATACATGTTGGGATCCATAGTCAATGTTTTTACAATAATAGGTCAAATAGTTATACAAACTCTAAAAAGGATAGAATCTAAAATAGATGATGTTCCAACTTGGTCTATATTTTTCAAAAGGATCAATAGATTTATACAAAGGTTTGTGAGGAAACAAGATAGAGTGAAATATCTAACGTTTCACTATTCACACAAAGGTAAGCAAGTAAATGGATCAAAAATCAAAGTACCATAATCTAAGGTCAAATTGTTTCAATTCAATCTAATCTAGGAATTTAAAATTTCCTAAGTCTTTTGGCCAAACATGGCATCAAAATCTAGGATCAAATAAGGCATGTGTTAGGACTCCTGGCCAAATGACATCAAAAGCTAGACTTTGAAAATAGATGAAAGTTTTAATCTAACAGATTTGAAACACTTATAACAAACACTAGGCATTTGATTATTTTTTCATGAACCTGATCAAATAGGTATAAGGTATGAAATAAAAGTCACTTTAGAAATAGTTTACTTTCTCACAAAAAATGGTATAAAACTGGGTTCCTTTGACAAACAAGCTAGACAAAGGTGAACAATATAACTGTGATTTGGATAAAGGATCACAAAAGTACACTTGGATTGGTCTAAAATTATAGGAACAAATTTGGAACTCTATGAAAGAGGATCTATGAAATAATTTTCAAAATGTTTTGGGCAACGTAATGATGCTATACTACCCAAAAAAGTGTGATAAAGGGGTTTGTTTCAAAGAATCTCTACGTCAAAGACATTTTTCCACAATTTTGACAACATAACACTACTTTTATTATCTCAAAATGTTGGGGAGTATAGATTCTAAGTGTAAGTGTTTAGCACAAAATGGCTTAAGTCTATTAAGTGATGACAATGATTATAAGTCTTTAAATGACCTTCAACCCAAATTTGAAATTAAACCTAAGTTCCCTCATGTTTAGTGCAAATGGTGAACCCACTTAACACATCAACCTTATGAAATTGTAAAGGTGTAATTCTGAATTTTGATTATAAGTGAAGGACTTAAACAACTTTGGTAAAGGTTTAGACTAAATTGGGTAGCTTAATTATGCCAAAGTGGATGATATGACTCTCAATATTTTGATGAACTTTTGAACAAGGAAAATTGATGATCTTACATGGGTAACATAATGCCTCTTTGTTCAAAATAAAATTTGGACTATGTGTTTGGTTTGGATTATTTGTTTACACCAAGTTTTGACTCTAAACAAGACTTTAAACTAGAACTAGATAAACTAATTAATTTTTCTTAGATCCTAAACTGACAAGGTTGCTTTTTATTATTGGAATCCATCAATATACATCATTTGAGAGGTTTTTAAGTGTTCATCCAAAAGTAAATACGCATTATATAGTAGGGTTTTTACACCCCACTTCTCTCAAATGACAGTACTATGACATGGACCTTGAGGCACACCTTGCACCAATAATACTTCTACATAAAGTGGGGATTTGTCTAAAATCTAACAAGTTTATGAATGATCTAGGGGAATCAATTTCATAATGAATTTAATTCTAAATAATGTAAAATAAAAGCATGAATTTTGTGTCCATATCACTTGGCTTGTTGCAAAAAGGTCTAGTCCTTTTTGTAAATATTACATCTTGTTATTCACTCAATGTAGTGTGATGTCCAAAGTGCCACTATGTCCTATGTGCAACTCCAAAGGATCCAAATGAAGTCAATGATGGGAGATGAAAATATAATTCAAAGCTTCCATAAAGAACTTGTAGGAGGTGATGAAGTCCCCCTCACAAGATAAAATGCATAAAAATAAAGCAAGCATGAAAGTAGAAAGACTTTAAGGTCATTTTCAAGGTCACCCAAACTTTGATGAGTTTTTGGGGAGTGCTTTAGATTAATTTATTTCTAAGCCTTAGACTAGGCTACTTTCAATAGGAATGGCAATTTTGATTCCAAGGGTTCCCTATAGGGGACAAGTGGAAGAGCATACATGCAATATTCCTCTTTTTTCTAAACAAAAAATTGATTAAAAAACTATTGCAAACAAGAATTTGACAAGTTTATTCAATTTTAAGCCTAAAATGAAATATTTGGTGGTGTTAATTTGACCCCTTGGTCTTAGTTGTAATCTTTTTGAAACATTCACCAAAAACATCTAATTTTTGTTAAACATCCAAAACAAGGTTCCTAATCAATTTTTAAGCTTGCAAAAGTGATTTAAAGATGTTTTGAGAAAATATCAAACTTGATCCTATAGAAAAAAAATTAGCATGTCCTTTAGATTTGAAGCTATTTTGAGTTTAAAACAATAAACTTTGGAAAAAAAGCTCTTGAGTCTGTGTTTTTGGAAAAACATAGTGATCAACATTGGTTATTACCACTGACATTGGTTACTCTAGCTAACTGAGGTCTGGCCAATGTCATTTTTGCTAACCAACATCGGTTAAGATAGGTAACTAATGTCAGTATTACTTGCTAACATTAGTTACTACGTAAAACCATGGCAAGCAAAAATGGCAAAATAAAGTTAGAAAATCAATTTACAAGAGTTTTAAGGGGTCAAATAAATATTTTAGAGTTACAAAAGGATCTCCTTCAGGTGTGAGATGCATCTAGTCCCATAAGGAGTGCCATTATTTGATCTAGGAATTTGACTCAAGAGAGGATGGTTAGTATGGTGTTAGTTCCAAAAGGAAAACAAAATGAAATAAACACACTAATAAAATAACATCTCTAGGCCTAGACACTAAGGAGAGCTTAGTTAACAAAATCAAATGATAAGCACAACTAAAAAGCAAGGGATCAAATACAAGAGTTCCTTCACCTTCCTTGGATGCTCCAAATGCTTTTGTAGTGGTAGCTTTCTTGGCTTGTGCTCATGAAGTCCTTAGCAATGGAATATTGGATACCTCCATATCTCCTTGGCACCTTTGGCTTGTGGCTTGGCTTAGCTTGGAATCAATTTGGCATGGTAACACTAATTACTTGAAGCTTTTGGAACCAATTTGGCATTATAACTTTGAATCAAAAAATCTTAGAAATGATGTTGTGAGGCCTCTTATTTATAGATTTTTTATTTGATCAGAATCAACCTCAACCATCCATCTCAAGATTGAGATGTGTGGTTAAGGATTAATTCGATTTTTGGAATTAAGTTTGTAATTATCCTCATCATGACATTGTAATAAGGGGAAATTAAGAAGAATGGAGGGCATCATGGATGGCATTGATGAGGTATGGGAGGCATGAATCTTGATATTTGTGGCATTTATGGCTTATAGATGTCTTCCTAATAAATGAGATCACTTGATGATGCAATTATTCAATATTCATTTCTAAAAACAAGTATTTAACAAGTTTCCATGGAATTATTAATTAGGCCTTGATTTGGGTTTTTAAACTCTTAAGCATGATTAAGCACTTTGTGCACAAATTACTCAAATTGATCAGACTATCTTGTTATTGGTCAAAAATTTGATTGGATTAGAATTGGAAGGTGTTGTTAGATGAGTTGGAGACGTATTCCCATTTAGGAAGTTACCAATAAAAAATAACAAAATCACATGTCTTGTGTAAAATATATGATAGGGAAGATCAATCTAGAATACCCAAGTATAAATTTTGTACTTTGACTCAGAATGAACTAATCAAAATTAGCTAGCCCATAAATTGTATTGCCCCATTTAGGGATACCCTAGCCAAAATCGGCACTTGAATATGTTAGTTTCACATCATTTAGCATGTTTTAGTTTTTTTAGGCCATATTGTGCATTTTGGGTAGAAATTAGCCAAAATCCTAATTAGAGGTTATTGGTGGCCAGTTTTAGGTGTCTACAAAATAGAGATATCTTGGTAGAGTTTAATCATGCCCATGAGAGGGATATCAAAATAGGCTTGAAAGCTTGAATATATATAAGATGAGAGAGAGAGAGACAAGATATTGGTGTAAAAGGGAGAGGAAGGAGTCCACTCCACATTAAGTCAAGTCAAAATCAATTATAACTTGTAGTAAATAGTCCTTAAAATATATCTTCTATGTCAAATGCATTACATGTTCCTTGAATGAGCTCTTTTGTATTAAAATGAGGTGGTGGGCCCTTTTGACTTGTTCAAATGTTATTGAATGTTTTATACACCATAAATTTCTAAATAAATCCATTCAATATGAGATCAAGACATGTGAAAATCCTTATTCATGCTTTAGAATTGAAACATGCATTGATTGGTATTTAAAAACTAGTCAACACATGATGATGGGCACTTAAGACTAGTCAACACCTCCTTTAGCCCTTCCTTGCATGAATTAACACTTTAATATTTAATGGGAATGATAACTCCACATGAAGAATATATATGTGGCATGACAACTTTGTCTCAACTCCTTTGATATCTTTTGAATGCCAATTTCAACTTCAATTGTTTGATCAATTAGGCCAAATAGGGCTAATAATTTAACTTATTGCATTTGATTAAAATTATAACATGTATTAAAACATTGAAACCTTAAAATTAAATGATATTTATTATTGAAAAAACTCCTCATATCATGAGATAGGTCCTTTTGATGAAGAAACACCTACAACTTAGTCAAACTAGTTAACTAGGTGAAACTGCCTTCATTTCCTATAGACTGGCTATTTTGAAGTAGCTCACGAAGGAATTTAAAAGCTTGGTTTTAACCACATAATGGATTTAGGAGGAATAAAAAGTGCCAAACTTCACTCTCCATGGATTGGAATCCATTAAACTACCTTTTAGCTCTCCTTTTATCACTTTTTCTTCAAAAAACTCCATTTTCTACCATGATCCATATAATTCCATACAATAAAGTACCATTGATGGGACCATATCTGATTTAAGTTAATTTTTAAGAGGTTTTAAGATGATTAATGTGGTTTTGGTTGCATAAAAATTGACTTTTCTCAAAATTGGTCTTTATGAGGGTTTGGGAGGGCTTTGGAGTTAAACCTTATTAATGATGGTGCATAAAACACAATCCTCCAAACCCAAACTTATTTCCATGAATATATATTGTATATACCCCCTAAACTTCCTATAGAATATTTTGTTCCCATGTAAAAGGTATGAAAATATACCTACATAAAGAAGTTTACATGTAGGGTTTTGATTGTATTTTGGACATGCTTATGCTCTTAGAGATTATTAATAAACTATAGCCCATAAACTAACCTCAATTTTTAATTAATTCTAATCTAATAGTGTTCATCAAAACATTCTGATAGTATTTGTCCAAACTCTTCACGTGGTGAAAGATACAAACACTTCAATAATTAGTTTGAATGGGTTTCTTGACTACAAAATTCAAATTTCTCGTTATGAATGAATTTGATCTTTCCTTGTATTCTTATATTATTTAATTCAAATTAATAGGACTTTTACCATATAATTATATCTCCTCATTATGTCATCTTGGTTTTCATAGGTCTGTAAATGCCTTATGTTGTTATAGGCCTTATAGGTCTTAAGGCTAGTTTTAGACTTGTTATTGAGTTTTGATGTTAAAAGAAATTTTAGGTGATAATAAGGATTTTAAATATTCATATAATATTATATCACCTATTTTTAACCTTCTATGACTACCCTTGAATGCCTAAACTCAACTTTTAACTTCATGCTTCTTAGAACTGCTTGTAGGAATGAATGCTTGCTTGTGTGTTTGTATGGAGTTTTGAGTGTGATTACCTATAAAAATGTGTATGGATAATAAAAATAACTCTCATGCTTTAAAATACATTCCATTATCTTAAAACCCTCTACCACACCTTAAAACTCCTCAAAAAGCCTACCTACTCCAATGGTGACTATGAATGGACATGTAGGTGACTGTGTAAAAATAATGGGCACTTACACCCATTTTATGACCCTCAAAATGTCATGGGAGGATTTAAAAATTTGTAATTATGATTTTCACCAATTTTTAGGTATTAATTCCACCTATAGGTACCTATAAACCTTAAAATTGTCTCAAAAATGCCTTCTAAGAATTGACTATGTGTAGGTTATGTTAGGCATGACTGTGTTTTTATTCTTTCCACCTTGATTTGGAATTGATCATGGTGATTTTATTTTATTATTACATGAAAATAATCTCTTTTTAGTGGTCTCATCCCCATTGTTTACATTTCAACCTTATGCCACCTATATCAGACCTAAGCTCCTTCAAGAACCTCATTATGACTATGTTATTCACTATTGTAGGTGTACATTTAAAAGAAATGGAGGTATTTAGTAAAAATTTCATTCTTATTGGTGCTTTATAGACCTTCATAAACATTTAAAACCTCACATGCTCTTGATAGAATATTAACTTCTTGCATTACTCTAAGGTTCACATAGTGTCTTTTTACATATAATAATGTGTGTACCATTCATTTCATGATCTTAGTAGTGTTTTAGTTCTCTAGATAAGTTTTGAAGATGAAAAATTGTCACTTTATTTTCATGATATTTCTTCATATGTCCACCATTGACTTGAATGGTCTTGAATTTTCATTTTAGTGCGTATGATTGTGTGGAGCTAGACTTCAAATCTGTATAGTTGTAGGTTATTATTTCTATGTATAGAGCTTGACTATAGCTAATTTAGAGTCCTCTTCATATGATTCTTGATGATAATGTTATCTCTTTGTTCAATTGAAACACTTTATTAAGGATAAAAATACTTTATATACCACTATGTATGATCTTGATACAAACATTAAGAGAAGCATGTATTAACATGGCTATAGGTGTGTATATAATAGTTGACCTAATTGTAGAACTTTGTTGGAGTCATCTATAACATGAATTGACCTCATTAAAATCCATATCTCACTATTGGTACTCCATCCCATTTTGAAACTCATTATTATGAAAATAGATTTTTTTCTTAATATTTCAAACTTGACTGTGCTTTTGTCATTGTGGGTCCTTATACAGACTGTAGTAGGGATCAAAGACGCTTAGGGAGTTTGAAAACACATAAGGTTTCCATGATTCCTTTAATGTTGAAATGGTATTATCTCTATTAGTCTTAATAAATAACATGAAGATCAAAACTTTGTAGTCTCCTTAATAGCATTGTCTCCCTTCTTGGATATAGGTTATTCTTTAGGCTAGCTGTAGGTATCCATTTATGCTTCTTCTACCCTATTTAAGAACCTAGAATTTAATTCTTCATGAGATATATTATTTATGTTACCAATCCTACTATTTAGTTATGCATTTGATGGTCCACTAGCCTCTATAATCGTAAATAGGCCGTAAGACTAGACTACCATGACATTTTGACTACTGTAGCCTCAATATAGGCCTATAGGTAAATTTTTATTTTTTAAAACACAGTAGCAGTCATTAAAACTATGATAACTTATACAATTTGCAATGAAATTTAAAAATTGAAAATGTTATGAAAAGCTACAACAAATTCGCACCAAACCTAGACATGGTTTGATGTGATTAGTTACAGTCTAAGATCAGTTTTAAAAAAACCAATAGGGTTATTTAAGGACAAAGAATGAAAATTTGCACTTTTTAGACTTGCTCCATGAAGCTCCAAAATGTACCTATAATAGAAACTTCACCATAATACCTATATGTCTATAATAATTTACACTCCTAAAATTATATATTTTCCTAAAAAAATCTCATAACTTTCTAAATAGAATAATCTCACAATTCTCACAACTCAAAGGGTTAAATCCGATACCTCTCATACACAAACTCAAACTATAATTTTTATCCTAACTCTCTCATACAAAAATATATGGAAATAGACCTAGAAATATCTCAGATACCATATGTTAGGAACCTAGGGCTCATAATTCACAAAATGATAATCCAAACTATATATATTAAACTCAAAATGTTGATTACACACACAATATTTATTTTATGGAAGGAATAACTCCATATCACAGGCCTCTTCGAGGGGGATACTTCCTTATATTAATTCATAATTACAATTATTCTTCTCAAATGCCCTTATAATGACCTAATCCCTATTATTTATACTATTCTAATATACCCAACTCCTTATTCTTATGTATGTGGTATTAAACTACTATTCACTACTCTACTATTTATGCTACTAATCTACCCCTCCCTAGGTATATTACATAAGCACTTATGGTAGTCTCCTTCACTTATGATATGAATTAAGTCATAAGATGGGTCATCATCCGTATTGATTTTCCATCTTCACTCATGTATTTGGATCATGATTACAACCTCAAAAAGTGACTGTATCTTCCTCAACTCTATGTGGCTATGTATGTCCATTTGTATAGACAAAGTATTAAAATGTCCTTAATAAAGGCTCAAAATATGATATGATCATTTTCCTTCTCTTTTTTTATCTTGAGGAGGTAGTTTGATCAAAGACCTTCAAAAGACACCTTCTTTATCTGCCTTCATTTGTACTTCATGAAAAACCATTGACTATACTTTGTTGTTGTAGGTGATTATTTTTATGATATTTTAGTAGGGTTTTCAAGGTCCTTATAATACTTCATACTCATGATGGTCTCTATCCATTTTGACTTCTTAACAATTTTTTCATGGGACATGATAGGATGGAAGGGTGTTGAGATGATGAATGGAAGATGGAAACTTATAGAACTGAAGATGGAATGATAGATAAGATTTACAATAGTGAGGAATGGTAGTCACAAGCTAGTGAGGATGAAGGTAGAAAGATGCAAGTATTTAAGGCATGAAAATTGTATGTCAATACCATTTGGAAGATCTTAAATAATCATGATCATATCGTCTTCAAACCATATCAATTTTAAAACTTTAAAGGAGCACAAAATGATAAAATTGAAACCTAGGAGTTTTCTAAAAACTTAAAACATGTTAATTTTCCTTAAATTTTACTAAATAGTGAAACTTATGGAACTGAAGATGGAATTATAGACAAGAGTTACAACAATGAGGAATGGAAGTCACAAAAGAGTGAGGATTAAGGTAGCAAGATGGAGGTATTTCAGGCATGAAAATTATATGTCAAGACCATTTGGAGGATATTAAACAAGCATGATCATATCCTCTTCAAACCATATCAATTTTAAGGACTTTAAAGGAGCACACAATGATAAAATTGAAACCTAGGATTTTTCTAAAACATTAAAACATGTTAATTTTCCTTAAAGTTTGCTAAACAATGACTCCATGGAGATGATTTTGAGAGCCATTAATGGATTATTGGATATGAGGATTCATGAAATATTTGATGATATTTCTTGGAGGACATGTGAACATGATGGAGACCTTATCAAATAATAAACCAAGAAATCTTGATGTTGCTTTCTCTCTCTTGAACCATACAACTCCCTTCACATGCTTTTATACTACATATTTTCACTATTTTGACTTTTTGAGATATATTTGGACCTCACACATGTGGAAAAAAATGATGGATACCTTGGAATTTTTATTCATGTCCTTTAGAATCCCAATAAAATTTTATTGATATGATGCCCTAATTAGGAAATATTATAGAAAACCGACTACCTTCCTAGATGTAATATTGATGATGTATGCATTGAATTCAAATGGATGATTCATGGAGGATATATGACAAATTTGAGAACCACTTACTTCATTATTAATCTCTCTGAGTGTAATTTATATTTCCAAAATTATAGACCTAGATTTTCTCTCTCATGGTTGTACCACTTGCACACCTGAAGAGCTCTCCCTATGTGTAAATAAGCAATATGACTAGAGGGAACTAGTTTTGGGCCTATTTTACTTATTTTTTATTTTAACCTATTTTTGAAGACCTTTTATGCCCTATTATTCAGGTTTCAAACCTTTTCTATATGGAATGGTCATATAAGTCCATACTTGTGCATGAAAATGCATTGGAATAGCCTTCTCTTTACCTTTTCATAAAACTTAAGACTTGAAACACCAATTTTAGGGAAATACAAGGATAAAACAATTAATTTATCATGATAACATAAATATTAAGTATTTTGACAACTTTACATGGGTAAATTTGGCACATGGGAATCTAAAAATGGGCCTTATTAGGCTTAAACTTGCACTAAATGATGTTTTCAAGACATGAAAATTTAGGAATAAGGTCAAGTCATGTATATGAATGTATTTTAAGGTTAATTAGATAATTTAATAGCATTTTGACTCCATATTTAACATTTAAAGACCCAAAAACTTCATTTTTAGTCAAACTACATAGGGTTGACCAGCAAGTAGAGGCTCATAACAATCTCCTAAAAAGTTTTGAATTATAGGGGTTAGTATTTGGCCTTAACAGGCCAAATTATGAAAACCTACTTGAGCTACAGATTCATAGGTTACCCCTCTAGGGTGGCTATCATAATTAATAATGAATAAAAGGAAATAAATGATGTCTCTTAGCACTCTAGAATTTGGTATTTTGAAGGCATCCAAACGATCAAAGATATGCCCCAAGATAATCTCCCAAATATCATATGATGCAATAGGGGAAAGATATGTGGAAATTATAGTTCTCCCATTGGAAAAACAAAAGGAAGATCTAGTGGTGGGGGATTACCAAATATCTAATGTACACCTGGGTCATCCAACAAGAGAAAGACTAAAGTATGATGTTCAGTCAAGCATAAAATCTCTTTTTGATAAGATAGATAATGACAAGGTCACTAAAGATGAATTGAAGAATAAATTTGAGTAGTTGATAACTACCTTGAATATGTTTATTTATCCAATAACCCAATCAACTTAGTCTCTTTTTTAATTCCCTAACAAAGAAACATTTGAAGCAATGATAGAGATTGATATCATGGGAAGGGCAATAAAAGAATGGGTTGATGAACTCATAATGAAAGGAAATAGAGTGAGAGAGCTAGAAATATATTATTATAAAACTTTGAAAGATGATCATGCAACTCTAAAAGTAGATATAAACAAATATGATGAAGTTATTGAAATACTGAACCTCTTCTTTCCAAAATTATAGGATATTGACCTAATTGAGACTGACACCCTCATATTAGAGAAAATATTGAAGTTTTTTATAGAGTACTAATATTTGGATAGGGTATCCCATTTTAGAATTAGGGTACTCACTGAGAGTATGAATAAGGCTAAAGCTACATGTGACCAAGCCAAAAATATAATTTATGAAAATAAAGATTTACTTGGTAAATTATCATATAAAGCAAGAGATCATTAAGATTAGCCCCTTCTTGTTCAATAGATTCATGAAAATTTCAAAGAGTTAATCAAGAGAGAATAAACATAGGATACAACTTTCAACTTGAGTTCCATCTACTGATTCATCAGATATCACAATACACTAGATTAGATGGGAAAAGACACACAAGTTTATACAACTACATCTAGAGAACTCTCTGAAGTGATATAAAAGTGTGAGATCATCAACCATTACACCCTTGGTCCTAATGAATAACACCTTCAAGAGATATTAAAAATCTTCTATGCTTATATTCAGAAGATACAAGCAAGAAAGGACAAGGATTCTTTAGAGGTCAAGATTGTGGATTAATTTTGTCAATATAAAATATTCTCTAAATTACATTTTTTATTTTAAGAAACATTGTAAAATTATAAGTTGTAAATTACAACTATCATTTTGACAGATCTTTTTGAGAAAGAACCACTTATTGTAATTGTCTTTTTGTCAGGATTTAACTTATAAAAGCTCATGTTGTAATTTACACTTTTCATTTTGACAAAGTTTGAATTGATTCACTTTCAAAATCTCATAATGTAATTTACACTTTCCTTTTTTGTCAAATTTGAATGACTTAAAAAGTTTTAAAAGAATTCACTTCAAATTACAAATTAGGTTTTACAAATAATAACCTAAAATACCTAAAATCATTCAATGTTTTCCAAGTAATGATTCTTTTGGCACCTCATTTCTTGGGAAAGGTAACAACACAACTCAAAGAAGAAAGGGTTCAATTAGAATATTTTAATGAATTTATCTACTCCTCTAACACTTGTTGAATTACCCAATAGTTACATGCTTATTTTCCACCCATCTACTCCACTAAGAATGCCATTTCAAGCTAAGGAAGAGGACATTTTCATGAAGTTTCTTGGATTTTCTTTCTCTAAAACTAGGAATAAGGATTTATTAACATCTTATCTTCTAATATAGTGTAATTTGTATAAATATGGGTAACCTAGTGTATCCCATCTATATTTTTGTTGTTAGAGAAATTATTCTAAATTTTGAATAATTGATCTATATGTTCTAACCTAGATAAAGTTAATAGATTGGAGTTTTGCCTTGCTTGTGTTGTGTCTTTTTTGTGTATGCATAGCTATTTGTCAAGTTTGTGAATGATTTGATCTTTGTTCTTATCATATAGATTAATATATGGTATTATTTTTTCCCTTTTGAAATAGTATTGATGAAAAATAAATAATTTTTTTCCTTATTTGATAAATATTCAAAAATTACCTTTGATTTCACAATTGTGCAAGATTGTGCATATTAAACATTCAACTATGTTTAAATAAATCAAACATTAATTTACACTATACTATTTGGTGTAATCACCATTTCTAGTTTTTAACCCATTCTAAAATTATTTTCCTCACAATTCAAACACTAGTTAGGAGAAATATCACTAAGAGGTAGTAGTTTCATGTGAAATGGTCATATACTAGTTACACTAAGCTTAGTGAAAGGATGCAGACCTTCTTTGGAGGTTCACCTTAATTTGTTAAGGTTTCATATATTGGAGGTGATGCCATTGTGTCATTATATTTTCCACATTATACAACTCATGATACTCATAATACTAATAATACAATAATGGTACAAAATCTAAGTGATAACAAGTACATTAGTTGTACAAATGATGAAAAATGTACTCTTGGTTATGTTGAATTTGCTTAACCAGGGGAGTTTTTTGGTTGTATTCAAATCCCAAGGTTAGAAAATGAATTGATAATTTACATAAGCCACATTATACAACATTTTGAGACTTGCAGTATAGAGATATCTAAAACATCTATCGTTAGATGGCCTTCTAACAAGATAGTAGACATTGAATGTAGAGTAATCAATTTACTATACATGACACCAAAGGAGAAAGAAATTGGAAATGTTTGGGAAGTATTTTATATTGAAGTCATTCCTTTATATTATTAGTGCAAAGGTATCTAATAAAATTAACTCATGCCTACAAATACTCAGGCTAAAAAAAATTAGCCATCAGCCAAGTGGAGTTTGATGAAAATATAGATAGTGAGATTACAATAGTATATGCAAATAAATGTTGTACCAAAACAAATTTTAGTCAATATTTTCATTTGATATGCTAAAATATACAAGGATAAATTTTCTTTATTCCACCACAGTAGATAAGAGGAAACATGTCTTGGATGCCCTTTTTCCTAATTTGTTTAAGAAAAATAAAAATAACTACCATTGAATTTTAGGAAATAAATATTTGTTTGAAAGCTTGGCTTAAAATATATGGATTGAAGAGAAGTAGTTTTTTACATTAAAATTTGTCACAAAAATGGGGAACAAAATGTATTCCATGTAGGGAGGTTTCAAAAAATCCACAAAAGAAGACAATAGCATTTAAATATTTATTAGACCAATTGGTGGATTATTTTTCAAATATTTCTCCATGATTAACATGTTAGGTAGATATAGACGGTTCATGAGAAAATTTTCAACATATTCCAACATATTTCAATCAATAGTTTCGAGGCACCACATCAATGCACAACTAGCAGATATGGAATATGAGACAATATCTCAACCAAAATTCAATAACATGTGGAGAACTAATTTTCATGATGTGACCATTGCCAAGTCTGATGACTTCTCTAGGTGAAAAATATGCATCTTGTTGACTCAACAAAAATTCTCTAGGTCCCTCTCTAGAAATTAAGAAGATTGTATCTATCAATATATTCATGATGCACTCAAATCAGATACTTTTTCCAAGACAAATTTATTACACACATAAATGAATGTCAGAGTAATACCTTGAAGAATGCCTCAATATCATTCATGAAAAGGTGGAATGTAAAAAAAACATTTGTGCCAAGGATAGTGATAAAAAGCAAAGCAATTACTAATAGAATAATAGAGTTATAAATAGTAGGGATTATAATACATGGTCATGGTGCAAGTGGATATGGGCATTTTTTACCGTATGTTTTTGGAGGGTCTAACTTTACTATCACCTAATTTAACAAGTGCTTTAAGGATATCAAAATAAAAATGCTAGATACTTATAGATCTTTACTATATAAACTTGGATATTCAAAATATCCATTGTATGATGCACATTTGTCTAATAATTGTTACCTTGAATGAAATAAATACATATAAGAAGCATAATCAATTGGTGCCTTAAAGAAACTTCCTTCCAATCTATACCTTCAACTAGAAAACTATTATTAGGATAATAATAACATGTACTTCCTTTCATCCATAATTATATTTAAATAATGTTGAATCTTATATGGAAATAATATTACATTTAAAAATTCACAAAATCATGTTTTTTAGAGGTTTGTGTTGCAATATTTATCTCTCCTTGTCTACAAAGGTGTTTTACTCAATGTCGAGGTTGGATTTGTCCTTGTAGAACATATCCCACATTTGGAAACTTGTCTGAATGTATAAAGAGGAAAGATGTATGGAGAGTGGGAAAAATAATGGATAGTTATAGGACAAGTGAAAATATAAGAAACTTCATGCCATATTTGATTATAGTAGATTTCAAAGACTATGTTAATAGTCTAATTGAAGGGAATAAATGAAATACTAGGCTTGACAAAATGTCAATACTTTATTCTATGCATGGAGCAAGATAATCCCATTATGCATTGAAAAAACTCTATAAAAGATAGAAATTGCCCCCACTCCCCTGATTGCATTATGGGGAACAAAATAAAATGGTGAGCCAAATGTTCCAAAATGTAACTCAACAAAAATAGTTTTCAAAGACTTAAAAAATAGATAAAAGTTATAAGATTCCATTATTGAAAAAGTCTCAGATAGAAGTATAAAAAAGAGTGAAAAAGAAATTAAATATAACATGATTAAGTATGTATAGTAATTCAATGAATTTGGTTTGACTGGAAATAGTGAGTGGAAGGATCTAGCATATTACTTCTAAAACATCCATGACATAATGAAAGAAGACATGTTCCCTTCTAAAGTTGAACGTACAAGAGATTTTTGGCCTAGAAGTCACCATGACATACCCCTACATAGAGATATACATAAAATGGTTAATGATAGGACCCTTAATTTTGGAGTGGCATCTACAGATACATATGTTGGTATAAAAAGTAAAAGAATAAAAATTTCATTTGATCCAACTCAAGATGTGAAAAATAGAGATATGTTATTTGTCAGACCTAATGATTATAGAGATGAAATCAATATTGAGATACAACAAACAAATGGAGATATGGAATGAAGGGTAAAAATAGCCTAGTTCATCCCAGTTCATGTAGGGGAAAAAGATGCAAAAAATGTTGA
Organism: Torreya grandis; assembly: GCA_037957365.1. Taxonomy (NCBI): domain Eukaryota; kingdom Viridiplantae; phylum Streptophyta; class Pinopsida; order Cupressales; family Taxaceae; genus Torreya; species Torreya grandis. The sequence continues at coordinate 1,400,968 of JARHVA010000846.1, forward strand.
TTTTTTTTAAGGCTATTTGGACAAGAATTAGAGTCCAAACGCAACTAACACATCTTTACCATCCATAATTATAGATAGTATCATCTAAAATTTGAAACCAAATAAAAATTAGAGAGGTCATACACTTGTTCTAACTTATTTTTTTAAAGGAATTGTAATAGACTATTTGAATGCATCATCCCACTAGGCACTTTCAAAAATAGTGATAAAAGATTGGGAAATAATTTTTTCTTTTGTGACATTGGAAAATTTGAAATGGTGTTTCCTTAATTTTGGAATGATAAATATGAATGGTTTTTTTCAAAATTTAGTCCATTTTTGGGAATATTTAATGATTTATTATTTCATTTATTTATATTTATTTCTAGTGGTACTTCACATTTTGGGTCTTGGAAAATAGACTTCAACATTTGCATTTTATATTTTCTACTATGAAAATTAAGTATTTTGGTAACTATACATCTATTTAATGATATTTCACTATTAGAACACCCACTTTTCATTTTTGTGTTTAAAAATGGTCTTCATCTTTTGTGTATTCCAAATAGCAAGATCTCAGTTTGTGACTCACAAAAACCTCTTTAGATTTTCAATTTTTCAAATTAAACTTTGCATTTTGCATCCTTCAAAATGGTCTTTGGAAAATGATCTTCACAATTTGCACATCAAAATTTACACTTTGGATTTTTTGCATTACAAAAAACACTTTAGCATTCCCATGTTTATTAAAAGGTTTTTGGGGTTTATGCCTTAGAATGCCCTAGTTTGGAATTTACATGTCAAGATTTATTCTTTGGCATTTACATATCAAAAAATGGTATTTAGATTTTTAGTTTTTCAAATTACACTTCAACCAAACACCTAAAATTATGCCATGTGGTGTAATTTTGGTGGCTCAGTGGTGTGGAAGGATGACTAGTCCAAATAAAAGTCCCAAATAACATGAACACTCAATATTTAAATGCACATCAAAATATATATAACTTAACTATGTGGGAGATTATATTAATAATATAAACATTGAAAAGGTTCCCAATGATCTAAACACCCATAATTGGGCCACTTAATAAAATATCTATATCTCTCTTGTGAACACCAAAATCAACATGGGAAAACTAGTTTTTGAGCAATCAACATGTGGCATGTGCACAAATAAGAGATAAACTTTGACGATCATGAGGACATCACTTGAATATTAAACAAATATTTCATGATATAATCAACTATTGACACATTACATCCTAGTCATTCCAAGTGATTTAAATCACATATCACCAAAGTGCTCGATTGATGTATGAATTATTTTTCCTTAATAGATAAAACACCTAGGTTTATTATCTATAAATGCATGGTTTGTGAACTAGTTTGAAGGGTCATATAAATTTGATTGAAGATATTAAAAATACCATGGGCCCTCTGAATATATTTCACATTTAAATAAATGTGATTTATTTGTAATATGTTTAACTAATTTTTGATAAGTCCATTTAATTATTGATAATGCTCAATTTATTCTAGATGAGGTGAAAGAGGGATATATTGGAAATTTAATTGTTTCTGATATTTTTAACTAATTTTTAATTATTAAAAAATACATAATTTAGATACATGTAATTTTAATATATTTTATAGACATGATTTATTTGTGATATGTCCAACTAAATCTTGATCCAATCCAATTTATGTTTGATAGTTTTAAAAAAACTGATTACTAATTGTTTCTAATTATTTTAAATAAGTTGGACTTATTACAAATACATTAGATATATGTGATTTATTTGTAATAATTCCCACTAATTCTTGAAAATTCCACTCAATTCTTGATAAAGTCCAATTTATTTCTGATAGTTTTCAAAAAAATTATTAATTATTTTTTATTATTTTAAATAATTTGGACTTATTAAAAATATATTAGAATGATGTGATTTATTTGTAATAAATCCAATTAATTCTTTAGAATTCTAAGTAATTCTTGATGAAGTCTAATTTATTTATGATAGTTTTCAACTACTAATTATTTTTGGTCTTTTTAAATAATGTGGACTGATTACAAATACATTAGATAGATGTGATTTACTTGTAATAAGACCAACTTAATCTTGATACAATCTAATTTATTTTGATAGTTTCCAAAAATTTGGACTGTTGATAAGTCCATATTATCTAAAATAGTCCTTTCAAGGTAGTACACAAGCTCAAAACTAGTTATTATATAATAGACCACCTTATACAAAAAATTCTAACATTGCTAGCACTTCTAAAGCCCTTGTGCATGTGTAGAACACCATGGCATAGGACTATGAATGGATATTTGCATATGATCATCCACATAATCAATCCATATATAAGAATGGAGTTTTGAATCAAGCACCTACACTACAAATGCATCACGATGATAGGGGCAGTTGAACATTTCATTTCCATAAGGGGATGAATTGCAAATGCAAGCATAGGAAAAAGGTGAGTCTACTCGTATAAATTGGCAAGACAATGACTTCAATTATGTGAATCAAAATGAAATTCCATTTCCAAGAAGTAACCTAGTTAATTTCAACACAAGATTTAAAATGAGGTCAATGGGAGGAGAGTTATCTTCATTTGCACCCTCAACTTCTACACCCCAAGTTCCATGTGAAAAAATGAAGGGTAGAGATCCTAAAAGGAACTTCTAAATGTGCGTGGAAATGGTAATGTAGAAATAAGGTCAACCTTAGATTAGTCTATAAGTGTGAGAGGAGGTTTTCATTTAAAATCACAAACAAAATGGGCTCAAGTCCCCTTTAGCATAGTTGAGCAAATGAATAATATTGGTCTAAATGTAACTATGTGGGATGCTCTTGTTATTCCTTCTAAAATGAATTTTCTATAGGATGTCCTAGAGAGCTTCCAATCACATGAGATGTTATATATCTATCCTACTATTATAATCATATGTCAACAAAAGGAGGAAGAAACACATATAAAAAACAAACCATCCCCATTTTATATTTATCTAATTATTGGTAAGCATCTCATACATAACTATATGATAGATTAAAATACGTGTATCTCAGTGATGCCGATGAAAATTTCATACATGATAGGCATATCATGTTCTCCCATCTTGAAATGGATTTTTTGATTGGATAACATAGTAGTTAAAAACTATGCAGATCACCAAGGACCAAACCTCACTTTTCATGCATATTTGATCCTCTCCACTATGTAAGACATCATAATTATTAACTTGCCCCTGTAATTTTTTATATTCCTTTCCTAAGATTTCAATATCAATATGGGTGGTTATCTATCCCTAGATTGGTTACACATGCTACTCAGGACTATATATGGAATGAAGATGACCATTAAGGCTGAACCCATTTTTAGGAATCATATAGAGCCATAATCTCTTATTATAGCTAATATAAATTGCAATGTGTTCAACCAAGAAGAGAATTCAATTTTCCATGATAATACCACACCATTTGAGGGGATCCTAAATAAATTTTTTGACAAATGGGTTCATGAGTAATGTGATTTCAACCCATATATTGATGTAAAATAAATTGGGCTAAGTACATACTACATTATCTAAGAGGACCCCTTATTTCCAACTCTCATAGAAGTGCAAGAGGATCTTGAGGGCATGTTGTAGTTATATTTTAATGGCTACCAAAGTAAAAATATTTTATGGGCTAATGTTGTAATGATCTCCCCCCAAAAGGATAAATATTTACACACATTCAATTTAAAGTTTAGTTGTATAAATAATGTCATCGATTATGAGGTATTGATCTAGGGTCTCTAATTGGTGAAAAATAAAGGAATCAAAGTGTTGAAGGCATTTCAAGATAGTGAACTAGTTGTAGATTAGGTCAAAGTGTAGATCATGTCCAAGAATATTCTTCTAAAAGATTAAAAACATAGGGTACGGGACATAATCAAGGGATTCAAAGTGTAGATCATGCCCAACAATAGTCTTCTATAATATTACAAACATAGGGTATGGGACATAATCAAGGGATTTGATCCTTTCAACATCTATTCTATACTTCAAGTGTATAATGATGATGCTGATAGGATAATAACTTTAGGTACATAGTGTGACCTCCCACACAACATAAGGAATGAGTCCAAATAACTTGTAAAGCTTGTGGTTATACTGGTAGTCATAGATAATGCAAGTAATTGGTAGGTGTTTGAAAGTGACAAACAAATTATTAACTTATTAGAATACAAAGCTAAATTATGTGTCAATAAATAATCATAGCTCTAAGCCTAATATGATGAAAAAATATTTCAACTAAAGGGAAATAAATTACCTATGGATTTGGTCTTGCTATAAATCATCTTAAATTATGAAGACCAACTCATGGGCAAGAGAAGACACATGATGGTTAAGGAATAAATATTTAAGCAGGTAATCATCTCTGATAATAAGTTCTTAAAGTTTGATAAGGTGTGTTCCCCATATGAAATCAAATAATTCATCAAGATAATTATAATAAAAAATGATACATTTTTCATGGATCTACCAAGACCTTAGAGGCTTTGACCAAGATTAACCTAACATACTATTGAGCTTGACCCGTAAACCAAGCCAATCAATTAGAAGTAAAGACTAGTAACCCCCAATATTAATCCCATAATGATGAAGAATATCTCAAATCTCATAGAGGCCAATATAATATTTATAGTCAAACATTCTTCATGGGTGGCTTATCTAGTTCCAATGCAAAAGAATAATGGGGAAATCTAGTTATGTATGGACTTCAAGGATTTAAGCAAAGCATCCCTCAAATATCACTACCCCCTCCCACCAATGGAAATTTGTTTGTAAATAGTCATAGGTGCAGAGAGGTTTTCACTACTATATGGTTACTCATGCTATAACTAGATACTTGTGTAGGAGTATGATCAATATAAAATCATATTCACTACTAAGTGGGGTACCTTTTCATACCATAATATGACCTTATGATTGAAAAATGTGGATTCCACATTTCAAAGAGTCATAGATATGGAATTTAAGGGGATCTTCAATAGTATCATTCTAGTCTACCTTGATTATATCACTATCTTATCCAAGTGTGTGACAGATCATTTAAACCATTTAGAGTAGATCTTTGAAAAGTTCCAATAGTTTTGGATATCTCTAAACCCAAGTAAGTGTATATTCCTTATCCATGAGGGAAAACTATTGGATCACATCATCTCCAAAGATAGGATTACAATTGATTTTGAATGAGTTGAATCCATTCAATCTCTTCGTCTCTTGGTTTATAAGAAAGGCATTTAGAGATTCTTAGGAAAGATAAACTTCATCATAAGGTTTGTACCAATTTTTATTCTCTAACCAATCCCCTCATAGAGATTCTCAAAAATATGTTGCATTTAGTTAGAACCACAAAGGTAGGAGAAGTTTCAAGTCCATCAATCACATCATCACATAATCTCCCACTTTGATAAACCCTGATTATAGTAAGTACTTTATCATTTATGTATTTCATAGAGTTGAAGGCATCTCATGCATTTTGATGTAGTAAAACAATGACTAATTAGAGTATCTTATTATTTTATTTAGTTAGGCACTTATATATTATGATCTACACTAAATTTTTGTAGAGAAACACACCTTCATATTTATAAGAGTGATTAATAAGTTCTGGCATATGCTCTAAAACAATATGATTCAGCTCATGCTTTTGTACTCTAGTATAAAAGAGATTCTATTTAGTAAGTATATTATCAATAAGAGAGATGTTTGGATCACAAATGTGATAGAGTATGGTGTAGATATCCTAATCATCAAGCCAGTGTGAGGGAAAGTACTATGCAAATATATAGAAAAGGTTTAAAATTTTGAAGACAGAGTAATATTTACACTGTGTGAGAATTTACCAATATACCATTATACCCCAATAGTTTAGACTCAAATCATGAGGATATTCATTCAAAATAGTGCATATCTACATGACCTAAATAAATATAAGCATAATAAATTTTAGTTATAAGATATTCTTTATGTTCTTATTATTGGTGTGTTATTCAGAAGAGATATTAATAGAGTTCTCTTAATACATATAGAATAGGATCAGGAGACCAAGATCCTTAAATAATTTTATGATGGGATATAAAGAGGTCATTACTCACCTAAGACCATTACCATTAAAATCATGCAAGGTGTCTATTATTGGCCAATTCTATTCAAATATTCACATGCATGGGTGTGAAGCTATAAGAAGTGTGAATTCTTTATAGGCAATAATAAATTAGAATCCCTTCCCCTGTGTCCAACATAAGTTGACTAGTATTTTGATCAATGGGGCTTGGAATACGTTGGAATGATAAATTCAATTTTAAATGTTGGGCACAAATTTATCCTCATAAAAATTGACTACTTCATAAGGTAGATAGAAGTAATAATGCTTAAAGATGCTAATGAGGATTCTATTCTATATTTATATGAAATCATTATAACAAGATTTGGTATTCCATCCACTATTATTTATGACAATGCAATGGATTTTTTTGGAGCTAAAATCAATAAATGGGAAGTCAAACATAATCCACCTAAGTACTTACTCAAACTATTACCCTCAAGGTAATGGACTAACTGAATCAATTAATAAAAACTTGATTTACATCATCAAGCAAACCATGGAGGAAAACCAATGATCTTGGTACACTAAACTCAAATAAACCCTTTAGGTAGATCAAATAATGCTAAAAATGGTGTCAGGAAATTTGCCTTTCATTCTAGTTTATGGGAGGAAATCAAGTTTTTCTACATATCTTGATTTTCCTTCATTGGAGCTATCCCATCAGTTGGAATTAGTTTGAGAGATCCCATGAAATTAATATTTTATTAGTTAATGAAGCTTGAAGAAATAAGGGCTCATGCCATGCACACTATGGAGCTTCAATAGGCATAGATAAAAAATACATTTGATAGAAAAAATGAAGACATAATCTTTGATGAAGGAATATTAGTACTCAAATAGGATAAAAAGGGAAAAATCTAGGAAGAATATAATATTTGATGCTATATGGAGCAGCCCATACACCATAATTAATTAAAAACAATCCAACACCTTCCACCTTATAAATCCAAGTGGGGAAGTATTACCCATACCTATCAATGGGATTCATCTCAAAAACTATCTATAATCATAATGTGTATTTTATAAATAGTAGATTATATGTCATAATTTCACTAAGTGTCATGTGCACATACTATTACTTATATTAGTTTCATTTCCTACAAGTGATTATATGTAACATCTTACTTATATTAAATTTCCCATCCTCTAAACACCATTCAGTGCAGTTATTTTCTTTCCTTGTTCTTTGTGAAAGGTATCTCAATTTATTCTAAGGTTGGGTAAAATTGTCATAGTCAATTGTGAAAAGGATAAAATATCAAAGAGCTCTAGATGAATCCATACCCAATGGATTTCTTCAAAGGCTATTGGTCCCCTCTAAGTAGGAAAGAGGCCCATAAAGGTCACCAAAAATGTTGACTATTTAAGTCCCCCTAGTTTTTACAAAGCTCATAAGATCCTACAGAAGATGTACACACTTATGCAACCTTGATTTCCTTAGGGGTAAGCTTGCACACAAATGGTTCCCCATTGGTGCTCAAAGCTAAAAGTCAACATAGAGTCACACATCAGCTAAGTTTCAATTTATTCCTATTAACAACTCTTAATATTTTCCATGTACTTAATATATTTTTATCCTTTCTATCATGTATAATTATTTATGCACAAGTAAAGTATGGAGAGTTCTTAGACTTTAGAATATGCATGGTAAAATGCACAATGCATAATTTCCAATTTACAAGTGGGCACCTAAGATCTTCATCCTTATTATGTGTTTTTATTTAGGAGGCTCTTCATGTTTAAATGAATAAGTTTCATGCCCAATCATAGAGATCCACACTTATGCTCTCATGATTCATATGCTATGAATATGTGTTGTGCATTACCCCCTTCATATACTAATGTAAGGTCCCAAATATAATTCATAAACTTGAAAAACTTCTAAAAGTATCTAAGTGCAAAAGTAATTTAGGATTTATATCATTCGTAGAAGATGTCCTTCCATGTCATCACATAGATTCATATCTTCCCTATATTATTGTGAAAATATGTTGTAGCGAATTTCCTCCTGCATAACTTTATATGTGCACCATTTGTTTAGGATGAATTCAAGTATAAAGTCACACCTACAAAAAACATGAAATAAACATGCTCTTAAATATAGTTATTTGAAGTGTCAAAGATATGTAAGAACATAACATGCATAAAATCTAACAAAATTATTGTGTAAAATATTCATGCATCGCTAGCATAAGATCAACAAAGTCTAATTCATGAGTGAGTTTGCATATGATACTTGAGAGAGACACACATATATATAACTCTATCATGCACAAAAAGATGACATGGTAAAATCTAAAGAAAGCTTGCATAGTTTTTGCTTTAGTGAATAAATTTAACTACATTGACAGGTGGTGATCGTAAGTAAAGATGGTAGTTGGGCTTGATCACACATTAAGGGAGGATAAGCTAGAGAATAATCAGATGTAAAGATGTGGTCAGGGGGGTAGAACATGTAGACACATCTCCTTTGACTATAAAAGTGTACATATGACCTTGATTCACATGCATATTGTCTGAAGATCCAAGAATGACCTTCTAATTATTTCTATGAGCATATGTTCAGCCCAAATTGAATGAGCATAGTTTGTAATAGATATTTCAGAAGAGTCTAGTTCTCCTAGGTTATGAGAACCAACTTTTGAATTTAAGTTTCCAATCTAACATCTCAAGTGGTGAATTAGTCATGAAAGGTCTTCCTCAACTCTATATAAACCTTTATTTTCATTATGAAAAGAGCCCTCTCCTTAGTATGAAAAATCTTTTCCCATTGAATTTTTCAATATTGACTTAGGACTTGAAATTAATAACTAAACTACCTTTATTCATACTCTACATTCTATGCATATCAAATGGTTGTTGATATTTACATGTTTATGCTTATCCTTCTCATTGTTGTCCTCCCTTTGAACCTCTACATGGAATCAGAATCCTTACAAGTTTCATAATGTGTATAAATGGGTCTAATAACATTATTTATGGACCATCTATCATCCCTCTTAATTTCTTGTTAGGTTACCATACCTCCATGTGAAATACTTATGCAATGGGTGTCTAGTTTGAATACTATGTGTTTTAAGTTCCTTAGTTTTATTGTGATATCAAGTGGTTGAGATGCTCATGCTATTCTTGGTGCATCACCACTTTCCATTTCAACTACCATCTTACCCTCTCTCATCCCTTTTTCTTTATCAAGATTAGGTTTATCATTAGTTTTATATTTCCCTTTTGTTCTATGGATCTATGTGCTAGTCATAAATTAGGTGCACTTAGACTAGAAGGAAGACAACCTTCTCCAAAGGTTTGTCCCAAAGAGCGTAAGATTAAAAAACCTTTAGGGATGATCCCATTGTTACAATGAGGCATCAAATTACTCTTAGGCATTGAGGTATAAGGTGATTGATGAAAAAATGTTGTGTGGTGACCCACATGAGAGTTATTTTTATGTAGGTTAAAATTTCAAGTGACAACATTAACTTAAAATAATGTATCGTTGTATTATAGGAGAAGTTCATATCGTGTCTTTGTCCACTAGTGTGACTCTATTTTTATTTATTATGATCTGAATATAAAATATTAGATTACTTTTCCTCTATATGAATATTATTTGATTCTTTATGGAGCATGTTTGGATGGTCAAATCACTTAAAAAATAAAAAATGTGTCTTAGATAAGGACACAAATAAAATCAAATGCCTAGGGTGAAAAAATCACTTACAAAATAAAAAAACTCTCTCTCTCTCTCTCTCTCTCTCTCTCTCTCTCTCTCTCTCTCTCTCTCTCTCTCTCTCTCTCTCTCTCTCTCTCTCTCTCTCTCTCTCTCTCTCTCTCTCTCTCTCTCTCTCTCTCTCTCATGGTGCATGTTATTGTTTTAGTTTTATTGCATATCTTGAATGTTTGATTAAGTGGTTAAATAAAATAATAATATTAAGTAAAAGATATATAATATACTGATTCACCCCCCTCCTCTCATTATATTTCATGCTTAACAGAGTTATCTTCAAAAAAACCCTTTTTGATTGAGTGTTGCCTATATAGTGCAATTGGACCTTAAGCCAATGTAGTTATCCCTTTATGGAAGATCATATAGATATAATTAGAAATTTTGATTATAAAAATTGACAAAGGATTTCCTCAACTAACAATCAAATAATGTTAACTTGTCTAAGACTTTATTACTACACCATAACTACACTAGGGCTCTTTACTAAATAGATAGATGTTTTTGAAATTGATTTTGCAAGAGAGTGCTAGATAGAGTAGCTAGTGGATTCATGTGAGACACTTGATGTTATCTTATATGATAATATCTAAATTATTTTTGATAATTAATATATTTTAATGTATGGGAAATCCATTAGGAAAAGTGTCATTTTTAAAAACTAGTCATTAGAGCATGGGAGATAAGTCTGTACTAGTGAATAGGTGTGTAGTGCATCCATATTTGCCTAGAATGAATAAAGTCTTATTAATCAATAATTAAAATAAATTATATACTAATTAGGGATGAATATTAATAAAGTATATAAGTATAGATGATTTTTATCAATAACTTTAAGACTTTTAAGAATTTTATATAGATAAATGGTTATCAAAATGGTGAGTTATCTAAGCAAGGTAAATATGTTAAGGGCAATCATTTTAAATCATTTACCACCGACCACCCCTGCGCCCCTCTCCCCCCCCCCCCCACACCTTATATTAATTAATAAATTACTAAATTAAAATAAATGTGATACATAAGTGTGTATACACACTTTCATAGAGATGTGCATATCCCCTAGTTGATGCATGTGGAGAAGTGTTGAATTGAGAGTGGTCATCCTAATCTAAAGAATTAGTGTATATGCTTGATTTGGAAAGATGTATACTCCAACCATCATAAGTAATATATAATATGTGAATATATGGGAATAAACAAAATGGTTCACTAAAGTGCAACCAAAACATTGAGTGTCACTAAGCTCTCATATGAATCACTTACTGAACTAAAAGATAAGAGGTGGGAGCTAGTACATGGATAACTAAAGTGAAACCAAGAATGGAACATCACTAAGCTCAAAGATGGTTCACTTGAAAAATATGAATCACACCACAAAAAATGGATCTATAATTGAATTCTAAATTATTTAAACTTGATACTTGATTTCTGAAAAAGATAAAATATGATTTTTACAAAGTAGTATCTTGTTAATTAATGTATATCATGCCCCATATACTGTATAGAGCACAAAATTTGATCTTTTGAAAACTATTTTAATCCTTTTAACCATATTCATATAATTATTTATCTACTCAAGTAGCTAGATGAGTTGAGTGCATAATTATGCCGAATGCCACCATGATTTGAAAACTCTAATTTTTGTTCATTGTAAACTATCATATCTAAGAATACATTACTTGTAAAATCCCATTGTGATGCCCCCCTTTGAGATTATGGAGATTGATTTAAAATCACTTGTCTCAAAATAAGAAGTGAGATCATTTATGAAGCATAGATAAACATGTGATATCATTTGCATATGGTGAATTTTTATTGAAATATTATAGATTATATATATATATATATATATATATTACATCATGTAAGTTTCATATATCATTGTGATAATGAATTAATATTGAAAAAAATTATGACTGTTGCATGGTTTTTTAAACATAGTATATATAAAATTTGAAGCATTGAAACATATAAATAATATGTGCATGATGTGTATCATGGCACCATAGAAAATAAGTAGATGCATAGTAGTGGATGATAATAATAATAATAATAATAATAATAATAATAATAATAATAATAATAATAATAATAATAATAATAATAATAATAATAATAATGGAAACATAGTAGCTAAATAGAATTTGTGAACTAGGAATTTGACTAAGAAGAGGAGATTAGTATGGTGTTAGTGAATGAAACTAAATCAAAAACACACTAAGATAACATCTTCATGCCTAGTTAGTAGGGTGAGATTAGTAAAAAAAATACAAACACAACTAAAAAGTAAAGAAAAACAATAAGAATTCCTTCACCTTCCTTGGATGCTCCAAATGCCTTTGTAGTAGTGGCTTGCTCTGCTTTGTGCTCATGAAGTCCTTGACAATGGAAGCTTGTCTACCTCCATCTCTCCTTAGAACCTTTAGATTGTGGCTTGGCTTGGCTAGGAATAAATTTGGAATGGTAACACTAGTTGTATGAAGATTTTGGAACCAATATTTAATTATAACTTTGCACAAATTAATCTTAGAAATGATGTGGTAAGGTCTCTTATTTATAGATTTTTGAGATTGATCAAAATCAACCTGAACCATCCATCTCAAGATTGAGATGTGTGGCTAAGGATTAATCCAATTTTGTAATTAAAATTGATAAATAGGCTCAAATATTTGGGTAAAGGAGCAATTAAGAGGTGTGGAGGGCTTTGATGAGGCATGGGAGGCTTGAATCTTGATATTTGTAGCATTTATGGCCTAGGGATGTCTTCCCAAGAAATGAGGTCATTTGATGATACAGATATTCAATATTTATTTCCAAAAATAATTATTCAACAAGTTTCTATGGAATTATTGATTAGGCTCTAATTTGGTTTAATTATCTCTTAAGCATGATTAAGTACTTTATGCAAAAATTACTCAAATTGATCAGAATGCCTTGTTATTAGTCTAAAATTTGACTAGATTAGAATTAGAAGTCAATGTAAGCTGCATTAGATCTGTTATCCCATTTAGGATGTTTCCAACATAAAATAATAAAGACACACATCTTTTGTAAGAGATTTGATAGGAAAGAGCAATCTAGAGCACCTAGGTGCAAAATTGGCATTTTGAATCAAAATGATTTGATCAAAGTTAGTTGGCCCATAAATTACACTACCCCATTTAATGATACTTTGGCCAAAATTGGCACTTGAATATATCAGGTTTAAAGATTTTAATGTGTTTTAGTGTTTTTAGGCCAAATTATGCATTTTGGTGGAAATTGGTCAAAATCTTGGTTGGAGGTTATTGATGGCCAGATTTAGGTGTCTATAGTTTCCCCCTATTTGGGAAGGCATTTCAAGCTATATTCACATCAATGTCTTCTCAAATAATGAGATATGGCCCGTATGCTAAAAATAAGATGATGACTAAAGAACAAAGCTCTAAATGATTTTAGGTAGCCTAGGATGATGCCCCTTCGAGGGAGTGGCCATCACAGTTGTTGATGGATGGTCCCTCAAAAATAATCAAGAAGAAATGTGACATTAACATGTGGTTGAGATTAATCCAAATGATAAAATGCATGCATGCATTGATTTAAAAAAGATGCTCATTTTCCCAAAGGTAGTTAAAATCAAGAATAAAAGTCAAAATAATGATTTGCTCGTAAGCAGTTATAATCATTATGAGGACCTAAATTGGATAAAGATGATGGCACCCTAGTTAGGGATAATTAGCAAACATAACTCAAAGATATAACCTAGAATATATATTAAATATGAGTGAGTGTAAAGTGATGAAAGAGATGGATAGAAGAATGAGACCAATCAATAGAATGATTCAGTTGTACTTTCCAATGAGGAGATGCTCATCCTTATTAGTAATGATACAACTAGAATGGTCAATGGGTTAATTTGGATGGAAGGATTTACCAAGGTACTAAGGAGAAATTTATGTGGCTCCATTTATTTTACACTTTCTTAAAGATAATTTTTGATATAACATGTGATAGTAAGCATCATGATAGAACACCATGAAGACTTAGCTGAAATATGTATAAGGACTAACTCCTGATATCCAATAAACACTAAAAAATAATGCACTAATGATAAAAACCATAATGACAATGTTAATGGATGAATATGGATGGACTCAAGAACAATGCTTTCAAGGAATCACCCAATGAACACATATAGACTGAGTCAAGGCAATAGTATTGAAATCAAACAAAAAAGTAAGTGAATAAACAAATAAACAAATTGAAATAAACAAACAAATAAAAAGCCTAAAAACAAAAGCAAAAGAAATCATCTTAACAATGACCATGCCCTAATAAGGTGGATCAAAGATAATTGAATATGATTAGATAAGACAAAAAAATTTTGGATTTTTTAAATGTTATGAATGTTTTTGGAATTTTGAGGTATCTTAACTTGTTAGACAATGACAAGATACTTTCTCAAAAAATGGTGAGAACGTCTGGCTTAGGTTTCTCATAAAATGGCGAGAGTGTATAGAAAGTAGGATTGAGATGACCTCAACATGAATTGAGCATAACCTAAATAGTCCTAAAATAACCTCAAGTCATATTAATTCCACCCACACAAGGGGTGATTAAAAACCAACTAGGTCCCAACAAGTTCTCAATGTTGGTAAATGGTCAGTCAAATGGAAACAGTAATGGCAAGGTGATGTGATAATGTATGGTAAATAAGTGTTACCCCTAATTTGCCCATAGGTATTTATAATTAGGATACAATGACATAATTCAATGATACTAATTTTCCCATAGGTAGTTATAATTATTAGAAAGACTGGTGAAACACTGATTTATCCATAGATGGTTATAATCAGACCCACATAAACAAATTTGATAGGATGAAAGATATCTTACAAGATCAACTATCACACTACTTTCATAGAATATCATTTAAACATAGACTTGATTGATTATTGAAACTTGATTGAAATCCACTCATAAAATGTACAAGAAGAACCAAAGTAGCCAAAATCCAAATAGGATTAGGTAGGATAACTAAACATAGGCTTTGGTCTAGATAAGAATGGAATGGTTAGACAGCACAGTCTTTCTAAGGATAATAATGGTTTGATAAATTGGATAAAATGGTAAGAGGATTACCCCCAAGTGATGGGTTAAATGGAAGGATATGTGATGATGGTAAAATGATATGTAACAATGGTAATGGCATGGCAATGTAAAATGGTATGGTACATGTTTGTTGTTAAGCACAGGATATACTGAGAGGGTGGTGAATCAATATATCATATATATTATAAAACTTTCCTTTAACCAAAATCCACTTAATCAAACATTCAAGATATGAAATAAAACTCAAACAATAAACACCACATAAGATAGAGAGAGACACCAGATATAATGTGGAAACCCAATGTGTGAGAAACCACAGAGAACAATCTCAAGTATATGAATGAGCACCAACCCAAACAATATTCACAAGCCAAGCTTGTAGGAGCACCAAACCCCTTTGCCGAGCATCAACCTAACAACTATTCATGAGCACCAACCCATAGGAGCACCACACCCCTTTACCGAGCACCAATCCAGTGACTATTCATGAGCACCAACCCACAAGAGCACCAACCCCTTTGTCGAGCACCAACCCAATAAAAATTTGTGAGCACCAACCCATAGGAGCACCAACCCCTTTATTTATACCACACACCTATCTCTCAATGTTACTATCTCAACAAATGATAGATCAATACAACATATTCTTCCTCTCTCTCACTTTTGCTCTTCTAAGCTAGATATAATAAATACAAATCATCTCTCACAATTGCTCTTCTAAGCTAGATATTAAAATATCAAATCAACCTCTCACTTCCATATTACAAATGGCTACTCAAGCCTTTATTTATAGCTTTCCAAATGACCTTTGGCCTTCCCCCTTTGTGACCTTTCAATTCTCATGGAAAATGGCACCAATCTTGGATGACCCTTCATATCCAAGCATTTGAAAAGTCATGTGGTGACCCTTCATAGCCAAGATTGAAGGAGCACCACACCCCTTTGCCAAGCACCAACCCAACAACTATTCATGAGCACCAACCCACAAGAGCACCACACCCCTTTTTCGAGTACCAACCTAGCTACTATTTATGAGCACCAACCCACAGGAGCACCAACCCCTTTGTGTATACCAGACACCTATCTCTCAATGTTGTTATCTCAACAAATGATAGATTAATACACCTCTTTCCTCTCTCTCACCTTTGCTCTTCTAAGCTAGATATAACAAATACAAATCATATTCATCTCTCACAATTGCTCTTCTAAGCTAGATATTAAAATATCAAATCAACCTCTCTCTTCCATATTATAAATAGCTGCTCAAGCCTTTATTTATAGATTTCCAAATGACCTTTGGCCTTCCCCCTTTGTGGCCCTTCAATCCTCATGGAAAATGGTGCCAAACTTGTATGACCCTTCATATTATTGCCTTTGAAAATTCATGTGGTGACCCTTCATGACTAAAAACGTCCTTCCCACTTTTGTCCTTATCTTTGGTGAATTTTCATATTCCTCAAAGTGTCCCTTCATGAGAAATTGTGCCATTCCTCTTTTGTCTTCACTTGGTAACTCTTGGAATTCCCCAAGATGACTCTTCATGGGAAAATACATCCCATACTTCTTTTGTCTTTACCCCATGGCTCTTTGACTTCTCCATGGGCCCTTGTTTTGTCTCATATACAACCAAAAATATATTCATTAATATTAAATAAATATTAACTCACATTAGCCAAGATATATTTATTACAAACAACATTAAATGTAATGGGGCCTTTATCACCAATAATACTAGACCTTTGACATAAATGACAATATTTACAACAATCTCCCCCTTTGTCATTGATGGCAACCTTAATCTTGAAACTGCCACATCCTGTCACCTACATATCCTATCATCTAAAAACATACAGTAACTCCCCCTTATTGTAGAAACTTGTATCTATTGTTTGCACTTGTACTTGTACCTATTATTCTCCCCCTTTGACATTAATGGCAAAGGGCCTACCTGGAGCTAACACTTAGCTCCCCCTCAACTGATGCTAAACATCAATGGCAGGAAGTAATAGAAATTACTCCCAACTCCTCTTGCTGATCTTTGAATGTATCCTTTGATTGTGCCTTTGAGAAGATATCTGACAATACATATACATTGTTCCCTATCCTTTGACCATCTGCAATCAACTCATTTGAATCTTTTCTTCTAATCTCACAACCTTCTTTATGAAACTTTAATGTGTATCCTTGATCACATATTTGACTAACACTCAACAGATTATGCTTAAGACCTTTTACATATAAAACATTCTTAGTCTTATTTCTACCATAATCTAAACTCAAAGTACCTTTTCTTGCTATCCTAGCAATGGTTTTATCTATGAATCTCACTGTACCACCATTGATCTTCTTTAGAGTAATGAACTTAATTTTATCTCCTATCATATGCCTCAAACATCTACTATCAATTAGCCATGGCTGATCTTTACCTCCTACATGCAGGGCTGTTTAAACCATCATAGAATCTTCATGTTGTTTCTTTTACCATGAACATGTCTGAACCTTCTTCCTGATGAATGGAGCTTTGAAACTCTAATCCTTCTTCATTGAATCTGCATGAGTATTCTTTTCCTTCTTTCTGAAACTATTAGCTCTTTTTCAACATTCTAATTTCTTGTGACCATAATCATTTGAAACACTTTAAAACTTTTAAACACCACATATTCAAGATTCATTCTAATAGCCTCAAACCAAAATACTAATGCAAAATTTTCTTTAAAAATCTATTCCCTCAAAAGATATAAAAATTAATCTGCCAACTCACCTTTTTGTCATACAACATAACCAAGACCCAATAGCATCCACCATGCTTCAATTTTTCTTAAAAGTGTCTCCTTAAAGCCTAGAAGAGACACCCCACACAATAGGGTTCTAGAAATAAATCTCAGGAGATTCCCACATCTCCTCTATTTCTTCCTTGATCTTCTTATGTTTTTCTTTTAGAATCTGTTTAAGCATGTCTAACCTTTTTAACTTACTAACCTTATCATTTATGATGTTTTTGATTTTCTCAACTTTTGTAACTATCTTATGTTGACAAAGCTCACGCTCAACTGTAACAAGATATTATTCACAATCATTCCTATTTGATTCTTTTTCAACTATATCAAGTAATTCATTCTCACTCTTAAACTCAACCTGATCAACCTTTACTATTTTAGGTCTCCAAACCTAAATTTATCTTTTCTTTGGTCTACCTTCAAGTTGTTAAACCCTTTCTAAAGGAACTTGCTCTAATATCAATTGTTAAGCATGGGATATACTGAGAGGAGGGGTGAATCAGTATATCATATATCTTATAAAATTTTCCTTTAACCAAATTCCACTTAATCAAACATTTAAGATATGCAATAAAACTTAAACAATAAACACCACACAAGATAGAGAGAGACACCAGATATAACGTGGAAACCCAATGTGGGAAAAACCATGGTGAACAATCTCAAGTATATGAATGAGCACCAACCCAAACAATATTTTCAAGCCAAGATTGTAGGAGCACCACACCCCTTTGCCGAGCACCAACCCAACAACTATTCATGAGCACCAACCCACAAGAGCACCACACCCCTTTTCTGAGTACCAACCTAGCTACTATTTATGAGCACCAACCCACAGGAGTAGCAACCCCTTTGTGTATACCACACACCTATCTCTCAATGTTTTATCTCAACAAATGATAGATTAATACAACACCTCCTTCCTCTC
This sequence comes from Torreya grandis, assembly GCA_037957365.1. Lineage (NCBI taxonomy): Eukaryota > Viridiplantae > Streptophyta > Pinopsida > Cupressales > Taxaceae > Torreya > Torreya grandis. Next base: position 1,419,628 of record JARHVA010000846.1, read on the forward strand.
TCTCACCTTTGCTCTTATAAGCTAGATATAACAAATACAAGTCATATTCTTCTCTCACAATTTCTTTTCTAAGCTAGATATTACAATATCAAATCAACCTCTCTCTTCCATATTACAAATGGCTTCTCAAGCCTTTATTTATAGCTTTTCAAATGACCTTTGGCCTTCCCCCTTTGTGACCCTTCAATCCTCATGGAAAATGGCACCAAACTTGTATGACCCTATTATTGCCTTTGAAAAGTCATGTGGTGACCCTTCATGACCAAAAACGTCCTTCCCTCTTTTGTCCTTATCTTTGGTGACTTTTCGTATTCCTCAAAGTGTCCCTTCATGAGAAATTTCACCCTTCCTCTTTTGTCTTCACTTGGTGAGTCTTGGAATTCCCCAAGATGACTCTTCATGGGAAAATGCATCCCATCCTTCTTTTGTCTTTACCCCATGGCTCTTTGACTTCTCCATGGGCCCTTCTTTTGTCTCATATGCAATCAAAAATATATTCATTAATATTAAATAAATATTAACTCAAATTAGCCAAGATATATGTATTACAAACAATATTAAATGTAATGGGGCCTTTATCACCAATAATACTAGACCTTTGACATCAATCACAATATTTCCAACATTTTTGGCCTAGGTGTGGTTTTTGATTCTATTGTTCCTATTGATATGGAGATCTATGTCATAATCAACAATGATAAAAATATGTACTTGATCATGTTAATTTCTATCCCATACCTCATTTGAATAACTACTCCATCAATGACTACCTATAAAATGTGATTCTGAGAATGTTGTTGTGATCTTCATTGGTCATTGATTTTGATTCATTTAAACATTAAGACAAGGTATATTTGTAGCCTCTACAAAGGAAAGTGTGGCCATGGATGGTAAACAAGGACAAGTAATAGATGGTACATTTTATTTTGAAATTGAATGGTAGATGATAATGGAATGTGAAATGGTTGTGAAATAAATGAAGATCAGGACATTCAATCACACGTAATGTTGTTGATTCTAGATTCAACATAACTTTGGTTGTGACAAGGTCAAATACTTGTTCTCTTGATAGGACCATTAGATTTTTTTTTTTTGTTTTGGCATGAGAGTAGCTACCATATGATTAGGTTGTAGACAGGAGTCTATTTTAATTTTATCTTTGATTTTGTCTTCATCAAGAAGTGAAGAACTTTTGTGCTCAACTATTGGTGCCTCAAAGAGTTTTTCACCAATTAATTTGTCTTAGTTGTCTTGTAGTGACTTTGAGAAGGTTTTAATAAGGAATGTTGACTTTTGAATTTGATTATCTTCTATCACTTCCAAAAAAATTTCACTAGAAGATGCTAAGTTGTGACTTTGATTATCTCCTAGTGCCTCTAAAAAGGTTTCACTAGGAGAGTGTTCTTCTACTATATGAATGTGGTCTTGGCCTCCTTGCTCTTATTCAACTGTTATGTTGCCATGGATGCAGTTTAATAAAGTGTGATTTTGTTGATCCCAATCGACTCTTATGGGAGATGGAATGTCAATGATATGGCTATTTTGGTTGATGGTAATGGCTTTTAGAATGGTAGTGGAATGGGGAGAGGCTACATAATCCTTATAAAATATATTAGCATAAATTATGTTAAACCTGAAGTAATCATCCTCAAAAAATATAGAAGGATCATAAATGTATTCAAATTGATCTGCAAGGTATGTGTAACCAATGTGGTAACAACCATGAATATATTCTTCTTCTAAATTTGATTCTAACTGAAGGGACTCTAAATCTGATGTTGAGACTGATGTTGATTTTGATTTTGATGCTAAATTCGATGTTGGTTCAATAATACAACCTAAATCTAACTCTAATTCTTCATTTGATGGGTATTCTATTACAATAATATCTTGTTAAATGTTTGGTTTTAGACAAGTGATGTCCTATGATGGCATAATAGGTTCCAAAAAAATTGGTTTGTCAGAATGGGACTCCTCTAGGATGGGAAAAAGGTCAAGAGAAACTCCTTAGAGACTAACTTGTCAATAGGAGGCTCTTAAAAACTAGGCACATGGTCGAGGTAATGAATTTACTAAATGTGGTAATAATCATTAAGAAGTGACTTAGAAAAGACTGGCTCATCAGTGTGAGACTCTTTGACAATTAGTATAGGATCAATAAGAAATTCATCATAGGATTACTTATCAAAAATGGTTGGTTTAATAAAAATATCTCATATTGATTGGTTATTTTGGCCTTGGTTTCCAATTTTGAACATAGTTTGGTCTTCAAAGGATTGGATCAGTTGAGGTTTGGATGGGATTGGCACTGGATGAGGAATGGTCTATTATTGGATAATGTTAAGGCCTTGGGGAGCATGATTGCTTGCAGGAGCTAAAGGACAAAGTCATAAGATGGTAATGATAGGGTGGTATGGATCATGATTACTTACACAAGCCAAAGGAAAAGGTCTTAGAATGGAAATGGTGTGATATTTTAGTCTTGGAATATATATGGTATGATGTGGTAAATCCTGATTACTTGCACAAGCCAAATCATCCAAGTCTTCCTCATAAACCATATCATCCAAGTCATGAGTTGGCTCATAATCTAGTTTTTGACTGTGTTCTATGTACTAATTATTTCAAAGAGGGTATGGATCCATATCCCAAACAACATTATCTATACTTAGGTCTTCAAAGTCATCCTCACAAGACTCTTCATGCCAATCAAGGTCTCGATTTGGATTTTTTGGATTTTGACTATATTCCCCATATGGAGTATTATAGAGAGAATAATAAAACTCCTTAGAAAATATTTATCTATAGGGGTTCTTAGTAGGATTTTGTGTGGCCATACCATCATAATTTTGATTTTACGTGACTCCACCATAAGTGTAGCTAGACATATTCACATAAATTATGAAAGCTTTGAAATAAAAAGGCTTAAAGTCATACAAACTCTGAAAAACTATCCAAAGGACAAATGGTTCAAACTTGGTCTAAGGGGTGGAGCCATATCTCTAATATGGTCTAAAAGTGGAGATGTATCTCCAAAATGATTTGTGCTAAAACTTGGCATAAAATTGTCTAACATCAAATGTTTAACATCAAATGTCATACACACAAAAGGTCAAGCATTTGAATAAAAACTAAAATGTCAAAGGTCTAGATAAAAGTGCTCCAAACAAGGTCTAAACTAGGAAATGGAAAAGTTGAGTTGCTAGGTCTTTTGTCCAAATGTGGGGTCAAAATCTAGGCTTAAACAAGGCATGCTAGGACTTTTAGCCAAATGATGTCAAAACCTAGACTTGAAACAAATAATTGTTGTGAATTTAATCTAACAAGTTTGGAAATAACTTTGACATAGACTCGAAACATGGAATCAAACATAAACATGATCAGTTGGCATAAGGCATGAGGCAAAAGTCTCTTTGAATAAAGGTTGTGTTCTCCCAAATAAAGGCAAAAACAATGATGAGGATAGGATTTTAAATAAATAAACCATCAATAGTTTTCAAATGTGGGTAATTTATTAACCTAATTTATGCAACCCAAAAGAGAAATATCTATGCATTAGCCCCACAAATTAAGGCCTAAATAGAAATCAATCAATATTTGAATACAAAATTGACAAGGCTAATTGAAAAGTTAGTGGTGAAAACTATGATTTGACCAAACAAGCTAGATAAGATTGGATAACATGACAACACAATACAAAGGTATAAATTTTATACATAAAGTGGTTTGAAACAATGGTTTCTGATACAAGGTAAACTAGTCTTGAAAAAAATTGAGTAGCCTAATGGTGTAAGCATGCTCAAATGATGTGATCTATGTTATGCTTCAAAGACTCAAAAGGCAAAATGGTTTTAACATGTTTTGGGTAGCATAACACTACCCTCCTTGACTCAAATGCATTATTTTGACATGGCTTATAAATAAACAAACAAGTTTTAGTCTCAAAACATACCAAGCAAAAATAACCAAAATACACTAAGTATAATCATCCAAATCCTAGCAAGGGTATGGTAATGTGGGGTTGACTAAACTATTAAGCTTTTGAATGTTTCTAGGGTAATAAATTTCATAATGAGTTTCTTTTAAAATGATGCAAAAGACAATCACAAAAATTGGGTGACTATGGCATTGGCTAGTTGTAAAAATGTCTAGTCTTTTTTACAACCACTACATCCTATTATTTGATCAGCGTAGTGTGATGTCCAAATGTAGATACATCCTATGTGCAAGTCTAAAGGAGTAAGTGAAGTCAATGTTGGGAAGTGAAACCTCAAGTTGAAGCTTCCCTAAAGAACTCATGGGAGGTGATGAAGTCTCCCTCACAAGCCAAGTTTATATATAAATAAATAAAGAATGAAATAGAAAGACTTTAGGATCATTTTCAAGGTCACCCAAACTTTGATGAGTTTTTGGGGAGTGCTTTAGACAAATTTCTTTCTAAGCCTTAGACTAGGCTATTTACAATAGGAATGGTACTTTTGATTCCAAGGGTTCCCTCAAGGGGACAAGTGAAAGAGCATACACACAACACCCCTCTTTGTGCCAAATAAAATCTAATTTAAACAGTTAAGTGAATACAAAAAGCTTGGAAAGGTGAGTTCAATTTTAACCCCAAATGAAAGATTTGTTGGTGTTCATTTGACCCCTTGGTCTTAATATTTTGAAATTTGAAAGCCTAAATTATGAAAACATTCACTTAAGAACCTAAATGTTTCATGAAGCACCAAAAACAAAATTCATAATTCATTTTAAAATCATGCCAAAATGTCTAAATAGCATATTTTAACAAGTTCCAAGTCTGCTGGTTACCTTTCTACCCTTAAGGTATCACCCCAAAAGCAAATATGTCATATTAGAAACATTTTAAATATATTCTCAAAATTTTGTGAAAAAACTATGAAACTTGAAGCTCAACTAATTTCAAATTCTAAAAATTTAGGAAAAAACATGTGGTTTTAAAAAAAACATCCAAAATAGAGTTTGTATGACCCGAAACGAAGCATTTTAAAATGGCCTATTAGCTCTCAAGTTTTTTATTTTTAAGAAAAACATAGTGTCCAACGTCGGTTATATAACCGATGATGGTTACACATACTAACCGATGATGGTTATCTAATTGACAACAATTATAGAAATAGTGACCAATGATGGCTATGCCAACTGATGGCAGTTTTACTAACCAATGATGGTTACTGTGTAAACTTGTGACAAATAAAAATGGAAAAACAAAGTTAGAAAATAAAATTTCAAGAGTTTTAATGATTCAAAGTAATATTTTAAAGTTTCATAATTATCTTATCCATGTGTGGGATGTATTTGGTTCCATCAGGTATGCCATTATGTGAACTAAGAATTTGACTAAGAAGAAGAGACTAGTATGGTATTAGTGAATGAAATCAAATCAAAAACACACTAAGCTAGCATATTCATGCCTAGTTACTAGGGTGAGCTTAGTAACAAAAAAAAAGACAAACACAACTAAAAAGTAAGGAAAAATAATAAGAATTCCTTCACCTTCCTTGGATGCTCCAAATATCTTTGTAGTAATGGCTTACTCAGCTTTGTGCTCATGAAGTCCTTGAAAATGGAAGCTTGTCTACCTCTATCTCTCCTTGTCATCTTTGGCTTATGGCTTGGATTGGCTTGAAATAAATTTGGCATGGTAACACTAATTTTATGAAGCCTTTGTAACTAATCATGCATTATAAATTTGCACAAATTAAGCTTAGAAATGATGTGGTAAGGCCTCATATTTATAGATTTTTGAGATTGATCAGAATCAACCTAAACCATCCATCTTAGGATTGAGATGTGTGGTTAAGGATTAATCTAATTTTGTAATTAAAATTGATAAATAGGCTCATCAATATTTAGGATAAAGGAGAAATTAAGAGGCATGGAGGGCTCCACACAAGTACTTTCAATGTGTTTTTATTTTCTTTTTCTTGTGTAAAGGACCTTGGGATGACTTTATTCCCCCATTATTCTTTGTATCTCTCTTGGGCAGTTAAGGTGGAGACTTTGTGCTGCATCTTATATTGTTGGTTACTTTGTACTTTGGTTACCGGTTACTTGTTCCTTGAAAGGACTCCTACCATTTCCTGCAAGAATACTTTTGAAAGAAGAGAAGTGCTTTCAGTGTTTCCCAGGATTTATCCTTTGTTTGATAGCATCATCTCTAAAAAAAGAGAGATGGATGGTTTGTCCTACCCTTGTGTCTTAATTTTTTCTTATATGTATATGTATATGTATATGTGTATATATATATATATATATATATATATATATATATGTGTGTGTGTGTGTGTGTGTGTGTGTGTGTGTGTGTGTGTGTGTGTGTATATATATGTGTATATATGTATATATATGTGTGTATATATGTATATATATGGGTATATATATATTTGTATATATATATATATATATGTGTGTGTGTGTGTGTATATATATATGTATGTATATATATGTATGTATGTATATATATATACATATACATATATACATATATATATATATATATATATATATATACTTAGTAGGCAACCTCCCCTTGATGAGAGGAGAGATTTATCCCCTTTTGATGTAGTAAACCTGCACATCTGGCTGATCAATCTCCTTACTCCTGTGGTGATAGGACCTATTTTGCTTACCAATTAGTTGGTCAACAAAATATTCACCCAACATAAGGGTTGGTCCTCTTTAGGAGGGTTAAAACTAGGTAGAAAAATAACTTATTCTTTCAGTGATTTAAAGGCTTGTTGGTAGTCCTTGGTCCACTTAAAAGATGTATCTTTATTGAGAAGATGGTGAAAGGGTTAAAATCTATTTGATAATTAAGAGATGAAGTGATGAATGGTTTGGAGCTTCTCCTATAGGATGAAAAGTTTCTTGAGGTGGGTTAGAGGTGACATCTCCAAAATTACTATAAATTTGGTAGGGTCTACATTGATTCCTCAAAGAGATATGATAAATCCAAGAAGATTTCTAGATAGGACCCCAAAAATAAATGTCTTGGGGTTGAGTCTAATTTCAAAATGGATTAGGCATTTGAAGATGACGGTGAGAACAACTAGATGATCCTTGCAATGTTTGGATTTCCCAAAGAGTTCATCTACATAGTCCTTTGTTATTTTATACATGATATCATATAAGATGTAGGTCATCACATTCCGGTAAGTTACTCTAGTGTTCTTCAGACCAAATGGCATGACCTTGTAGCAAAATGTTCCCCATGGGGTGATGTAAGAAGTTTTATGATGATATTTGGGGGTAATCAAGATTTGATTATATCCTGATAAATCATCCATGAGAGATAACATCTCATGGCCAACTATAAGATCAAAAATTTGGTCGACGTTAGGCAAAGGGAAGTCATCCTTTAGGCAAGCAAGGTTGAGGTCATAAAATTTGATACTGAGGTGAAGTCCCCTATGGGATTGGTAATGGGAATATTGTTAAAAACCTATTTAGGATAATCAATGGGTTAGATGAATTTGATAGATAAGAGATTTTGAATCTCTCCTTTGACTAGAAGGGTGATGAGAAGGTGCATCTTGCAAAGCTTTTACTGAACATGTTTAGTGTCAGGATGGGTGATAATGTTATGGAGGGATATATAAGGGTCGATTATAGGAATATCTTAATAATACCAAGAAAATGCTATGCTTCAGTCATGAAGGAAAGAAGGGTAATATTGTTACTCCATCTAATATAGGAATTGACCAATCTTTACAATACAAGGGTTATCTTGACTACCCATGTTGACATCAATAGTAGATTCATTCAACATGGTTTACTTCTCAAGAAGAAGGGATTTATGAATATAAAAATCCCCTACATCAAGGTGGTGAGAATGGAATCATCATCTTGATGTTAGACAGTGTTGATGGTAGGATAATTATTTTCTACCATTTTAGGAAGCATGAGAAGAAGGGTTTTAGTTTGACTTTCCTTTTGATAATTCAAGGAGCCCAAACTAATTGCATTGATAAAAAATGTTATATGGGATGAAATCAAAATCATTAATCTTAGAAAGAGATGGGGTTGGTGAGGATGGTATATCCTCACCAATGGTGGTAATCGGTTTAGGTGAATCGATTAGTTCTTCTAGTGGTATGAAACCAAGGCCAAATATCTCATAAGATTTTTGAGTTTTGATGGAAGGTAACTCATGAGGTCCATGTTCATACTGACCTAGGTTAAATCCCTTCTAGGCCCACATGTGGAGATATAATCTAGAAAATTTCAATTAGTCAAGATAGGAGAAATCAGAGGTAAATGGTTGGATGGTAGAGGTAGTGGTAGAAGCAAGAAGTGGATGATCAAATCCCCCATAGATTTAGTTGGTTTTATGGTTGGGAGGCCTAAAAGGGATGATGGTTCTGATGTTAGGGTAATAAATAAGATCATGGCCAAGGTTCCCATAATTATATGGATTAGGGAAAGCATCCAAGGTTAAGAGATTATATTCCCCTAGTGAGAGACATTGGAACGTGGGTTCCAAGTAGTCCTCTATAGGGATCTGAGAAGGGATAGATGAGCTAGTTAAAGTTTAATCATTGATATGGGTGGCTTGGTTACTAGTTTATAGTGAGTTAGATGAGGGAAGAATAATAATGTCATTAGGGTGATATGTCATATTGCATGATGAAAAAGGACTAGGATCAGTTCTTATTATAACAACTTGACCTTCATGTTCAAATTTAACACACCAGTATAAGGTAGATGGGACCCAAATCATGGCACAAATCTAAGGGCATCCAAGTAATATATTGTATTTAAACATTCCCTCTATAATTTAACAGAGTTATAGAGCTATGTGATGTCCCAAGTAGATGTGGAAGACAAAAATTCCCAAAGTAGTGGCCATAGTATCATTAAAGGAGTGGAGGACCACTACATTTTCTAACATGATATTCTTAGGTAATTAAAGTTGGTCATAAGCATGGGAGGAGATAATGTTAATACTAGCTCCTCCATCAATCATCACCCTTTTGATTTAGGTTTGATTGATATATGCAGTGATGAAAAGGGGAGGATAAAGATCTTTAGAATGGATAGAAGGTATTTTTGAATCCTAGAAGGTGATGAAGGTAGAAAGTTCAAGGGCTCCAACAAAGGATTAAATAAGTTTATGGTCTTCTAGTTGATCCTATATCAATTAAAAGGCCTCTATCAAGTCTTGATAGTGATGGGGTGAGGTCTTGATTAATTCATAAAGGCTCATCTTCACCAGTGTCTAGTGAAGTTATTCTAAAACCACTCATTTGATGGATTCATAAGGGTTGGAAGGAAAGGCACCCAAAATGGATATTTTGGGTTTTGGATAAGGTAAGGGTTTTTGGTTTTAGTTGTAAGGTTGAGGGGTAGAAGGTTACATCCATGGTATAGAAACTTTGGCTTTTCCTTTATCCTTTTGTTTGTCCCTAGATCTAGTAACCATATGAATAGTGTGGATTAAGGGACATGTTGGGTTAGATGGTTGCTTTGGTTCCTCCTCACTTTCAAATGAGATTGGAAGAATAGGTAAATGTTGTTTGGGTTGAGTTGGTGGTTGGGTTGGTAATGGACTCAAGGGAGGCTCATCTAATAATAGATCATCCTCATCCCATAAGCTATAGATAAATGTTTGGAGAGCTTTACAATTCTCCATATCATGTCCAAGAGTCTTATGGTATAAATAGATCAAATTTTTATTGAATCATGGTGGTTTATGATGTGAATGGTCAAAAGGTTTGATAGGTGGTAGGGTTAAGGAAGAGGTTTTCAATAACCTTTATAGAATGGTCGAATAAGATTCAATCAAAGGTGTTGAGGGTATTGGGTTTGTTTTATGAGTGGGAGCCTTCTTATGAGTAGGATTCACCACATAAGTTATAGGTGGTAGAATGGTTTTGGTATGTGGTTTGGTTGGTTTGGAGGTAGAAGATTTAGAGGTGGATGATGAGGTTCTGGTGATAGGTAGGAAGGTATATGTAAATAGGTTAGTTAAATGATGGGGATTTTGATGGTTTGGTGGAGGTAGGTGTAGTTAGAGAAAAAGGAGAAGGTTTAATACATGAGGAATATGTAATTTCAAGAGGGTTCACATTTTTGAAAAAGGATGAGCTCATGGGATAGTAAAAGGATGGGGTCTTAAGATAGATGGTAAGAGGGAAGGAGGTGAAATAACTCTGGTTTGAGGTGGGAGTTTGGTTGACTCCACCTTCTTATTTGGTTTTTTGGGGTTTTATTTGATGGACTAGATAGGGCTAAGTCTAAGCTCAAATATGGGTGAGTAAGTATAAGTGTAAGAAATATTCCTAGATTCTTGATGGGTTTGGTTAGAGAGGCGTAAGCTAATTTGACAATTCTAGTTGGAGGTGGGTTAGATGGTTCTCATATGGTTTTGGATAAAGAAGTGTTTAAGGATGGGGTTTAGGTAATGATATGTTTGATGGTAGATGTAAATGAAGTTGAAGGTTTAGGTTTGTTTTGGTAAGGGACCGTAAAATTATGTTAAAAAGTGGCTCTATCTAGTTTGGGTTGAGAAGTGAACTCTAGATTTTGGACTAATCTAGAAAAAGGATTATAAATGGGTTTAATTATTTGGTCATTTGTTTCAAAAGTTAATCCCATAGGTTGACGTGAGTGGATAGTTTATTCACCTTTGTTTTTGATGGAAGGTTTCAAGGTTTGGGGGGATGTTTCTTCCATAGAAGGTGTAGGTAAGGTGATATTTTATTCTGGGATGGTTCCCAAAGAGAAAATGGGTGGTTCTAGGACATGGGAGGAAGGTTTGATGGCCTCAAGTGAAGGAACTAAGATGGTTGTTTCCTTTGTTTGGATGTCCAAAATAATGGTAAGTAATTCAACCACTTCAATAGGTGGAGTGGGTGAAGAGGTGTTTGAAGAAATGGTTTCCTCCTTTGGTATTTCTATCAAAGGAGATATGGATAGGTCCATGGTCTCATCAATTAATGAAAGACGCGTGGTTACTTCCTCTGTTTAGGTGTCCAAAGTAATAGAGGGTGAGTCCACCACTTCAATAAGTGGAATGAAGGAAGGGGTAGATGAGGTAATGATCTCCTCAATGATAGGTTCACTAATAATTACATTAACCTTATGGACCTCATTAGCATGAGATGATTTTGGTTTATTATCATCATTGTTGGTAGAAGGGGCATGATTGGGAAAAGGTTTACAAAAGATGCTAAGGGATTGATTTGGGGGTGCATTGGTATTATCAAATACAAGTTATCTCTTATCAATCATGTTTTGGATGATATTTTTAAAGGTATTTTGCCTACTGACATCATGTCCAATGACATGGTGGAAAGCACATAGATCATTCTCATTGTAGCATCTAGGTGTAGGGAGAGAAGCATCAAATTGTTGGGGAGGTTTTATGGGAGGAAGTTGTATAATGTTTTCTTTGAGCAATTTATCCAAAACTGAAGCATAAGACTCCCCTATCAGAGTATATTATTTTGGGGCAACTCAGTTTTGGTTTTGGTTTTATTGGTTAAAAGAATTAGTTGGGTTGCATTGGTTCATAGTTAGTGGTAGAGTGGTTTTAAGGGTAAACAAATTTTTGGATGCCTTGTATTTGGGATGGTTAGATTGATTGGTGGTTTTGGTTGAGGACGGATCATTTTATTTAAAGCTATACATATATTTTTTCCATAGTTTCAATTTTACCTCATCAATGACTCTAATTTCCAAGTTTCATGCCATGGTAAAATCCTCATCAAAAGTTCTAAAAGCTTGAAGTTGAAGAGTAGCAGAAATATGTTTGGCACAACCTAGAGAGAATAGATCAATCAACTCAAGTTGGGGTAAGGAGAAATAAAGTTGTTTGATAAGACCTCTCCATATAGCTACAAAATTCGTAATTAATTCATCATCAAATTGCCTAATGGAGTAGAGGTCAGTAATAGAGACCTTTATAGACATATTGATTGAGAAATAATCTAAAAATACTTTGTCAAGTTGAGAAAATGAAAATATGGAGTGCTTGGTGAGAGCACTATACCAATACAAGGTTGGTCTAGATAAAGGGATGGGAAAGGTACGAAGGAGAAGAGCATCATAATATGTAATCAAATAGCAAGAATGGTGAAATGCTCTCAAGTTTTTTTGGGGGTCCTCCTTAATTTGGAACTTGGAAAACTTGCATAGTTCCCATTGAGGAGGATATGATTGAATATGCATGACTAGATAGATAGGTTCATTGCATATTTGATCATAATATAAAAGGTTATGAGCCCCAAAAATCAATGACTCTAGGTTGGTCATTTTGTCCATTAACATTTTAACCAAATCTATTTGAGGTTTGGAAGCTCCATAATTTGATGGTAAGTTTGGTTGAGGTTAGGTGGAAGCAATATATGGATAAGAGGTAGAGGGTTGAGAATATACCACATATTGGTATGTGGTCATTGAAGGTTGAGATAGTGCCACATAAGGGTTGATGGGCACAAAAGGTTGGGTAGAAGGTGTTATGTATCCTTGTGGATTAGAAACATATTGGTAAGATGTCATGGGTATTTGTTGAATTTTTTATATGGGTTTATTTGGAGGTATAGATGGGTTGGTATATGGTTGGGGTTGAGTAGCAACTCTTGTGCTAATAGGTGGAAGGGTAGGAGGTATGGAAAGCACCAAATTTTGAAGAGGGGTGAAAATTAGTAGTTTGGTATTGATAAGGGGAATGGTGTAAATAGAGGTAGAAGATACCCCCATGGTTGATGAGGTATGGGTAACAAGAGGTGAGGTTCTTCCTATATTAGAGGTATTATTTGCTTTAGGGGGTGTTTGGCTATTGATTGGGATGTTGGATTGGGTTTGGGTGGTGGTAGTGGATGGGATATTACTTAAAGAGGATGCTTGGGTGATCATATATTGGGTATAGGTATCACCCATAATAATATGGGGAGGTATACCATAGGAGGAATTGAAACAATAGGGGTTTGGTGAGATAAGGTGTTGAGGTAATGTTGAAGGACATGGGGTTGTTATCAAGGAAGGTAGAAAAATCTACATCACCCTCAATAATTGTCTGAGGCACGATAGGAAGGGGAGAAATATGAGAACTCTCAACATCATAAGTATACTCCATGGAATAAGAGGAGGAGGAAGGTGGTGGTTGTTGATTGGTTTGATTCCTCAATTGTTGTCTAGTAAAGATCATGTGAGGAATAGAAAAGAAATGATGAAAAGTTCACAAATCAAACAAAAAGCAAGAAAAAGGAAAAGAATCTCAAGGAAATCAAAACATACACTAAATTGAATTTAAGACTTAGGATTATTTTTAGATTAATTCTGTCTTATGCCTTAGAAAGTGTTAAGAAGAAATTTAATTTCTAGATTAGGTACTAAAAAATAAATCTAAGCTTGGCTTTAAGTATTAAAGGCTCTCAAAAAGAATATATATTGAATGTAAATACATGGTTTGATATTTGGGCCTACCCCCTCACTTCACACATTGTAGTGATAAGGGTTTTAGGTGCTTAGCCAAGATATATTGAATTTTAGAGTTTATACTCAACCAAAGAGCTAAGTTAGTTTTCCCCTTGGTAATGACCTCCAAGTTGGATTACTAGGAAAGGGTAAGGTTATCATTAGCTGATGAAATCCTATTTGGGTAATGTCTCGAGTTTGTTTTGATGTTTTCATTGATTATGTGGTTTGGGTGTGTGATAACAAGAGTAAAACTAAAATTAATTGATTTCCTTTTAAGTTACTAGATGAATGAAAACAAGAAATCAATCAATGCATGTAAGGTTTATTTTGTGCCCAAAAGAAACTTTAGATTTTGTTGTATGAGTAAATAATAAAGGAATAAAGGGTCACCTAGATAATTCTAGGGTCCCACTGAGTGTGCCAAAATGTTTCTCTCAATTTTTTCTCATTTCTTAATTTTGGAAGAAGATAAGAAACTAATAATAAGGGTATGGTAGAAATACTTGGTTGTTATGCGTGCATGATCCAAATGAGTGTAGAGAGATATTTTTTTGTCTTCAAAGGAATACATGTAGATAAAAATCACTAACAAAGGGGTTGTTATCATGATAGTTAGGTGGACTACCTAGCATGAGCTAGATCCAAGAAGTGTGAGCTTGCTAGGAGGCTATCAATCCACACTTTAATAAAAATTAAGTTGGAAATGATGAAATAAATATACTTGCATCAAATAATATAAAGTATTGAAATTAAATATAAGAAGTAAATTAATGCTTGATAGATTAAATGATTAGATATAGCAAAAGTGGGTCAATAATAGTGCTAAAGTGGATGGGGTTAGATTCAAAAAATCAAGCAAGAGTTTGTGAACAAGTAGGGACACAAAAATTCATATTTAGTTAGAGGTAAGGGGTTAGAATTAAATTTATATTATTTCATGCCATAGTGACCATCAATACTTGGGTTGATCATCAGTGGTTGGGCTAATAGTCAATGGTTGGGCTGACCATTAGTGGTTGGGTAACCATCAACGATTGGGGGTGACTGTTAGTGGTTGTGAAAACCATTAGTGGTTGCCTATAGATTTCTAAAAGTAATGAGAAAAGAGTTTTAGAATGGGATATTGAGTAGATATAGGTTTCGTTAAGGGTGTGGTCAGAAACAAGAGGTTGGAAGATAGGTACAGAAAGGTTTGATTTAGGTCAAAAATTCAGAAACCAAATTGACAAGATAGAAGTATAAATATACCTATTACTTACTAAATGGTTGATGGCTAGAGAAATTTTGGTAGAGAAATTATACTTTACCTCAATAGTAATTTTGGTAGAGGTTCAGATCTCTATTGTTGAATTGATGGAAGAAGACTAGGTGGATAGAGAGCTTGAATACTTGTGTGCAAGAATACTTGTAATGATGGATTTCACCTCCTACTCCCCTCCTTTTATAGGTTTTGATGCTTAAAATTGGCTTGATTATAATCAACAACAATGGGAAGTTTCAAACTGTGGGATATTGCGGCTTGAAACAACCTACATGTTTTAGAGAAGCTAGTCTCTTCTTTTGTATCAAGTGTGGGGGGAAAAAGGATAGAAAATTAAATAGAAATGCAAATGCAGGAAATGAAACCTAACTATGGAAATGTTCCTGAGTGTAATTTTGATCCTAATCTTGAGCATAGTGAGACTATATGTAGGATTCATTTACATTTAAGAGCAAACAAGTGCATGATCAATGTAAAAGATTGAAATAATAGAAACAAAGGCTCACAATAGAGACTTCTTTTGTTGAGATATATAAAATGTCAACAAAGGCATAGGGTTCAATCTTCTTATAAGAGTATTCCAATCACATAAGAGGTGTAGAAACATGTATAGCTATGTAAACCTTTTGACTCAAGAAAATGAGACAAAAGCAAATGACATTCCTAATCACAACTCTAGAAAATCTATAGTATAGACTACTTTTGCAAATGACATAGATAATATCAAAAAAGGCATAGAGTTCAATATTCTTAATTCTTTAGCCACATAAAAGGCACAGAAACATGCACATTTACATCAACTTTACAACTCAAGAAAATGAGACAAAAGCAAATGATATTACTTAGTCACGAGCTCTAGAAGGTCTAAACTTGTTACAATCAATCTCTCCCTTTTTATATCTTCTTTTCCTTTTTTGTATCTCTCCTTCCTCTTTTATAGCCTTGAATTTTACAAATAAAATACTATGGCATTTGGTGCATTCAATGCCTTAGATGTTTCCTGGTCTTATCAGGAAGGGCCATGCTGGAGCGGGGCGGCTGCCCTGACTACGGCATGTCAATTCATGACTAGTACTTCCTTTCATGCCTAAATTTATCATTCCATCACTTGCTTAGCCACTCAACTGTCTATTCTACCTCCACTTATAGGGGACAAATAGATGGCCCTTTTAATGTTTATTGGCCCCAAAAATCCACCTAGTGAACTGCTCCATCTACCAGAAATAACTCCTATCGAGTCTCCCTCCATCTTGCTTTATGCCAACAGATACACAGAACACTCTATTTTGTTAAAATAGAAGAGGACACTTAGTCAATTTCTTAAAATTCTCCCTATTACTTAGAAGGCACTAGAGAACAACACTTGGCACTTTTTGCCTGATTTATCAAAGACATGTAGCATTTTTGCTTTTCCTTTAGCTATGTTGTAGAATTATTTGGGGCACATATTAGGCTTCTACAGATGGTGACACTTGGCAGCTTTTGAAAACCTTTGAAATAACACCTGAGACCCACCACAATCTTTATTCAGCAATGAATCTTGAAGATGATCTCTCAAAAGTTGACACGTGTTAGCCTCCGCTATTCTTGGGAAGATACGTGGCATCTTCCACTTTTCCTAATAGGGTATGTGGCATCTTTTGCTTCTTTTGGGAATGGAGTAAAAAGGGGCTCAAAAAGTGACACTTAGCAACCTCTACTACTCTTTGGCACTTAAACAAAATGAAATGATGCCTTTCTGCCTTCCAAAAAGGTACTTGACCCCTTTGGTGTTTGGGACACTCCCTTAAACTACCTGATGAACCAAAATGGTTCAATGGTTCAACACTACATGCCATTTACATGTTAACTAAGGTATTGAACCAAAAATGTTGAACCATGGCATTAAACCCAGGCATTGAACTGACTATCTCTCGGATGCCAACATGTGGTGACTTCCACTTTCCTCTAAAAAAAGTAGTCCAGGGCCTTCCACAACTGCCACCTAGCGCTTTTTACTTCTTCAATACTTAGCTTGTTGAAAACCTCTACCAAAAAATAGAAGAAATGCGGGTGCTAATATGAGATGTAGATGCTGACACGTGGTGACATTCTACTTAGCTACTATTGGATACGTGACACATTCTACAGCCCTCCTGAAAGTTATGAAAAGTGTCTTAGACGATGCCAGTTGGCTGGCTCCATGTTTTGAAAAGCGACACTTGGTGGCTTCCGCTTGAATTCAACACTTAGGTAAAAATGAAATGAAAGAATCAAAAAAAAAGGGGAAAGAGAGCCTGTGCTCAGACTACACCACTTGGCATCCTCTTCTACACTTTGATACTTAGACAAAAAAGAATCAAAAGAAACAAACCCATGCTTTGCTCCAAAACTCTACCGCCACGACCAAGGTATAAGGGAACCAAAACTATAGTGTGTGATTGAAAATTTGAATGCAACGTAGATTAAAAATTTACTCTATAGTTACTAGCGACCCCCAGGACTTTTAAGCCTACTTAAAAACAAACACAACTCCCACTCTAGAAAAATTTCAAATTTTTACAGCTTCAAAAGTGTTGTCTGGTAAATGGACCATTCATGGTTAGATAACCCTTGCTTGTTTTGCAATTCAATGAAAGCTAGATCAAGGTTAATGATATCTTTATGTGAAAAATTTAGCAAGATCTAGACTATATCTTTCAATTTGAATTCCAACTGGGAAATAGGAATCAGAACAACTTCAACTTCTAAGATTGAGGAATCATCTCACAGGTTATACAAAATTATTTCATCCTTCTATTTGGCTAGTAGCAATGGTTTAATTTGATCAACCATCAGCACCGTGTTGGCATCCAAAAATGGAGAAGGAAGACCTAGTTGCACTAAATCTTCAATATGCTATCTGATCTCGTCGATGCCTTCTTTCATGACTTCAAAAAGCTCTTTGTAACTATTGGCCATGGCATTGCAACTAAGCACCTCATTGACTCATTTCACAGTGACCATTCTTTTAGCGATTCCCATAGCTACCAATGTCACATCCATTGCATCGTAGAGCTTTTGTAACAAGGTTTGGGAGTTTGTGACTCTATCAGAGACTGTAGCTAGAGTGTTCTTCACTGAATCTTCCACCTTCTTACATAATTGTTATGTGTTGAGCAGGAAGGTGAGAGATGGCCTGAGCTGAATAATCTTAGAAGAGATTCTTTTCCACATTAATTCATAGAGCTCCTTTACCAGTTTTATCACTCTAACACCTTTTGGCCTATTATCCAGCTATAGCATCAGTTGCAGCACTTTCTATTGCTCCGCTTGGAACTGGGATTGAAAAGATACAGTAATGTTTTGTTAATCTAGTAGCTTCTGCTACAATTGAGTAACTTACAACTGATGTCCTTTGAATCTTCAGTGTATTGCTACTTTCTCCTGCCTAAGGGTCATTACTGCATCCTTTGCATGTGTTAGCTCTACTTTTAATGAATCATTCTAGGCTTGGACTACCCGATGAACCTAAAGGGAAATGGTATCTTGTAATTGTTTATTCAGATTTGCTATTTCATTATCTTTGTTATTGATTTCTTCAGCCAAATTGCTATAGTTTGCTTTTTCTTTGGCCAAATTAGCCTCCATCTTCTATAGTCTTCTTGATGTTTTCAAATAATCTTTAGTGACTATAGAAGTGGATTTAGTCAATAGCTCAACTCTATCCTAGGGCCTGAATAGGGACATGTCAATGGCCACTGTGTTCATTGAGTAGTCCTCAAGAAGCATCTGCTCGCTCGGCTTAACGACGTTGGGTGACAAATGGGTCACCATCAGTTGCTGTTGAATAGGGTCAAATTGTGACCACAGATTTGGGGTAGCCAATGCTTTATTCTCTTTAGTTTTCCTTTTCTCCATCTGGGCTTCTCTTACCTTTCTAGTAGCATCAGCTTACATCTGGAAGGTGGAAGGGGATACAATGTGTCCTCCCACAAAAGGATATCCCTATGGTAGGCCATATTGAATAGCTAATGGTTGGTTATGGGCAAGCTAAAGGGGCATCTTTTTAGGAATAGAGGAGGAGAAATGAGGTAACATTATGGCTTGAGGCATCAAGGATGGGGTGAAGTGTGAAATGGGGATGGCAGAGGTAGTAGGAGGTGTCATTTGGCTAGGTGGAGGCATCACACTAACAGGGAAAGGAACAGACTGAGAGGGAGGAGGAGGAGTAATACTTACTTGAGGAATTACAGTGCTCTATAATTGGTTCTCTGAAGGCTCCTCTTCCTCCTTTGAATCAAAATAGAACTACACCCTCTTTCTCTTCTTGGGTGTCTCTAATTCTGGTTTCATCTGCTTCCCTTCCACATCTGTTGTTGCTAGTGGTGCTTGTGGAGAACCATAGATTTCAATCACTTTTGATGATGGGGAAGCTTTTGGTGGTGAGGACACCATACTCCTTTGTTGTTCCATGATGCTAAGAGGCTGGAGCCAGGTTGATGTAGTGACTATAGTTGTAGCTTGCTCTAAAGCTTGTGGTTGCTGGCTTAGTCCCCCTCTAGCTTCCTGTCCTGTACTGAGCGTTGACAATTTGCTCATTTTTGGGATAGATGCAGGGGAGAGATGGCACTCATCCCAGATTTCTTCCCATCTTTCATCTAAATCCATGCTTTCAAAAGTATGGGTGGTTTGAGAAATTTCCTGCCTATATTTCCAATAGGCTTCAATCTTCTCTGCGTCTCAATCTTTGTTCTTCAATGTCCTTCTCAAACTAGAAGTCATCCTGACTTTGGGATCATTATCCCTCTACTTCTCATAGAAGGTTTTCCATGGCCTATTCTATGGCAGGGGTAAATCTATCAATTCAACATAAAGACCAGGAGCATCTTCTATAGGGTTTTTTCTGGTCTCCCAAAAAGGGCGGCCTTCATGTGAAATCTTGGCCCCAATCCTATTGGCCCTTACCTAGGAAGCTATGAAACCACTTGGGTCATAAACTTATTTGTCCTCTACTAGTAGGAAACCTAGAAAGGCCAGCTTTCTCAGCAGCATAGTCTCAGCATCTCTGGTTTCTAGTACCATGTTGTTGGTCATCCATGGGAGATTGTACATTTTTATCTTATTCTTCTTAGAGCCATACTCATTTTCAACTACTGACACCTACCTAGTGACTTTTAGGAATGCCAACCTAAGAGTTAAAGTCTTTGTTAGCAACACTGGTTCCCCACAAAAACCATGAACCCTTATGATCATGTGGTGGGATCCAAAATAGAAGTCACACAGGATTGGACAACTAACTAGGAGGTTCAAAACACTTGGAAATAACCTATTCATGATAGGTTCAGGGCTGAGGCAATAAAAGAAGGGGGTAACAAACAGTTCCCAAAAATCATATAGGTCACTAGTTCTTGATAAAATGTGTGTCCATGTAGACATAGGAATGGTCCTTTGGGGGTCAAAACTTGGGTCATACATGTTCAGATTCATATGTTGGGTGAAAAGGTTAGGTTTATGATATAGTATGAGATGGAACAAATAAGAGGAATACCTGAACACCCCTTTTGATTTGAACTGGGTTAGTTATTCCATGATTGAAAAGGCAATGTGCTTCAAGAAGTTAAGTCAATACTCCTGCATCTTGTCAACTGTCTTCAACCTGAAAAGGATGGCCATTTGTTCTACATACACCACCATGTCATCCTTCATGCCAAAGATGAGATCCATCATTGACAACATGTCTTGGCTAGCTGGTGTGAATTGAGCTCTTGGTGTAGGGAGCATGGGTATCATAGTATCACCAGTGGCCATTTGTAACTCAGACCTCAAAAACCTTGTCTGAGTGTTGACATTCGCCCATGTCTTTTGCATCATATCAATAGTGGGGAATGTAGTAGTATTGTCATAATGTAGGGATAACATGTCCTTGATATCTTGTGGTGTGATCTGCACCATGAAGGGGCCCTGTTGAATGGTGCAAGATGGTGCATGGAGCAAGTCTGTGCATAATTCAATAAAGTTAGGGCATGGATGCACAGCTAAGATAATGAACTGAGCCAGTTGTGAGGTCCATATCCTCATTGCAAACGTCTCATATTGCCCTGCTCTAGATCTTTGAAGACACCTTTGATGTGCCCCTTCTCTAAGATTCTTGCTACTAGTTTTTTTCATGATTGGGTCCATGATTCCATCTGCATATTCCTTTACTTTTGTTGGGTCACTGGCTTGACCATCTCCCAAGATTCTGGTCCTCTGATAGGCTCTTAATGGTTGTGTGAAAGCTTAAGCATATGATTTACTAGCAAGAAACCTATCTAGAGATTTGGAAGTCCCATCTCCTTGTTTTGAAGATGATGCTCCCACCATTTCTATATCCCTGTTGTAATATCTGGTATGAACCTTGTGCAAGATAGAAACACTCTTGCTGAAGCAAATTTTACTAGGCACTAACAAATTGTAAGGAGTAGGATATTTTTGTAGGTGTAGGAGTGCTTGACAGTTTGTAAACTTTAAATCTTGCTAAGAGATATTTATGGACCTATCAAGTCTCAAATGGCATTAAATTTGGATGACCATTAGTAGATCCTACTCAATCTTTATGGAACAGTGAAGTGGACACGTTATGCAAGTTGCAGTGCAAGGTACCTTAGAGATTTTGAAAGATTTGTGAAGCATTCAATGCAGCAAAAATTTGAAGAATTTAAAAAACTTTTTAAGCTGCCAGCTCTGTGTTTAAAACACTTATTTAAAAGAAAAGTGGGAAAACAACAACGGAAAACAAAAACAATGCAGGAATGGGAAACTACCTAACTACATTAATTAAACATCTTTATCTCCCTCTGGGATCAAAAGCAAAATTTTTAACGTCTTCTTCATGACAAACCATCTTATGTTGCCATACAAGTGATTGAAATGGGTATATCTTTGGTGAAATGTCCTCTGTGTAGGCCACACAAATTTGCCTACATTTGAGTGAGTCTAAGTCAAACATGCTTTTGACATCCATAAGCTCTTCTTTTTCTTGGAAGACCATCAAATATTAGCTCCTGATGTTGGTATGCCTTACTAGGAAATCAATGATGGTTTGCTCATCAACAGAAGCCTTTTGACCTATATCATTTATTGACTTAAATTTTTTTGCTTCAAACTCCAGCTCTATTGCATTATCCTCCTCTTTCATGACTTTAACCTCTTAAAAGGATAATCTTGAAAGAGTGCAATAATTTTGCACATGAAATTGAGGCTTAATGATGTTCTATTCATCTGTAACTGATTCATAGCTATCTTTCAAAATGGTATAGCCTAACCCAATAATTTCAAACAAATCATTTAAAACATGATCCAGGAATTTTCCATGTTCTTCCTCATTATCTTGCAAAGTGAGAAGAAAGTCTGAGATTATTTCCACTTCATCAAGAGTCAATATATACATTACTAGGATAGGATAAGTAGCTGGTGGTATTGGGAGGATCAGAGGACTACCAGCATTCTAGCTTGCATAATTTCTTGGGGAAATAGGAGCTCCCATATTTACTCTCTATACTGGTTGAAACTGATTGACTCTTCTTCTTGGACTAGTTACCAAAGGTGGAAAAATAATACCTAGATTTGTAGTAGACTGTGATCTGGTGACTGGTCCCTAGCTCTGACTCCTCATAGCTCTTTGGTTCATACTGTCTTGAAATAAACTTCAAGATTGGTCCCACCAGGTGTGCCAAAAACTGTTGATGCTTAAAATTGTGCTTGATTCTAATCAACAACAATGGGAAGTTTCAAGCTGTGGGATATTGTGGCTTGAAATAACCTCCAAGTTTTAGAGAAGCTGGTCTCTTCTTTTGTATCAAGTGTGGGGGGAAAAAGGATAGAAAATTAAACAAAAATGCAAATGTAGGAAATGAAACCTAACTATGCTGATGTGGCTGAGTGTAATTTTGATCCTACTCTTGAGTACAGTGAGACTATATGTAGGATTCATTTACATTTAAGAGCAAACAAGTGCATGATCAATGCAAAAGATTGAAATAATAGAAATAAAGGCTCACACCAAAGACTTCTTTTGCTGAGATAAAAAAATGTCAATAAAGGCATAGGGTTCAATCTTCTTATAAGAATCTTCCAATCACATAAGAGGCGTAGAAAAATGTATAGTTATGTAAACCTTTTGACTCAAGAAAATGAGACAAAAGCAAATGACATTCTTAATCACAACTCTAGAAAATCTACAGTATAGACTACTTTTGTAAATGACACAAATAATATCAACAAAGGCATAGAGTTCAATCTTCTTAATTCTTCAGCCACATAAAAGGCACAGAAACATGCACAGTTACATCAACTTTACAACTCAAGAAAATGAGACAAAAGAAAATGATATTACTTAGTCATGAGCTCTAGAAGGTCTAAACTTGTTACAATCAATCTCTCCCTTTTTATATATTCTTTTCTTTTTTTGTATCTCTCCTTCCTCTTTTATAGCCTTAGATTTTATAGATAAAATAGTGTAACATTTGATGCATTCAATGCCTTAGATGTATCCTGGTCTTATCAGGAAGGGCAATGCTAGAGTGGGGTGGCTACCCTGACTGCGGCATGTTGATTCATGACTAGTACCTCCTTCCATGCCTAAATTTCTCATTCCATCACCTGCTGAGCCACTCAACTATCTATTCTTCCTCTGATTATAGGGGACAAATAGATGGCCCTTTTAATGTTTATAGGCCCCAAAAATCCACCTGGTGAACTGCTCCATCTACTAGAAATAACTCCCACCAAGTCTCCCTCCATCTCATTTTATGGTAACATATACACGAAACACTCTGTTCTATTGAAACGGAAGAGGACACTTAGTCAATTCCCTAAAATTCTCCCTATTACTTAGAAGGCACGAAAAAATGACACTTGGCACTTTCCACCTAATTTATTAAAGACACACAACATTTTTGCTTTCCCTTTAGTTATGATGTAGAATTATTCGGGGCACATATTAGGCTTCTACAGATGCTGACACTTGGCAGCTTCCGTAAACCTTTTAAATAACACTTGGGACCCACCACAATCTTTATTTGGTAATGAAGCTTGAAGATGATCTCTCATAAGTTGACACGTGGTGGTCTCCACTGTTGTTGGGAAGATACATGGCATATTTCGCTTCTCCTACTAGGGTATGTGGTGTCTTCCACTTCTTTCAGGAATGGAGTAGAAAGGGGCTCATAAAGTAACACTTGGAAACCTCCGATACTCTTTGACACTTAAACAAAATGAAATGATTCCTTTCTACCTTCCAAAAAGGTAATTGACCCCTTTGGTTTTTGGGACACTCCCTTAAACTACCCAATGAACCAAAATGGTTCAATGGTTCAACGATTCAACACTGCATGCCATTTACATGTTAACTAAGGTATTGAACCAAAAATGTTGAACCAAGGCATTGAACCCAAGCATTGAACTGACTGTCTCTTAGATGTCAACATGTGGTGACTTCTGCTTTCCTCTAATAAAAGTAGTCTAGGGCTTTCTACGACTTCTACCTAGTGCTTTCAGCTTCTTCGATACTTAGCTTGTTGAAAACCTCTGCCAAAAAATAGAAGAAAAGTAGGTGCCGATATGAGACACAGATGGCGACACATGGTAACATTTCACTTAGTTACTATTGGATACATGGCATATTTTGTGGCCCTCCTGAAAGTTATGAAAAGTGTCTCGACAATGCCAGTTGGCTGGCTCCATGTTTCAGAAAGTGACACTTGGCAGCTTTCGCTCAAATTCAACACTTAGGCAAAAATGAAATGAAAGAATCAAAAAAAGGGGAAAGAGAGCCCGCGTTCAGACTACACCACTTGGCATCCTCTATTGCACTTCAATACTTAGATAGAAAAGAATTGAAAGAAACAAACCCGCGCTCTACTCCAAAACTCTACCGCCACGACCAAGGTATGTAGGAACCAAAACTATAGTGCGCGACTAAAAATTTGAATGCAATGTAGAGTAAAAATTTACTCTACAATAAGCATAGAGAGATGGAGGATAGAAGGTTACCTATTAGGTTTTCTTACTAATTTTGATTCTTGAGAGTTCATTATTACCACCTAAGTCAAACATATTTAATTTTCCTCATTAGCTCACACATAGTTGGTGATGAGTTAGAATGGTGAGTATCTAACCATATATGGTTAGGCTAACCATTGATGATTAAGTTAACCATTAGTGGTCAAGTGTCTAAAGGCAAAAGGTTAAGGTGAGTTAAAAGGGGTAGGTTAAGGTTTGTTATTAATTTATTAATTTTAGTTATATAAGTAGCTAAATAGACCTAAGGTCTGATAGGTTGGTCAGTGGGTCAAGAATAAGTAGGTGGTCCTTAAGGTATCTCAAGGCATTTCAACATCTAGAATTGCCATGTGTGGTTTTCTAGTGTCTACATCCTCATCTCAAAATTCACCTCTTTTATCTATGTTTTCAATTATAAGAACAACATAATATTTTAACATAGTGTTAATAAAGCTACCCTTAAACATGAATTCAATCACTTCTCTTTTATTTGGGAAGAAGTCAACAAGGCCAAACCTTGCATTCTAGAGGACAAAATCTCTACATTCTCATGAAGGTACTGAGGTGACCTATTGGTAATAAAGATAATGGGTCTACATAAAACTATAGATAAAATCGAGGTAATACCCTACATCAACTTATTATTTGATTTATTCACAAATGGTAAAATTTATGGTAAAATTTTGCACTTTCATTAAATCAACACACTAATAGCCCACCTTAGTGGTAGAACATTTGAAAGGTATGAAAGGCTACCTTCCCCTAAGATAGCATATGACCAAACCCTATTGAATACTTAGATAAAAACAATGTAGCCAGTAAGCTATAATAATGGGCCCATGACCCCAATAATTTCTTAATTAGAGGACTTATTCATGTTATTCCTATAGCCACTTTCTAACCTAGAGTCAAAATTTCCATGGCCTTATTAAAAAAAATCTATGGTTTCCCCATAATGACTTATGTCAATGAGGTATGGATTCCATTGCTTGACCTTATTCTCACCTCTAAAATGATAATTAGCATAGGGGAAATCATTAGTTCCAGCATCATCAACACAATAACCAATCTAAACAACTCCCTAGATCAACAATTCTATATGATGTCCTATGTGGTGGACACTATAACTAGAACCATCCATACATCTTTTGATGAGCCTTGGGATCCTTCTGAAGAGTACCCTAAGAGTAGGATATGTGAAAGTTTCAACATCTTGCACATTCATAAGTTTAGGAGGAACATGACCAAGATTATTGAGACCTTCTATTTGAAGAACAATCACTAAGATGGGGGGGGGGGGGTGAATTAGTACACCAAAAACTTTCTTTCAATTATATCCAATCATTAAAGAACTATTAAAGTAACATTGAAATCTAGTAACACATAAAGACCATTCACATAAGCATAACATAATAAAAAACACATATGAGTGGGAAACACTAAAGGGAAAAAAACCCACTATGATCCTTGTAAATGGACTATAGTCTTATAAAACAAAATATCAAATTTTGTTGAGCAACATGTTTCTAACAAGTTTTCTCTTTTCTGCATTCAAAAGGAATAAGAAACTAAGATAAAATGGTCTAGGGTTAGATGTTACCTGGATGAGGTCTGCGCACCATTATCCAAATGTTGTAGGGACTCCTCTTTGGCTGTGGAGGATGACACCTGCAAAAGAAAGAGACTCAAACACAGAGGTTGTTAGATAGAGATAAGGTGGACTACCAAGCAAAATCTCGGTCCCAGAAGTGCAAAGACTTCCTTAAGGGATGTCATTCCACTTGTTGATAAAAAAGAATGTCGGATAAAGATAATAATGACAGACTAAGCTAGAGAAATACAAACAATGTGTACCTACTGTCTGCTATCAGTTTGCCACAGTCACTGACGTTGGTTAGTCTGCCGACGTCGGTGGGGGCAATGGGCCTGGTGGCCGGCGTTGGTCAGGGCAACAAGGCTTTGGATGAGTTCTGGATGAGTTTCTGGTCGACAGACATGTCTAAAAGGAGTCTGGGTTTGTGTAGTGTGGTAAGACAATAGACAGGGTCTTTAAGAGGGACAAAGATAGGGGATACATTGTCAAAAAAGGGGTAGGGGTATGGGAAAGGCCTCTAAGCCTTTCCAGGAAGAGAGTCAGCCTAGTCTGGTTGAAAGCTGGGTCTGGTTGATAATATTGTTTAGAAGCAATAAACAGAAAACTGATTACTGATATAGTCTAAATAATTGAAATAAAATAGAAGAGGGATACTTATCTCTGCCTGGAGGAACCCCAGAGGTGTAAGAGACTTGTTGTTGATGTATAAGA
Source organism: Torreya grandis (assembly GCA_037957365.1). Lineage (NCBI taxonomy): Eukaryota > Viridiplantae > Streptophyta > Pinopsida > Cupressales > Taxaceae > Torreya > Torreya grandis. Next base: position 1,446,639 of record JARHVA010000846.1, read on the forward strand.
CTCCCTGTAAAGAGGTAGAGTGCCTGATGCAGAGTCCTTATAGCCTGTGATGCCTGATGTGCATCTGGGAGAGAGAGAGGTCAAAGTCCAGGCGTAAGAGGATTTTTGCATTCAGGGGAAGAGGATCCATTGATTTAACCTGCAATTTGGTTTTAAGCAACTGATGTCGGTGATCCCATCAGCATCAACCGACTGTAACCAATGTCGGCAGCTAGAATAATAGAAAAAGGGCTAAAATTAGCCTTTTGCCCATTCTTCCAACTGCCAGGGTCAATTGGTCATGGGAAAATGGTCGAAGGTGGGTTAAATGAGCACGAGAGGATAGTGGAAGGGATGAAATGGGGTCTAGGCATTTAATATTTAGCATGGGGTGATGAAGGGATCCAAAGAGAGGTATCCTAGGAGAGGTGAGGTGGCATGGGTGATGAGAGAGGGAATTATTAATTCAAAATAGATAATTATTTTAAATTAATAAGACACAAGGGGCATGTTGAAGTGGAAAAGGACCAAGTGGGAGTCGACCAAAGAGTAGACATGATTTTGGTGTCTACATTTGCCCATTTTTGTCTTGTTGGTTGTTCTTGACGAACTACAAGACAAAAATAGGAGTTGATTGCCCCACGTATGGGATGAGGTCTTTTTCATCCTATTGGTTGTTCTGATGAACTGCAGGACAAAAATGAATGTTGGTTGCCCTGATTATGGGATGAGGTATTCCCCCTGAAAGTGGGAGTCGAGGGAAGGGAACCTGAGATTGGGTGTCGATTTGATAGAGAGATTGATGGATATGGTGAATATGGGGTGTGAATGCTATAAAAGTTGGGATTGCACACATACCACTTCATGAGATGGTCAGGTCAAATTGTCGTAGGTCAAAGGTCAAGGAGTGCTAAAATTGAAATAACTAGGCCCCAGCATTTAGTCATAGCTGATTGGGTTACTCGATCCAAGCTGTAGCTCTAATGGTCACCGTGTTCCAGGTATCCTAGGCTCAGGAAGTGCTCCTAGAAACACAAAAATGTCACAAGTAGTGTGGATCAACTTGCTCACGATCCTATACTTGTGAGGGTCAAAATATGGGTTGCAGACAATTTTTCTAACCATTCGTGAGGTAGCATACATGCAAAAACAACCAAGGCAAAGTTGTCTTGGAAGTGGTCATGGTCTGAGGAGATAGGCATGATCTCCAAGATTGTTGGTCGAGTCGAGTCTGAGATAGATAGTTGGTCCTTTAGATGGATAGGTGAAGGAATGGCCGAGCTAACCTCAGAAGATCCCATGTCAACTGAGTGCTGCCTACATAGCCCCTATTTTTAGGGCCTTAGGCCAATGTAGTTCTCCCAAAAAGGGAGGAAGAGGGTCGGTTATGGATGGGATCGGACTAGGTGAAGTCATGGTCAAAGGTAATATGGTTTGTCCATCAGATAGATGAACAAATGGATGTGGTCAAGCTAACCCCAGAAGACATCATGTCATCTGAGTGTTGCCTACATAGCCCCTATCATTAGGGACTCAAACCAATGTAGTTCAGAAAAGGAGGCAAAATTAGTTGATGATTGGTCTTGGTCATGATAAAGGTTTAGCACTTCCCATATGTCTGAGGGTACGTGATTGAAATGATGAGGGTAAGATGATGTTACAGCCTTTTCCATATTATGTGATGGTGTATTCTATAACATTGGTTGAGTGGTCTTTCATCCCTAGAAATTTTCCATATTAGTGATGGATGTATGCTAAAAATGAATTGAGTATGTTTATGCTTCAGCAAGTAATGGTTTATGCTTGGCACAAATTGTGTGCTCAATAGTTTCCATGTGTATTGGTTTCCATAGAAACTATGTGAAATGGACTATGTCATGTTGGTGGTCGAAAAAAGTTTGGTTTGGTTTGGTTTGGTTGAGATTTGGTTGAAATTTGGTTGAATTGTGACAAAGGTATAGATAAGAAGTGAAAGGCGCGTTGCTCGTTCATTGACAAGGACCATAATAATAGCATAGGTAGGGGGTTGTTAGATCCAAAAGCCCCGTTCATGCATTATGTCATTGGCCATTGGTCATGTTAGAGAAGTAATTGAATCACTTTGACATTAAAATGAGCTCAAAATCCCTTGAGCAGGTGATATGATATATGAGGAGAGGGTAACCCTTTTAGTAGGGATAACTTTGCCCCTTTTTATAGGAGACCCTGAGACGACTACAAGCCAAGTCCATGACCTTTTTTTTTTTTTTTTTTTTTTTTTGGGTGGACTAATCAATGTGGGAAGTCTACGTATGGATCTCATTTTGTTTTGTGGTCATTTGTGAAGCTAATCAATGTGGGAAGCTTCTAAGAGAGTGTTTTTTTTAGCAAGAGTTTAGGCATAGCCATCCTTCAAGGGAGTGGTCTATATTTTTGCTTTATATATATTTGAGGGCTTTGAATAGCTGTCCTTCGAGGGAGCAGTCTATTAGCTACAACAATGATGATATAGCTGTCCTTCGAGGGAGTAGTCTACATTTAGAGTTTGTGACCTTTTGATATTTTTGACATCCTAATTTATTTTTGATAGAATTTTGAGTCATAGACAAGACTATAGAAATTCGAGGGCTCCCTTTTATTAGGATAAAGCATGCCTAATTTATAAAAGGGTTACATAGGGTGTGTTTAGGGGAGTAGGGTTGAAAGGAATGAGGATTAAGAGGATCGAGATTGCTCAAGGGATGAGCTCAAGTTAAATGTCAAGTGAACGAGTACTCAACTAATAGTAGAATGGTCACAGATGAAAGGCATTAAGGGGCTCAGTTTTTGATAAGTCCCTGGTTCATGCTTGTGCATTGTGATGTAAGGTCCAAGCCAATTAGGAGCAAACTTGCCCTGTTTGCTTCTTTCCAAATTGGTCACGTGTTGGCCGATGTTAGACATGAAGTTGGTTGATGTGTTGTTGGCATGTTTGGCTGGTTGATGTTTGGTCGAGGCTTGGTTGATGCTTGGTCAAGGTTTGGTTGAGGTCAGGATAGTCAAGATAAGGTTGACTTCCCCCAGTTGCTAGGGAGAATGTTTGATAGACTTAGTTTGAGAGGGCAAGATCCTGATCTGCCAGGTTGGAGGCAGGAATCTCAAAATCATGGATGGTGACTGAGGAAATGGTTGGTAATGATTTGATTAAAGTGGATAATGGTTGGGGGTCATCAGGCTGGACCTCCATCAATTGTAAGGTTTGGATCAAAGTTTGATGATGTCGTGGAGAGTTTTGTATGAGATCATACAAAGACATCTTCACAGGGGTCATGTGGTGAGGTTGTTTCACCACGGAGTCAGGGATTGTCTTTGAGGATGCTGGTCGAGATGTGCCCAAGATAGTAATCTTGGGTTTCGGTTGTGGTGAAGGCTTGGTAGAGGGGGATGTCCAAGGGATAGAAGCATGTCTTTTCCCTTTATCTTTTTGGGTCAGTGGGCTGGTGGTCAAGTTGACTGTGTTGATTTCAAATAATAGGGTTAAAGGCGGTGGAGGGACCATAGTCTGGTGTTGAGATCCTGATTTAGGTGATGATGTTTGTGAGGCATGTGATGGTGTCAAAGATTTGGCAAAGGGGTAGTCAAGAGGATCCTTGATGAGAAGGGTATCCTTTTTCTGATGTTGACAAATGATAGCTTTAAGAGCGCAACAACGCTCAGTGTCATGTCTTGGTGTGTGATGATAGTGACAAAATTTAGTGTTGTCGAACCAAGATGGTCTTGATCTAAGAGTTGATGAGTGTGAAGGTGAGGAGGTATGGGAAGCATGGGACGATGTTGAAGGTTTGTTGATAATATGGTCAAGAAGAAGGGTATCTTTCTCCAAGCATTGGTGAATGACAACCTTGAGGGCACAACAATGCTCAGTGTCATGTCCCAGCATGCGATGATATGCACAAACTTTAGTGTCATCAAACTAGGGTGGTTTTGGTCTGAGAGATTGGTATGGTTTAAGAGGTGGAATACTGATGCAAGAAGACTGCAACAATTGTCATAATAGCAAGGCATAAGAACCCACCAATGGGTCTGTGTGTTTTATTATAGTAGGGGTTGATGACTTTTGTTTTGGAGGCGTAGGAGGCATTGGTCATTTTGGAGGAAATATATGTTTAATGGGTAAAGGGGATAATGGATGCAATTTGCCTCTGTGAGGTGTTGGAGTAGGAAGCACTCTTATTAAGGTGGATGGATGTGGGCCCAAAATAGAGGGCAATGATGAAGGTGGGGGAGGAATTCTCCATTGTGGTTTAGTGGCCTTCTTTGGTTTGGTTTGAGGGCCACTATTGTGTGAGGCAAGATTAGATATGGGACGAACACCAAGAGATTTAATCTTTTTTGGCATGGTGGATGCCTGCATGGGTTTGGGTTCAGATGTGGATGGAGGTGAGTTAGATGTAGCGATCTCAGGCAAAAGGCAAGAGAAAACCGTCACTAGGTCTTCCTTGATCGAAGTGGGTGAAGAGACAGGGTCTTCTCTTGGTGGAGAAGAAATTGGAGAATGTGACTCCTCAAGAGGATAGAGGGCAAGGATGATGGTGCCTTCTACTTGCGGTTGAGGAGTAGGCAAGGTAGGGTCCTCCATTGGTAGGAGGAAAGATAAATTTAGGGCTAATGGCATTGGTATGGTCGAAGCGTCCTCCAATATAAGAGAGGTCGATGGAGAATTAATAGGATAAGAAGGCTCTTCTACCTATGATGGACGAATAGGAGGAGAAAGCTCTTTTACCTATGGAGGAGGTTGGTCAGGGACAAGAGGCAAGACCGTGTCGACCGTGCGTATATCATGCCCTTTGGAGCTATCAGCCATGGTCTAGACATTGTTTTGGCTAGGAGGATGGTTAGGAAAAGGTTGTTTGAAGATAAAGATGTTTTGATTGGGTGGGGCATTCGAGTTATTCAAAACAAGATCTCCCTTATCTATCATGTCTTGGACAATGTTCTTGAAGGTTTGGAAATTGTTTATGTCATGGCCTTGGACACGGCAATAGTGATAGAAGTCATTCTCCCTATACCATGTAGGGAGGGCTTTTGAGGAGTCGAATTGAGGTGGTCAGATTGGAGGGAGATTGAGGACCCCCTGTTTGACAAGCTTTTCCAACACAAAAGCGTATGACTCTCCAATTGGAGTGTATTGATGATGTATATACCATTGTTAGAATTGTTTTGTGATGCTTTGTGATGTTGAAGGTTGAGATTGGTCAGTCATTGTTGAGGATGGTGATCTAACAACCACAGTGTTTGCCACTCCTTTGGACTTGGAGTGGGAAGAAGAAGGTTTGGAAGAAGAAGGGTCATCGGTTTTTGCATTGGTATTATGCAATTTGACCCTACTTTCTTCAATAGCGTGGAGTTCAAGCTTTTGGTCCATGGTGAAAGCTTCATCAAAAGTGTGGAATGTTTGAACCCACAAGGTGCATGAGATGTGCATGGCACATGCTCGAGAGAAGAGCTCAATGAGCTCAGGTTGAGGTAAAGGGAAGGAGAGTTGGTTGATTAAGCCTCTCCAATGGGTGGCAAAATTAGCTATTGATTCATCTTCAAACTGCCTGATAGAGTAGAAGTCTGTGATGGAGACCTTTTTGGTGATATTGATAGAAAAGTGGTCAAGGAAAAGTTGAGCCAGTTGAGTGAATGAAAAGATAGAGTGTCTGGTAAGAGATCTATACCAATCGAGGGCAGCACCAGAAAGTGACATGGGGAATGTACGTAGTAATAACACATCATCATGTGCTATCAAGTAATAAGCATGTCTGAATGCTCGCAGGTGTTGCTACAGGTCTTCCTTACTCTAGAAGTGAGTAAACTTAGGAAGTTCCCACTGACTAGGATACGCCTAGATTGGGACGAAGGGATGGATGGGTTCATTGCAAATTTGGTCATATGAAAGGACATTACTTGAACCAAAAATGGAAGCCTCAAGTCTAGACATTTTATCCATCAGCATCTTGATGAGATTGGCTGACGAATTGGTAGATGGGGTGCCCCCTAGGTTCTAAGGTGCTTGGAAGGTGCTAGAAGAGGCGTATGATGTAGTCAGTTGCACTTGTATAGGTGCAACATATTGATAACTAGTCATTGGGATAGATGTGGAGACCAAGGGTGGTTGTGTCGTGAAGGTAGGAGGCACAAATTGAATAGGGGCCATCAAAGGTGGTTGAGGGGTGGCAGCACTGATTAAAGGGTAGGTAGTTACTCTTGTGTTGATAGGGGCAAGAGTAGGTGGGATGGAGACAACTAGATTTTGGAAAGGGGTAGAATTTTGTTGAATAGTCTGTGGTTGATGGGGGGCCAAAACCCAGATGGAAGTGGGCCCAGAGATAGAAGGAGAAGCCACACTTTGAAGATTAGTCATGGTCGGGTTGATGGTCGAAGCAAAGGCCAGAGTGGTCATGGGTTGGGTAGCGGACATTGTTGATATCATTGCCACTTTTGTTAAGGAGGTTTCCTTCCCATAGACTGGGTTTCCTGAAGAGTCTCATGTTTGGCTTCTCACAAGATAATGCTAAAGGGCCTTGACATTGAGGTCAAGGAACCTTTCAAAGTCTTGATCCCTTTTGGGGATAATAGATGGTCGAGTTAGGGTTGGTTGGGTAGGAGTTCATTCAGTCTTTGAATGATACTCCATTAGAGGATTGGTTATGGAAGGCAAAGGTGGAAGCGGTTGTTGCCTTGCGTGGTCAACAAGAGACTTAGTTTGACTACGTGTCAAAACCATTCAAGGCAAGAAAGGGTCAGGTTTTTGAAACTGTGTTTTTCAGCCTTAGAAAACTAGAATGGGTGCTGGACAGTAAGAAAGTTGGGTTTTTAAGCTTGCTATTTTGAGAAGCAAAGTTTTGGATAGTGACTGATGTCAGTTGAAAAACTGATGTCAGTGAAATAGATTGCCGATGTCGGTCAGATAACCGATGCCAGTGAATAAAGGTTGCCAACGTCGGTGGTAAAACTGATGTCGGTTACTGTGTTTTCCAGAAACTCAAAAATTTGAAAGTTTTTGGAAAAAAAGAATAAAATATCCTCACTAGCTCAAAAAACTAGATAGAAATAGAAAAATAGATGAAGACAGGCAGATCCTAAATGTTAAATCCTAAGAATAAACTTTTAGAATCATGTTGGCTTATGCCTTAGAGTGTGTTTGGGAAGTTGGCTTGTAGAACGGGTCCTATAAGAGGTAGTCTAAAGATGGTTTCAGGTTAGTTTCAGTGCTCAAGAGTCTGTGTTAGGTTCTATACGTGGCCTGGTGCTAAAGAGCAAGCTCCCCTCAATTCACGAGCCCAGTGATAAGCTGGTCTCGCTTAGCTAGTATATACTTCCCCTAGAGATTATCCTCTACCAGAGAATAGAGTGGGCTTTCCCCTTGGTAGCGAAGTCCAAGTGGGATTGCCGGGATGGGTAAGGTATCCGCTAGGTGATGAAATCCTAGTTGGACCTTGTCTCAGGTAAGTTTTGATGTTTGATTTTGTGCAAGTAGTTTGGATGTGTAACATAAGTGGACTATGCTTTATTCATGATGTGGTTTTAATTGCTAGATGTGTGGACTAATCATGCATTCAAATAGAGATGAAATGTGAAATATTTTAAGCCCAAATTGAAATGTGTGTTCGTATGAAGACAAGTTGAGAAAAGGTTAAGAGTATGAACTCTAAGATGCAAGAAGGAAAGGTGACAAGAAGAAAAAGAAAGATTATTTTTAACTTGCTTATGATGTATTTTGGAAGAGACAGAGGAAAAGGATGCAAGAAGAGACCTAATTCTCCTATATGAAAAGTTTGTTTTTAGAAGAAAAAGAAATGAACCCAAGGAGAATTCCTGGGGTCCCACCGGGCGTGCCAGAATGTTTCTAACAAGTTTTCACTTTTCTACATTCAAAAGGAATAAGAAACTAAGATAAAATGGTCTAGGGTTAGATGTTACCTGGATGAGGTCTGCACACCATTATCCAGACATTGTAGGGACTCCTCTTTGGCTGTGGAGGATGACACCTACAGAAGAAAGAGACTCAAACATAGAGATTATTAGATAGAGTGAAGGTGGACTGCCAAGCAAAAGCTCGGTCCCAGAAGTGCAAAGAATTCCTTGAGGGATGTCAGTCCACTTGTTGATAAAAAATAATGTCAGATAAAGATAATAATGACAGACTAAGCTAGAGAAATACAAACAATGCATACATGTTGTTTGTTGTCAGTCTGCCACAGTCGCTAATGTCGATTAGTCTACCAGTGTCAGTTGGTAAAAAAGTCACCAGCGTTCGTTAGTCTACCGATGTCGGTGGGGGCAATGGGCCTGGTGGCTGGCATCGGTTGGGGAAACAAGGCTTTAGATGAGTTTTGGACAAGTTTCTGGTCGACAGACGGGTCTAGAAGGAGTCTGGGTCTGTGTAGTGTGGTAAGACAGTAGACAGGGTCTTTAGGAGGGATAAAGATAAGGGATACATTGTCAAAAAAGGGGTAGGGGTATGGGAAAGGCCTCTCAGCCTTTCCAAGAAGAGAGTCAGCCTGGTCTGGTTAAAAGCTGGGTCTGGTTGATAATATTGTTTAGAAGCAATAAACAAAAAATTGCTTACTGATATAGTCTAAATAATTGAAATAAAATAGAAGAGGGATACTTAGCTCTACCTGGAGGAACCCCGGAGGTGTAAGAGACTTGTTGTTGATGTAGAAGACTCCCTGTAAAGAGGTAGAGTGCCTGATGTAGAGTCTTTATAGCCTGTGATGCCTAATGTGCATCTGGGAGAGAGAGAGAGAGAGGTCAAATTCCAGGCACAAGAGGATTTTTGCATTCGGGGGAAGAGGATCCATTGATTCGGCTTGCAAGTTGGTTTTAAGCAACCGACTTCAGTGATCCCATCGGCGTCGGCCGACTGTAACCGATGTTGGCAGCTAGAATAATGGAAAAGGGCTAAAATTAGCCTTTTGCCCGTTCTTCCAATTGCCAGGGTCAATTGGCCATGGGAAAATGGTCGAAGGCAGGTTAAATAAGCACGAGAGGATAGTGGAAGGGATGAAATGGGGTCTAGGCATTTAAGATTTGGCATGGGGTGATGAAGGGATCTAAAGAGAGGTATCGTAGGAGAGGTGAGGTGGCATGGCTGATGAGAGAGGGAATTATTAATTCAAAATAGATAATTATTTTAAATTAATAAGACACAAGGGGCATGTTGGAGTGGAAAGGGACCAAGGGGGAGTTGACCAAAGAGTAGACATGATTTTGGTGTCTACACAACAAGTCAACTTGGATCACCAACCCTAATGAAGTCAAAAACCCACTTGACTAGGCTTTAACAAACACCTACTTGAAAAGAAGCACCAACACCCTTAGTGACTCAACACTAACTCATCCACCTCATCACACCTCTAATAAACTATTATGGTCTCATTTTAAGGCATCCTTGTACTCTACCAAGAAATATTTTTTTGCTTCAATTTCTTTCTTCCAAATAGGCCTAATTTACCTTTTTATATATATATATATATATATATATATATATATATATATATATATATATATATATATATATATATATATGTATATATATATATATATATATATATATATGTATATATATATATATATATATATATATATATATATATGTCTTAAGGTCACACATCACCTGGTCAGCCACACACCTTCAACCTCTTAGGTTGGACATAGAATAGAACTTATAACACTTTATGAACATGATTCAAATGAAATTTATACCCCTTTTGGTCTATAACAACTCAATTAGGCCTCAATTCTCTTGTAGGCTTCATGGAGACCTAATTGCATTAGGTCTATCTTCTTGGCATCAAAGTTTGATTCTCTTAGGCCCATATGGCCCCCTTTAACAATTAAAAACCATTCAATCACTTATAAAAATTCCTCTACTAACCTCCTCCATGATTTATTAGACCTACATCTTTCATTCATACCATGAGAGCTCTTTTAATATAAACTGCCCTATTAGGCTCGTGTACCTCAAAAGTTTGTCTTGAAAAAAGAATCTTAAAGACCTTTAATATTCTAAAATATGAAAAAAAAACATGTAGATAGATTCTCCATGACCTTAGGGTCATCACCAAATTCTTGGAACACTTTCATTTAGGAGGTGAAGGCTCTAAAACATCTCTACAACTCACATAGAACTACCATTTTACCCTAAAAACTAGTCATGGTGACTTAGACCTCCAACACCTATGTAAATACTTTATCTTTAGCATCAACCTCAACTTTTTCATTGGCAACTTTCACCTTTACTTCATATTTGGCTTCCTCCTCCTTCTAGTGTTATTCTCTGGTGGTTTTTCTCGTGCCACTTGTATTATTTACTTTTAATATGAATATTGTTCTCATTAACCTTGATTTAGATATCATTGTACAACTTAGTTATTGATTCATGCTACCCCAAATATTTCATGACATCTTATGGAATTGAAGGTTGTGAATTGATCAAAGCTAGAGTCTCAAGCCACCATGTGTTAAACCACACTAGTTACTCATGATATTTCCCTATCTTTGACCACATGATGCTTGGGAGGGCATTAATAGGCCAAAATTTTGCACTAAATTTTTTTATCAATCCTAATGGGGACTTTCATTATGTGAATCATAACAATAAAACTAGATTCAACTAATATTGGAAATTTTACAAACCTATTTAACTGGGTTGAATGCCTATGCACAAGTGTTATTCCTCATCTTTAAATTCACTGACTACCTTCACATGATTTCAATTTCTTATCCTGATATTATTTATACCTTAAGGGGCCTTGTGATACCTTTAAGGTACCATTTTTCTAAGTGCTCAGGGACGGGGCTGTGTCTAGTTGTGAGGGCCAAAGATGAAACTGGTTGATTAAATACTCCATGCATTAGTCCACTTATTAGTATAATTAGATACTTAAAGTTTGTGGGACTATCACAGTGAGGCATAGGTAGAGGGCTAGTCAAAAAGTGCCATGTGTCCTAGTAACAAAAACTACATCAAAGGATAAATCAGTTTGAAGACCCAGAAGGGTGCCCATATTCAAAATAGTCCAATCTATTCAAAATGATTTGTGCCCAAATGGTTCAAAATAGTCCAATTTAATTGAAATATAGAAAACATAGTTATGGATAAAATATTCTCCACTCCATTTTAGAGGGTATAAGTCCAAATTATTTGAAATAGCCCAATTTAATTGAAATGATCTATACCAAAATGCTTTGAAACAAACTAATTTATTTGGAATATAGAAAATTTAGTTTTGGAAAAAAATTCTCCACTCCACTTTAGTTGGTATAAGTCTAAATTATTTTAAATATACCACTTTATTCAAAATGGTTTATGGCCAAATGATTTGAAATAGTCCAATTTATTTCAAATATAAAAAAAATGGAGAAAATTTTCTCCACTCCACTTTAGTGGGTATAAGTCCAAATTATTTAAAATAGCCCAATTTATCCTAAATGAACTATGCCCAAATGGTTTGAAATGGTCTAGTTTATTTGGAATATAGAAAAATTATTTTTGGAGAAAATTTTCTCCACTCCACTATAGTGGGTATAAATCCAAATTATTCAAAATAGTCCTTTTGATAGGAAGGCTTGTTTTTATTGATATGGTTGGTTAAAGTATTGATAAGGCCTGGACTATTATGCTTGCTATTAGATCATTTATAAAGTTTTTTAACAATGTTTTAACTTTGTGTAACTCACTTGAGGATGCATTTGATGGAATTTGGTGGGCTAGTTATAGGAATGGATGTTAGAGTCAGGAAAGAGGGAAAGGCAGGTTTACTTATAGATGGGGGCTCAGGAAATAAAGTCATAGGGGGTCTAGGCATAATTTTCCCTATTTTTATAATATAATTCTTTTCATGAATAAAAAACTCATATTTATCAAGCAATACTATGCTTCCCATAGATTGAATCATCATGACCACATGACTATTCAACACTCTTTAAAATTATAAAAAAGTAGCACTAGGAGAAGGTTTTACTAAAGGTGGAATTTGATCCCATGTATTCTATAATCTAAAGTTTAAATCAACCATTTGTTCATGTGGATATATTTTAATGGTAGTGAGCTACTCCATCAATGATAAGTGGTCACTCTTTTCCTTGAACTGGCTACATAGTTTCATACCTAGCTCATCTTAATTTTAAATAGTAATAGGATGTAAACCTTGGTACCACTAGAGTGTTCTTATTTTCAAAGAATATCCAAGTATTTTCAATATGATTTTGTCTTCGATTACATTTAATATGAAAAAAATATTCACACCATCTTGTATGTGCTCTATAGGGGTAGTAGAGTCGTTTCTAGTAAAGTAAGGGATGCTCTTAAAAGTAGATACATGAATTCCATCATACTAGGGGAAGGCCAATAGAATACCTCCATTAAATGGAAAAAAATTCTAATTTATAAGAGTAGAGATGAATGGAATATGGTATATTCTTCCTCTAAGTGTAGGCAATATATCAAATGGCTGACTAAACTGAGCTCTAAGGGAAGATTGACTTGAACTACTAGCTCTCTTGATAGGGGATAAAGATGTTTTAACTCTTTTTCTTCTAGTAAATATATGTAATTTTATATAATTAAAATCATCACCTCTCAAATATGATCTTGTTTATCTTATCATATAGATGAGGGATTGATCTTCATGAACTAGAAATACTTGGAGTCATCAAGTTTTGTGTAGAGTGTCTTCAACATTATTGACTAATAATAACACCAAATCCTTAGTTAAATATTTGAAATTTATCCCACCGAGCATGATAGAAATTATAATCACTCAAAACATGCACACATATAGGAACACCTCTCATGCACGCCACCACAGAAAATTTCCACATTTATCACTTAAAACTCAATCCTAAGAGTAATTTGATGACTCGATGTAACAATGGAATCATCCCCCAAGTGTGGGAATCTTTCAATCCTTGGTATGAACCTTAAAATAAGGATAACTTACTTCTAATCTAAATTTATCACTTAGACCTCAATCCTAAGATTAATTTGATGACTCGATGTAACAATGGAATCATCCCCCAAGTGTGGGACTCCTTCAATCCTTGGTATGAACCTTCAAATAAGGATGTATTACTTCTAATATAAGTGTACCTAGTTTATGATTAATGTGTATATATATAAAGAGAAGAAGGGAGATATGTGGTTAATACTAAACCTAATATTGACAAAGGAAAAGGGATGAAAGAAGGGTAGCTGAAAGGGAAAGTGGTGATGCATTGAGAAAAGAGTGAGCACCTCACCTTCTTGACAACACAACAAAACTAAGGAATTAAACACATGTATTATTCAAACTAGACACCCACTACATAAATGTTTTGCATGGAGGTATGAGAACACAACAAAAAATTAATAGGGACAACAAATGGTCCACATATAAATCTTACATAGACCTATTTATACACAGTGTGTGACCTGTAAAGATTTTGATTGCACATAGAGGTATGAAGGGAGGATAAAAATATGAGGGAAGAACATACACATAAAATGATCCATAACTATAAATACACATAAAATGGATAACGTGAAAAAATGTAGTTAAATTATTAATTTCAATGCCTAAGACAATATTACAAACTCAAATGGGTAGAGCTTTGTTATACCAAAGAGAGTACACTTTTCATATTAAAAATTAAGGTTAATATAGAGTTGGGCAAGACCCTACATAATTAATTCACCACTTGAAATGGTATATAAGAAACTTGAATTCAAAATTTGGTGCTCAGAACCCAAAAGAACTAGATTCCTATGCAATAGTCACTGCAAACCATGCTCATTCAATTTAGACTAACAATCTAGTCATAGAAATGGTTGGAAGATCATTCTTAGATATTTAGATAATCTGTATGTACATCAAGGTCATAAGTATACTTATATAGTCATACAGGATGTGTATTAATTTTTTACCCACCATATTTACATATAATTCTACTCTAACTTGGCCTCCCTCGATGTCCAATTAGGCCCAACTACCACCTTTGCTTAATACAACTACTTGTTAAACCACATAGACTTATTTATTGACATGGAAGCTGTGTAGGATTTATTTATATTTTACCATGTCATATTTTCATGCACGATAGATTTATATGTGTGTATCTCTTAGGGATCATATGCACACTAACCTGTGCATGTTTTAGACTTTATTGAGTTTGTCCTAGCTTCACATAGAGAGTTTATAGATAAAGTTATCATGCCTTTCATAATTCATGAAGTTTGGGTGGATTTTACATGTTTTCTATGCTTGTTTATCTTTATCACTCTAATTAGCTATGTTTAAGAACACATTTTTTTGTATTTGTCATGTGCGTAATTTGATACTTGAATGTATCATACATAGAGGGTGTGCATGAAAGTTTGTGTAAGAAGATGAGAGATACAACATAATGGGACAATCATGTAGGGAAGTTGAAAAGTTTTGTGATGTAATAGAGGGATATATTTTGTAAAATACATAAGGCCTTAATTACTTTTTCACTTATAAACTTAATTGATGTGTGAATATGCACTAGATTTTTACTTTTAGTGTTGGTAGGCAATCATCTACATGCAAGATTACCCTTGAGGAACTCAATGTCACACAATCATGCACACCTTTTTTAGGGTCTTATGAGATTCACACAAACTAGGGGGAATTGAAGAGTCAATAATTAACACAATATTTTTAGGGTTTATATGTAGTTTTAGATAGTAACAATCAATGAATGAATAACACAATTTTAATAAATTATTTTTTAAGCAAAACTCTCTAACCCTAACTCTATTTCCATTTTTATCAATTTCAAACTTTTGTTATTTTTTTTTATATCCCTTTATTTTTATAATATGATGTATTATTTATATTCCTATATCATATTTCAAGTTTATAATGATTTAGAATTAATTTATTTTCTAATTAAGTATAAGGGTAAACACCAATGAGATAGTAAAGAAACACTTCAGGAGAGTAGATGATGCATTTAATATGTTGATAGTAATAGCCCTTGAAGGTAATACAATATAAATTTCAAATGAAACTGTCTCTTTTATCAAGAAATATAGAAGTTGTTTCATTAACTTTCCTAGATTTATGTATCTCAAAGTTGGAGGGTTTGAAGGTATTCCATTTAAAAAACATAGCTATACAAAAAAAAATTAGTTATTATTGAAATTTTCAAAAAATTAAGTGAAGTTCATAATAAATATAACATGAAGCATGTAGTTGGGATTACTTTTTCGATTGGTTTGAGCTACTTCATCTATAAAAAACTAGAGATTCCCAAATATTAAGAATTCAAAGATTGTTTTTCTAATGAAAACTCACACTAATATAATTACTTTAGATAGTAAAAAATTATGAGAGATAATTTAAAACTTGGTTCTAACTATTCACAAGTATCAAAAATTGAAGATTACTAGGAAGATTGTCAATATGAATTTGAAGTCAGAAAAATAGACTATTTTAGAATAACCATTGATAAAATGAAAACATCTATAATTGAATGGGTTACCAAAGGGGTCATTGATGATTTATATAATCCAATTGATCCATTTTTCACTCATAAAGTGAATTTTGTACCTTGCCTCTAATTGATGGTCAATAAAAGAATAAAATAATTTGAATGAACACACCCAATGTATTATGTTTAGATCAAAGGTTTGGTTTAGTAATAAATTGGTGGAATATACTTCTAAAAGAGGTTCAAAAATTTGAAATATCCCAAAAACCAACAATATTCTTGAACAACATCTCAAACTCAACCATCAATCACAAAAGTATATGTCAAAATCCCTAAGTCTAACCTAGAAGGAAGTGGTGGAGGTGATGCGAGATACCAAAACAAGAATAATTTTCCAGACCATACCTATTGATATTAATCTTCATCATTACTAAATTTTATAATGAAAATAGTTTCCATTCCTACTATAATGATAATTAAACTTCCTTATTCCCAAGAGTCTAATACTTCTATGATAATTGATAATAGAACACTATTTATATCCTCTAATTTAGGGTTGGCTCAAGCACATCTCATTTTTTAATCTTGTATATATAAGTTTTTATTTTCCACCTCTTCCTCACATTCCATCTCCAACCCATTTCCAATCCCATCTTCATGTCCCATATCCTATTCATATTCCACCTCCATATATTATCTCACCCTCAAATCAATCTTTCATTCTAGGAGATTATCTTACCACTTCCCATCAAACTATATCCCCTATTGATCCCACTTAAATTCAAAATACTTAGATGATTTATTATTTAAGTGGTTTACCTTTCACTTAGGTTCACCAAATGGATGGAAAAATGAAAATATCCATAGTTAGATATGTTGATCTTGATTTATATATTATGGATAATCTACTTCAAACTCATCCACCACAATAAGGCTAAAACCAATTATAAATTATTGTTAGATCCCTCAAGGACATAGTTTGTTGAAATTTATTAGCCCATTTTTGAAAATAATGAGTAAGAAATGAATCTAAAATATTATAACATGATTCAGATATCTTTTAAAGAACCAAATCATGAAGGATACATTCATGATTTCCATGAATCTGGAGCTTGATAAATCAAAAAAAATAAAATAAGGAAAGTAAACATAAAAGCAATTGGAAGATCAGGTACAAATATTTTTAGTATACATTAAAAATTTCTTCAATCAAACTGATGTTATCTTAGATTTTATCCCTAAATATCCCCCAATGGAGGATATTGACAAGAATGCCATTGCAAACATTTACAAATACAAAAATCATGGGAAAGTTATAGGTATAACATCTCATTATTGATGAGTTTAAATTCATTGATCATATTAGAAGAGTATATGGGTTACTTAAATAATAAAAATTCAAAATTTGGGAATAAATAAAAACAATATCAAAGTAATAAATACTTTGGAGGAATAGAACCATAGATTTGAAGGATATGACTCATATAGATGAAAATATTCTCGTATTTAAACAAATATTCAACAAAGTAGAATATAATTTTTCACATGTATGGTCTCAAAGTTTAGAATGGAAGATAAACATTATTGAATAAACTCTGAAATACTTTTTAATTCAAGTTAAGTTATGTAATTATCTCAAATTTGAGATCCATGTTGACATTTGGGTCATTCACTGGGAGCTGCTAAAAGAAAATACAAATCAATGTTACTCAGCTATGGAAATAAAATAACAATTTTAGATGATGATCAAATAATAATTTTATATGTAGATATTATTACTTGTCAAACCATGAATAATCTGAGTGATATTCATAATGTTCTTATCTAATGCAATAGTAATCATCCAAAATAATTTAGGAATAAGGAAAAATGAATGAAATGATGCAAACATAGTTGACACATTTATTGAACACCATTATTCCTAAACAACAATGATAGTAGTAGAAGTATAAAAATTAGATTTTTTATATTTAATTCATCACAACTAAATAACAAGGTTAAACTACAACAATGGGTCAAACATCTTCTCAACTTGATAAGTCTTCTCTTTCTAGTTAGTTCCTCTAGTTTTATTTCTCTGACATTTTTATTTCATTATTTTTTTTCAAAAATTAGTGTTACTTGAAGATTATTATATTTTCCCTTTATGAAAATAACTTTTAAAAGTAAAAGTTGAAATATAAATTGTTTTCAAAAATATGGTTATGAGGTAGTTATGCACACTATTATTCTAAATAAGATCTTTATCTATTTTAAATGAATTTTTTGACAATGTAAACATTTTTTTGAAAAAGAAAGAAAGGAAAAAAAGTTTTAAATATTTTTCCCAAATGATTAATAGAAGAGAGCTTACAAAATTTTATTCTTTTATTTTTACTAATGAATGGATAGTATTCTCATGTTAATTATATCATTAAAATTCTATTTCTTTGTTGATACAAACTATTTATGGTTAAATTATCACTATTTCAATCATAATCAACACATTTCTATAATTTAAATATGTTTTTTCTCAATTACACATCTTTCCTCCACTCCTTTCCCATTTCTTTCATTATCATTCCTTTTCTCTTCACACACATTCCCGCATGAATATAAAATTTTGATTTTACTTATTGTATATTCTCTCTCCATCCTTTTATCATATTTTCCAATAAAGGGAGATTCCCATGCTAATATTGGAGGGAATTTATCCCCTAAATTATTTTAAAAAATCACATATTTTTATTCTCTACAAAATATTCCACTAGAACATTACTTGATATCTTGCATTGGCTCTTTCCCCTTGATTATTGATCCCATTACAATAAATTGTGTATATTTATTAATGATGATAAAATATATATCAAGACCTTCTATCCTAGCATGCATCATGTTTTTAAGGAATTTGTAGGTTTTTCTAAATCTTCATCTTATTATTTTTATTATATTGTGCCCTTTGACCTACTTATTTTCTAGGAAATATTAACTATTCCCATTGCATTATCATTTAGGTTGTATTCTTCTTTAAAAAGTATAAAATTCAAAACATAAGAAAATAGAAAAAAATCCTCTTTTATCTTAGAATTTTTTCATATACATGTTACACACATGATTATCATGGTTTTATTTTATTTATTACGATGCATGATATATAGGTTTTGTAGGATCATGTAATATCATATGCTATACATATACTTTCATGCCCATAACCTATGGGTTATTCCCACATTGGTGGTATACCTTACATTTGGGGCATATCTATATTATGGATTTACTTTGATACATTTTTTGATTTATATTTATCATATATATCTTTCTAGTTCTTATATATTATCTATTACATGGATATTTATATTACAATTATTACATTATTACTGTGTGTGTGTTCCTATTACTATTTGATTGCTTTCATGTGTATGAATGTGCATCCTTTTGCATGTTTTTTTGTTGATATATTGTCTATTTATTGTCATTAGGGGGTACTTTAGCTATCATTTCATGTCATCATGTATTATGGGTCATATTTACATGTGCATTGATTTATTATATGTAACTACATGTGTATGTTCATTATAATATACTATAAAATCTACTATGATTCATGTTAATGTTTTTATCATGCACATTATTATTTTTTGTATAACTATACTTAGTACCTAAATTTCCATGGTCCTTACCATGCATTTTTTGGGGCATAATATTATTGTGTGGGATTTACTAATTTATATTTCTTTTCCATTTTGGAGCATTATAACCTTAAATTTGTCCTCAAGCTTATTATTATGTCTATATTAAACATACAAAGCTTATATTGGCACATATTTTTGGCCTCTATATTTTTCATCCTCACATGAGGATGAACATATTGCTATTAATTTATATGTGATTTTTTTAAATGATTACATATGTATGTTTTGTATGATGTTTCAAATATTTTACCAAGATTTGGATATATTTTATGATGGCATATGGTGATATTAACTCTTTCTTTCGATATGATTGATTACAGGAATAATTTTTACTATCCCTCCCCTCAAAATGAAGGGGTGTGTGTGTGTGTGTGTGTGTGTGTGTGTGTGTGTGTGTGTGTGTGTGTGTGTGTGTAATCATGATTTTCATTATTAAATAAAATATTTCTTGAGATTGATAAAAGAATGAATCAAATTTTTAAAATGTGGATATAATTTAATAGAATTAAGTTAATTTGGTTAAAGTGAAGGCAAAAAATATGGATAGATGATATGTATCTATTTATTTAATCAAGAAGTGAAAAAGGTTTCTCAGAAATTACTTCTAAAATTCTAATTAGATTAAGAATTATAAAATGTTTTCTTTGTTACAATAATGTTTTAATATTGGTAAAAAAAAAGGGATTTTAAGAAGGGACCCATCCATGCACATTAACCAACATGAAATGTCTAGAGAATAAGTATAGTAATAAGCCTGTCACAAAAGAGTTAAACAACAAAAACAACATAAAGTAAAAAAAAAAGTAGCAAAGAAAAAATAAAGAGGAACAAACAACTAGGGTGATAACCGATCTCTAGGAATCGTTCAAATCTTTGGTTGACATCTTAGATTCAGATCCTTGTAGAATTTTGATTATGTGTGATCTTCTTCCCAAAAAATGGCTTTCATCTTATTTTCATACCTGATTATCTCTGAGTCATCATTTTTTATCTTTGACAACAATTTGAGAGTCTTCATGCTCTACAAAATTTTCATTATGGTGAGCAACTAGAATCCACAAGAGTGTTGAGGTTTTCATTGATTGTTTCATTATCTTTCTCTAGTCTATACATTGTTTCCTTGATATTCTAGAACTCAGTTATTAACTCCAAAAGGTCTGATTTAGTATAGTATATCCCATCATTATAATTAATTTGTTTATCTCATTTTTAAATCTATTTTGGTCCTTTAAGAACCAATGGAGAATAAATTTTGTAACTCCACTTTGTCATCAACTTTGTTGACATTGTTCTGGTATTTGAGATCCTCCGTGGCCTCACTAAATTACATTAGGATGTTGATTTTATGGTTTTGGAAATTGGTGTTCTTGTTGTCCACCTCTAGTACTCTATCTTAATTATTTATTTCTTTGGATTTCTCTTTTAATAGGTGTATTTATTCTTATGCTCATGTTTTTTATTTATATATATATATTTTCATTTTAAATTGGCTTTGACATGATATGACATTAATTACCTTTTTGTAATTTTACATTATTTTTTCATGTATTCTATATTTTCCAAGAAACAAAATCACTTATGGGTGGAGTAATTTTTAATAATTATTTTATTCATCCATCATCCCTTAGGTAAGAAAGGGTATGTTCTTTAATTTGTTTGTGGATTTAATTATTCATACATTATTTCATGGTTTTAAGATGCACTTTTAATATTCATTTTAATATAATTCATGGATAATATCTAATTAGTGGATAATTACTGGCAAACTATTATTAGAGAAGAGTATCAATCAAATTATTGACTTGATTTACTTCCACTATTAATAGTAAATAATTATATTTAAGAAGACTTATTATACAATTTAACTATTGTCTATATATATTAAAATCTAGTCTTTGATTCTTGATAATGACAAACTTGACACATATTGACCATACATGACTTGAGTACATAAATAAGGTCCCAATCAACCATTATATTACACTTTCATGTTATATTATGAGTTGATCCTTCCATATTTTTTATACACACATACATGAACTATAACAACCTGACCAGGTTCAATTACCAATATTGTTGCATTTTTAAAATTTTAACAACAATCATAATCACAATTACCAATTTATATTTTTAATGTAGGAAATATAATTAAAATTATAAATTAGTATCATAAATATCATTAAAACATAATCACAATTACTGATTTTTATTTTTCATGTAGGAAACATAGTCACTATTCTGAATTAGTATCATAAATTTTATTAAAACATAATTTATGACATATAAGTTAAATAGTATATATCTAGCTCAAGTTTCACAATTACATAATGAATACACAATGACATCAATAGCCTTAGCTACGTATTATAACATACTATAATAATATTAGAATAATTCTATCAATAAGTATAAAATCATCTCCTATAATAATCTAGGAACTATGAGTATGCATAAAAGGCTGGTTCTAATCAACTATTTAGGTGGAGAGCATCATCTAGGTGTTTTACCTCTAACCACATATCAGTGGTCCCATGCAAAACTCCCCACTAGGAGTGGACCTACCCTTCACAAAGGGGTAGATAATTATTATTATTATAACATTCAAAACCATCTAAGAACAAGTGTAAGAGTACAACCCACATCACATTCATCCAGCCATGTAAACCATAGTTAGACTTATATCTACTATGACCTCAAACAAGCATGAAACCTATAAATTAATGTTAATAATGTATACAACTATAACATTAATTTTCCAAAGATTTTATATTTTTTATACTTCATAGAATTATGGGTCATTGTTCACTTATGTAATACTCTCTAATATTAAAAAAAATTCAATATTTCCTTCATGACTGAAGATAAATAGTTCAAATATAGGCACACCACCACATCATTCATCATTTATTAGACTAAAAGGATATTTTTAATGTTAATCATGAAATATAGTGAGAGGAGGGGGGGGGGGGGGTTAATTAGTATTTTATATATCTTTTACTTAATCTAATTTCTTTTCTTTAACCACTTAATCACACATTCAAGATATGCAATAAAATTGAAACAATAATATGCACCACACAAGAGACAGAGACACCATATTTTTACGTGGAAACCCAAAGTGGGGAAAACCATGGAGAAAAATCTCAAGTATATGAATGAGCACCAACTCAAATTACAAATTTCACAAGCACCAACTTGCAGGAGCACCAACCCCTTTGCCGAGCACCAACAAAGAAACTGTTTGTGAGAACCAACCCACAAGATGACCAACCCCTTGAAAATATTTATGAGCACCAACCCATAGGAGCACCAACCCCTCTTATATATAAAACACAACTATCTCTCAATGTTGCTTACTCAACAAATGATAGAAATCTACAATATCCCCTGCTTTTCTCTCTTTGAAAAAAAATACAAACCATGCACTCTCTTGCATAATACAAATGGTGTCTCAAGACTATATTTATTTACTTCCAAATGAACTTTTTAATTCACCCTTTGTGACCTTTTAATCCTCATGGAAAATGGTGCCAAACTTGCATAACCATTCTTATCCTTTCATTTGAAAAGTCGTATGGTGACACTTCATAAGCAAAATAATCCTTTCCTCTTTTGTCTTTACATGGAGACTCTTGGAATTACTCAAGATGAATCTTCAAGATAAAATGCATACCATTCCTCTTTTGTCTTTACCCCATGACACTTTGACTTCTCCATGGGCCCTCTTTTGAATTATATGCAACTAAAAATATATTCATTAATATTAAATAACTATTATCATACATTATCAAAGATATGAATATTAAAAACACCATTAAATGCAATGGGGCCTTTATCATCAATAATGATATACCTTTGACATCAATGACAATATTTATAATAATCTCCCCCTTTGTCATTGATGGCAACCTCAAACTCAAAATTGCCACATCCTAAAACTTGCACATACTACCATCTTAAAAACATATAGTAACCCCCCTTATTATAGTAACCTATACCTATTCCCTATACCTATTTCTTCATCTATACCTATACCTATTTCTACACCTATACTTGTTTCTATTCTTCTCCCCCTTTGACATCAATGGAAAAGGGCCTACCTTGATCTAACACTTAGCTCCCCCTTAACTAATGATGAACCTCAATAGCAAGAAGTAAAATAAATTACTCCTAACTTCTCTTGTAGATACTCAAATGTGTCTTTTGGTAGTACCTTGTGAAAATATCAACAATCTACTTTATAATACTAATATATTCCATGTTAACCTATTGATCTACAACCTATTCTCTCAATAAGTGATATCTAATAGGAATATGTTTTGTTCTTGAATGCATCACTGGATTCTTCAAATATTAATAGCACTTATGTTGTCATAAAAAATAGAAATAGGTTCATCATATTTTACCTTGATATCTTATAAATTTGTATTCATCCAAAGCACTTAAGTACAACACAATACCACTACAATATATTCTAGTTTATCTATATAAAGTGATACTAAATTCTGCTTCTTTCTTAGCCATGATACTAAGCTATCACCAAGGAAGAAATCTCCTCCACTTGTACACTTTCTATAATCCAAAAAATCCTACCCAATCTGAATCTGTATAAGAAACCAAAGTGAAATATCTACCTATGGGATACCATAATCCATAATCTAATATCCCCTTGATATATTTGAATATTTTTTTCACCAACTGAACATGACTATCTTTTGGAGCTAACTGATATCTTGTAACCATACCTACTGCATGCATGATGTCTAGCCTTGATGTTGTCAAATATAAAAAACTACCAATCATATATCTATACAAAGATTGATCTATAATAGGTGAATCTTCATCCTTGCTCACTTTATTTCCTATACACATTGGTGCACCAACTAGTGCACAATCCTTAAAACCAAATTTCTTCAACATTTCTTTGGCATATTTACTTTGAGATATAAAAATTCCTCTATCTATCTAAAATATTTACAACCCTAAGAAAAATGATAATTCTCCAAGCATAGAAATATCAAATTCTTTTTGCATATTATCAAAAAATTCTTTTGTCATCTTTTCAATATTTCCTCCAAAAATGATGTCATCAACATATGCCATAACAATCAATTGATTTGTACCTTCTATTTTGATGCAGAGATTACTATCAACAAATCATGTCTTGAAACCTTGATCTTGTAGGTACTTATTAAGTCTTGCATACCAAGCTTTGGGAGCTTGTTTCAATCCATACAATTCTTTCTTCAATTTGCATACATGGCTGCTAATATTTGAGAGAATAAATCCCTCAATCTGCTCAATGTAGACCTCTTCTTCTAAATTCCCATTTAGGAAGGTAGATTTGAGATCCATCTAAAACACTTTGAAATTTTTAAAGACTGCATATGCAAGAAACATTCTAATAGCCTCTAGCCTTGCTAGTATTGTAAAAGCTTCTTCAAAATCTATTCCCTCAATTTGAGCATATCATTTAAACACTAATTTTGCTTTATTGCTGGTAACTTCTCCATTTTCATTCAACTTATTTCTATAAACCCATTTTATTCCTATAACATTTTGATCTTTTGGTCTAGGCAATAATCCCCAAGTATCACTCTTTATTATCTGACTTAATTATTCATCCATTACCTTAACCCAATGCTTATCATGTCTAGCTTTAGAAAAAGTTCTAGGCTAAATTTTGGATAATAAAGAGAAATTAATTTGCTTAGATCCACTTACCATCATTCTTCTGGTGTGAATTCCTTCATTTATGTCCCTGATGATGTCACTTTCATTATGATTTCTCTGAACATATTTGGATGGAGTTTTGGTGTCCTTTTTCTCCTTCTCATCTTCATCTGATTCTTCAAAATCTTTCTCTTCAATGATTTTAGGAATGTCTATTGGATCACTTGTTCTTTGTGTTCCATCTTCTTCTATGCTGACATTTGCATAAGTTTTTCATTGATTCTCTTTATGAAGATTCTACTGTCAAAAACTCTAAAATAATCAACTGTTGTTGGTTTATCTTTCCATAGATCATAAGGAGTCTTGTCACTATTGAATCTCAATAATTCTTTGTTCTAAATATGCACTACTATAACAACTACCTCTCTCCAATATTTATCTAGTATCTTGGATTCATTTAGCATTGCCCTCACCATCTCCTGAACTGTTCTATTTCTCTATTCAACTACTCCATTTTGCTATGGAGTTTTAGTTGTTGATTAATGTCTCTTTATTCTATGGTCTTAATAAAACTCAATAAACTAATCTAACATGAATTCTCATCTTTAATCTGATCTTAGACACTTAATCTTCAAACTAGTTTCATTCTCAACTAATTTTTTAAATGCTTTGAAATGTATGAAAACTTCTAATTTTTTCTGTAAAAACATTACCCAAGTCATATGTGAAAAATCATCAATAAACAACATGAAATATGTCTCACCTTGAGTAATTTCATTTCTCATAGGTCTACATAGATTAGTGTAAACAAGCTCTAACATCTAAGTGTTCGAGTACTCTTTTATTTTGAACCACCTTCTAGCATGCTTCCCATGTTGACAAGGTTCACAAAGCATGTCAGATGGCTTTGTAATCTTTGGAATATTTATGACTACTTGATTCTTGCTAATGTTGAAAAAAAATTCAAAATTTATGTGCCCCATTATCTTGTGCCATAGCCAACTTTCTTCAATCTAACTTAAACAACATCTTTGACCTTTGATGTCTGATAACATATACAAATTATTGCATATTCTTTCAGCATCTACAACTAACACATCTGAATATTTTCTCTTAATTTCATAACCTTCTGCATAAAACTTTAGTGTGTAATACTAATCACACATTTGACTTACACTCAAAATATTATGCTTAAGACCTTTTACATACAAAATATTTTTAGTTTTAGTTCTACTATTATCCAAACTAAGTATATCTTTTCTGGCAATTCTGGTAGTAGTATTGTCTTCGAATTTCACTGTGCCACCACTAATCTTCTTCAAGGTTATAAACTTTCTCTTGTCTCCTATCATGTGCCTTAAACATCCAATATCAATGAACGATGGATTTTCTTCATTTCTTGCATGCAAAACCATCTACACCAACATAGATTTTTTAGATTGTTTCTTCTACCATGAACCTATCTAAACTTTCTTTTTGATGAATGGAGCCTTGAAACTCTAGTCCTTCTTGACTAACTTAAAAATTATTCTATAGTATCAAGCTATGTGTCTAAATTTGTTGCACTTGTAACATATTATGGCCTCTTCATTAAATCCTGATAGAAGAGCAAAAGAGTTGTGGCTTTTGCTTGACTCTACATGACTTTCTCTATCCTTATTTATGAAATTGTTAGCCCTTTTTTGACATTCTATATTATTATGACCACATCCATTAAAATAAAAATAGTAACCATAAAAATAAGACCTATTTGTGTATCTCTGACCTGATTGCCTTTTGTAGCTTTGTTCTTTCCAGCCTTCTTTGTTTGAGATGTCCTCTATATTTTTAACTTTTTCCTTTTTTATTTCCTCTTTTGTAAGAGCTTCAACATAGCTCTTTCTTTTTCCTTCTCTATGAAATTAGTGGCCTCCCCTTTCTCTTTTTCAAATCTGATACTTGTCTTAGCTGACATTAATCTTTGACTTTATAATATCTTATTCAACATATTAGTGTTATTCTTAAATTTTGAATCATTGGCTGCTCTATCATTGATTGATTTATTTATTTTTTCAAGATCTATTTTTAAAGAAGTAATTTCAATAACATAGCTTTCACATTATTTAATTAATTTTTTTAACTATGCCATTAGATCTTTTTCATTTTTCTTGGCTTATTCAAAGTGTGCTTTTAGTTCTTCAATTATTTCCTTTGACTCCTTTTCATTTTTCTCAATCTAGATCTTTAATCTTCGATTCTTCTTCTCAAGATATTTTAACTCTTCTAAGGCAAAAATGAGTTCTCCTTCGAGATTCACTTTGGCTTCATCCTATTCTTTTTCTTGATCATCTATACTTTTTCTTGCAGAGGCATCTTCATTTATGGCCATGAATATAATCTCTTCTTCTTCTTCTAAATCACTGACTCCACTATCTTCGGTTGAGCTAGGATATTTAGAATATAAACTCTTCTTATCAAATCTCTTCTTGAATTTTCCTTTTAAATTATTTTTATATGTAGACTTTCCTTCTTCATTTTCACCATTACCCTTATCTAGGCACTTAGCTACAAAATGTACAATCTTTCTACAATTAGAACATTTAAAAAGTAATTTTCCTTGATATGTACCTATGCCCTTTTTTGGCTTGCGAATGAATATAGATCCATTGTCATCTTCATCATTGCTAGAAATGTCACTTGATTCTTGAATCTTAGCCTTCTCTTTATTTGATGTCTTGAAATCAGCTTCTCTCTTTGATGATTTCTCTTGTTCGGTCCACATCTCATATGCCGTAAAAATACCATGTAACTCATCCATATTTAGCTTGGATAAATTCTTCATCTCTTCAATTTTCAAAAATTTTACATCATATCTCAATGGTAGAGATCTCAAGACTTTTTGAACCACAATGAATTCTTCTAACTTTTCTCCAAGACCTTGAATCTGATTAACTATTTGATCATCCCATAAAATATAACTTGTTATATTTTCTTTCTCTTCTATTTTCAAACTCTCAAACTATCTTTTAAAAGTTTGAATCTTAGCTTGCTAAACCTTTCCATCACCTTTGTAAATATTTTCAAGTTTTACCCAAGTTTCATGAGCAAATTTACATTGCACAACTTTAACAAATTATGATTCACATAAACCACATAAAATAGAATTTAAAGCTTTAGCATTATTTTCACTTGCCTTATTTTCTACTAGAGTAGTTACAAGTGTCTATGGATCTTCACCACTACTTGCCAAATGTTGAATCCAAGAGCCATAAAATAAGTCTTCATCCTTATACTCCAAAAATCA
Organism: Torreya grandis; assembly: GCA_037957365.1. NCBI lineage: Eukaryota > Viridiplantae > Streptophyta > Pinopsida > Cupressales > Taxaceae > Torreya > Torreya grandis. The sequence continues at coordinate 1,474,692 of JARHVA010000846.1, forward strand.
TAATTTGTCCCATCAAACAAAGGTGCATCATTTGTAGAATAACCTTCATGTGATCCAGTCATCATGCTTTCCTGATCTACCATCAAGTTATTAAACTTTTTCCAAAGGAACCTAATCTGATACCAATTGTTAAGCATGAAATATACTGAGAGGCGGGGGATGAATCAGTATATTATATATCTTTTACTTAATCTAATTTTTTTCTTTAACCACTTAATCACACATTCAAGATATACAATAAAACTAAAATAATAATATTCACCACATGAGAGAGAGAGAGAGAGAGAGAGAGAGAGAGAGATCAGATTTTTACGTGGAAACCCAAAGTGGGAAAAACCATGGAGAAGAATCTGAAGTATATAAATGAGCACCAACTCAAATTACAAAGTTTGTAAGCACCAACTTGCAGGAGCACCAACCCCTTTTCTGAGCACCAACACAACAAATTTTTGTGAGCACCAACCCATAGGAGCACTGACCCCTTACAAATATTTTTGAGTACCAACCCCTCTTGTGTATAAAACACAACTATCTATCAATGTTGCTTACTCAACAAATGATATAAATCTATAATATCTCTTGCTTTTCTCTCTTCAAAACAAATAAAAAACATTCACTCTATTGCATATTATAAATGGCTTCTCAAGCCTTTATTTATAGCTTTCCAAATGACCTTTGTCATTCACCCTTTATGACCCTTTAATCCTCATGGAAAATAGTCCCAAACTTGCATGACCCTTTGTATCCTTGCATTTGAAAAGTCATATGGTGACCCTTCATAAGTAAAAGTGTCCTTTCCTCTTTTGTCTTTACATGGAGAATCTTGGAATTCCTCAAGATGTCTCTGCATGAGAAAATGTGTCCCATTCCTCTTTTGTCTTTACCCCATTACAATTTAACTTTTCCATGGGCCCTTTTTTGAATTATATCCAACCAAAAATATATTCATTAATATTAGATAAATATTAACACACATTAGCCAAGATATGAATATTAAAAACACAAGTAAATGAAATGGGGCCTTTATCACCAATAATGCTAGACCTTTGACATCAATGACAATATTTCCAACATTTAATTACTATTTAGTTAACTTGGAGAAATAATATAATTTCAAATTCATACAACTCTTTTATTCACTGTAATAATTTCCAATCATATTGTAATTTTACAACTAAAAATAAATGTCTTATTGTATATTTCCTATATGAGAAATCAAAATACAAATAATTCTTAAAACTATATTTCTATCACAACCACACAGGGAATATTATATACAACACTATACTTAGGACTGTAATAAATTACATTACCTTATGAACATTGAGATATAAATGTTTTATACATTATTTAGTAAATCATAAGCCTGTAATTTTTTTATTATCTCACCAAAGGTTTAGGGTCTAGAATCATACATTTACATAGATAAATAATGTCTTATTAACACTATGTAAACATTTACAATTAAAAAAAAATCTACTTGTTTCTTAGGTATAATATATCATACACAAACTATAACAAGTTTCATTGCATATGTGATTTACATTTGGAAAAAACCATGTAATATTTTTTATCTATGTTTAAGATCACATTGTGTGAACCATCATTAATATATGAGAATGAAATGTGTAAATACTATCTCACTAAGTTTCATTATTTTAATATTAACTATTAGGCAAAAAAATTTCATACTTTGTTACTAAGTTAAGGGTATCTAAAAAATAAGGCTTTACCCATTTCAATCATAGTCTGTAGGTGGTGGTACCCACAACCTATAGGTCTATGATTCTCATTATCTTATTAATAATATGTATGGATAATCAATAAAACCTACCTACATGAAATTTATTTGTTTCCACATCATCAAACATTTTAGATACAAGGTACAATTTGTATCAATAATTTAGCATAATATTAATTTATCTCATCTCCACTATGGTGTCTCAAAAAATATACAACACATATAACATGAAATAATATAACTCAATATAGTCTTGCATAGCCAACTCGGTTATAAAAACATTAAATTAAATAAAAATTATTCTTAATACTGCTTACAACATCTTATTGACATTACTTATCTCCAGAAATTTGAGAGGATAAGGTATAGATATATATATGTTAGTCACTCCTATATAAATATGGGTGAAAGAGTGAGTTCACCCCTTGATATATATAGGTGAAAACCATTACATACATTTTTATATAACCACATCCCATAAAATCTCATATAAAACCAACCAACACAATGATTGAAAACACCCTGAACATAATAGAGTTTTCTTCCCACTAAAATAATGTAATTATTTTAAAGTATAAAAAACATAATCAAGTTATAGATATTGTGATTATAATTACTAATAATTTATGTTAATCCTTAAGAGATATTTATACCATAAAATGTGAGTGATCAAAGATATAATTTATAATCAGGGATGTGCAAAGCATAGCCTATTTCTTGTTCAAAATAATCACTCAGTGAAAGCAACGTTTGTTGTCGTTATTAACAATTAAAGGGAATTGGAAAAAAGAATAACTTATGGGATAACTTATTGGCATAGGAATTATCCAAAAATATAATTTAAATAGAATCATTATAATACCAAAACCTAAATATATCCATATGAACATTTATCTTATATTTTCATGAAACTGTAAATATTATTTTCACTGTTTCTTTATAAATGTGATTTGCACCAAGCCGACATTTTGACAACTTGTTCTTATATTAGTGATTAACAAACTCATTTTTATTTGGAAAATCAGTTACCCAATATAAATATACAACCTTTTTTCTAATAGGTTTAGTAAAAAATCAATAAAAACATCAAGATCTCAACCTCATTAATAGAACAAATCAAAGATATGAAAGGAAGTAGAATAAATATAAGTGGAATAATCATGTCCAACCCTACTATTTAAAAATCAATAAGAAACCCTATTTGATTTGATAAGTTTAATACTTAACTATGATATTACACATAGTATAATATAAAACATATTAGGTAACACTCAAAAAATGAAGAATACATGCTTACTATTTGTCTCTAGATAATAGGATATTTTTAGTGTCTTCAAAACTCATATCCTTCCTCTAATTATTTTAATGTCATGTCCCCAAGCATTCCTTTCTCCTTTCCTTTAATGTTCAAGCTAGGGTTTTGATCATGTCACTACTCAAAATTTAGTCTATGTGAAAACCATCATATTTGTTATGTAATAAAATCCATATGGCCACTTAAAGTTCATTTTAAAAATAAATTTAGACTCGTGTGTATTCTTCATTAATTAACGAGTCCTATAATGTGCAAGATGGAGGCAAAAACCAAATTTCATAGTTCATTCTTGATCTATCATGTAAAAATGGGCCTATTAACTGAGTGATGTGAGTCCTATCCTATGGTTTTAACCACCATTCCCCTGAAAAAACTCCTTCAAACTTGAGTTCATTCCATTTGACTTGCATGGGAAACCCTAATCATTTTTTTAACTTTTTTTTATAATGATTAAGATTCTTGGATTGTTTTATGGTTTCATGTTTGTTGAGAATAAATAAGTCATGTCCACCACCTATGGTTGATAAATGTTTTATTATTAGGTCATAAAATCTAAATATCTAAACAATGGTTTCCTCAAGGTTTCTTTGGATTATTTCATAATTCTTCCAATATATATATATATATATATATAGTGATGAAACAACATATAAGTTATTCCTTGTCTTAACAATGAATTTACTAGCAAACTTGAGATAAAGAGTTAATAGATTGTCAAGAAAACAACATGGTTACCAATAGTACCAACTTGTTTTATACAAGACTATAATTGAGCAAGTATTCCCTTTGACACATTATTGCAAAAAAAAAATTACTCATAACTTATAATAACAAAAAATTGTATAAATGCCATGATGTACATAATGAAAATATGTACTATCTAGATAAATAATATATCACACACAATCTAAGAAACTATTAAACCAGATGATATAGTTTGTGCTCTTGATCTAAAATTGCTTTGATTTCTCCCAACAGTCATGATTTACCACCTTCTCCCTTATGATTCTATCTGTCAAGATTCCATAGTGATGGCAAAGATAAGGACTATATTGTGTCCACTCAAACAAGAAAATGGTATCTAGTCCATTTCACACACACACAAACACACATTTAAATAGATAAAATAAATTAACATGTCAGTAATGGATCTATTAAAATTGTAGCATATAATCATAAGATATAAATAAATCATCATCAACATACATTTTCTATAGAATAAATGTGTTATGAATAAATATTCATAATGAGAAATACCATAACCACATTTCAAATCCATTAATTACAAAAATAAAAATTTAATAATCCAAAACCAATAATAGTTTAAACTAATATTGATGCTATATTAAATTTCATTAGGCGTAGGATGGGATGTGACATCCTTCCCCTCCTAGATAAGTCATCATCCAAATGGTGTTATTAAATTTAAACATAACAAAAAAGTCATAAGTTTAGAATATTTAACTAAATAAATATGAAAGTATTCTATGTAAATCTTCACAATCCTCCTAAGTGGAATTGTCCTTTGAATATAGGTCCCAGTAGACCTTACATTGGGTTGTTTGTATATTTTACATTTTAATTGTATGATTCTCAAGTATTTTGAGGGGTTTTCTTGACACCACTCTTGGATCCAACACCTATAAATAGTTCCAATCAATAACATGCATAAAATTAGCCACATATTTATACAAATAAGATACATGAAAAACTCATGTATTTGACCAAATATTAGTGGAAAATCAAGTCTGTGTGTAACATGGTTTATTATTTGTAGGACCTAAAAATGTAATTCATATATAGGTGTTAATTTGGTTGATTTTCCAAATTTAATTGAATTATTTTGTGTTTTAACTTGAATAAAAACATTATATTTGATTAATAAATTCCTTCCTATTCTTTTTAAATCACAATAAATTTTATGTCTATCATTGGCTTCAAAAAAAATCCAAATAAGCTTGACCTTCTCCTCCATTTTAGCAAGCATTTCAAGCCTAAAATTAGTTTTATATTCTAACCTATCCTAGTTAATAGGTGTTATAAATGTTTTACCCTAAGAGGATTAAAATGGTGCCATTTTAAGAGTTGAATGGTAAGAGTTGGTGTAATAAAATTCAACTAATGGGAGGTATTCTTACCACTTGTATTTCTAGTCCATGCAATATATTCTTAATAAATCCTTAAATACTTGGTTTACCCTTTCTATTTTCCCATCTATTTCAGTATGATAGGCTATACTAAATTTGAGTTGTGTTCTTAGGGATGCATTTAGGGTTTGAAAAAATCTATAGGTCAGACGTGTATCCATACCGAAGATAATTTTCTTTGACACTCCAAGTAATTTGAAAATATAATGTATAAAACTTATAGCTAAAAATGGTGCATCATTTATCAAATTACCCATTATAAAATGTGACACCTTTTTAAGATTATAAACCACTACTAGAACCATATAATTCATATTTTTATATATTTGTAGCCCTTTGATGAAGTCAATGTTAATAACTTACCACTTTCATTTTGGAATGTTATGGGTGTATAATAATCTTGTAAGGTAAACATGTTTTTCCTTAACCTATTAAAATTTTAAACCTTTTAGCACAAAATTTGTAGCATCTTTCTTTACTCATTTATAGAAATATAACATCCTCAATTTTTCCATTAATTTTCTCACCCTAGGATGACTAGAATAATAATTACTATGAAACTATTTGAGTAGTGCAGCTCTTGAATTACCTTGTTCTGACACATATATCCTTCCCTTATATCTTAGAAATCTATTTTTCTCAAAATGAAAACATTCATACCTATGATATTGCATATTTTATTTATGATATTTATTAACCTACTTATATAATTCATCCCTTGGATAAATTTTTTAAACTTTTTTTTGAATGCATTTAAAATAATAGCCATTGCCACTATATACCTTCTATGTTTAGCTTATGCCAAAGTCATAATTTGTTATCCTTTCCATTTGTATCACTTATGTCAAATTCATAATTTTTTATAGACTCAATACATCATATTTTCCATTAGTTTAGGTTTTATTGAGTTAATATATTCTTAAGTTCCAAGTTGTCAATCTTGAGATCAAAGGGTTTTCCCAATAGATAATGTCTCCAAACCTATAATACATGCATTATATAATAAATCATGTGAGGAATAATTTTCATAAGACTTAAGTTTTAGATATTCATAAGCTAAGACTTGATATTATTGTAATAATAATACTCATAAAACATCCATGGAGTCATCTATTACCACTAAAAAATGGACATTTGGATATGGAACATGCAATAGTGGTGTAGATATAAGATTTTCCTTAAGAATTTGAAAGGCTTCTTCACACTTATCTTTCCTTTAGTATCCTAATTTTAGTCATAAATATTTTATGATGCATATTTTATCCCTTTTTAATATTAATTGATATTTACTTAATCAATTTGACCTATCCTACGTGTAAGAGGAGACCCACTTTCATCACATTGTGATGCAGGAATATCAAGCCAAGAAACTCCATTTTTGAGTTTTGTCAATTTGGAGTTCAAAAGTTGGTCAAAGTGAGTGTCAAAGAGTGTATGGAACATTTTATGGTATATTTTACTTCTTTTAATCCATTTAAGGTCTTAAAGGTGTGTTACATGGTCTCTAGGTGTTTTCCCTCTAAAATAAGGAATTTGAAAATTCAAATGTTTGAATGGAGTCTTAGAGGGTTAAAAGCATGTAAAGAGTGGATAGGTGAATAAAGAGGGATTAAGGAATACAAATAGGTCTTGTAAAGGGTTAATATAATTTATATATTTTAAATCCCTAAAGTGGAATTCATGTTCTATATAGTCACCCTCACCCATATGTTGGGTTGATGAGTAAGGAGGTAGTCTTGGTAACCAACTTGATAACCAATGTAGAAGTTGGTGCAAATAGAGGTTGATACATGAGTTTTGGTAGGGATAATATGTGAGAGAGGAGATGATATTTCTCCAATAATTAAAAATATGGAGAAATGTATAAAAGTTGATTGAACTCCTTAAGAAGTATATCAAGTCCATGATTGGATTGTTTTGTAGCAGAGAATGACATCATGAATAAAGTAAGGTGTTTGATGTTTGTGTGATAAAATACATATGTGTGATTGAATGAAATTATATATTATTTTTTTAATCCCTTGAGTACCTATATTTTTTCATCTTTAAGTGAATTTTTAGGTTGTTGAGTGATTGGTGGAGACAACTAAGAAGGACTGTAGGTTGCAGTATTAAAAGGAAGATATTGGAATGTTTTTGTACAAAATATAGTTAGAATTTAGTGTGGCATAAATCCTTGTATAATTTTAAAAATTAAAAACACTAAATTACTTGTGATAATATAATAAATAAGGTAAGACTGAGATTACATCGGACTATTGAATCCGTTGGGCCTTATAGACTGTTATCACAATCATAGAATGAGGCAATTCTTGAGTATTTAAGACATCAAATAACTATGTGAAGATATGATGATTTAGAGATGTATGTGTATTACCTATATAGGAAGGAATATTTATTTTTTGAATTCAAGGAAGGTGATAACCTATATACATATTTCTTATAAGGAGAGAACCCCACTGTGTAGTCAATGAGACCATGTTTGTGTGTTGAGTGCCAAATATGTAAGTGAAGGTTGAGAAAGTGATGATAATAGAGAAGGGTGATTTAAATATAGTTTTTTGTGTTAAAATAAATATTTAAATCACAATACATAGGTCATAAACCTGTGACAAGCCCTGTTGTAACTTTCAAAACCTTATTTCTTAGTTAAGGCACCCCTATTTAGAGGACTGAAGAAGTGTTACACATTGGATTATGTAATAAATTGGAGGTTAATGTATTATTATTATAGATAGAGGAAATAACAATATTTGTTATGGAAGTGATTATGAAACTCCTATTTTGAAGGTGGACACTACTCAAACTCATGTTTTCTCTACATTCTCTATTGCCTTAAAACTATATGTTCTATTCTTGGAGGAAATATACATATTAAATGCATTCTTGGGTTGTGGATGGAGTTGGTAAGTCTTATATTATTGTCATTAGACTTAGATCATTTGATTATTTCATGTAATATGACCTACTATAAGTGATCCTTAATACAGACCTATGTAACACATGTTCCCCTACATAATCAAATACAAACTAAGTTAGAAAGTTTGAACAAAGAATAAATAAAGGATTTTATGAGATAGGTAATAGTAATATAGACCAAAATAAAGTGATTTGGTTCTTTGAAGTGTTATATATCTCAAGATATTGAATTTTGCATGCCCATGGCCCTGTAGAGGGCCTAAAAGACCCTAAATTAGGGTTTGGAAGATATTGAGAGATTTAGCCATTAGAAAAAGATGAAATTTTGGAATATTGATCTATTATATATGATTGAAATGATCCAAGTTATTTTTAAATGGAAATAGGTCGTACATTATGGATTTGACAATAGAGGTTTCTAATAGGCCTAATTTGGAGGTGTTTATCAAATGAACTGATAAACATAAGAACATAATGCCTTGTAACTTTATGAGGATTTTAAAAAAGATAAGGAAAGTCCTAAAATTTTATTATACCTTTGTGAAATTTTTTAGGTTGGTCAAATGGAAGGAAAAGGGTCAGAAAAAGATACTAGCCTAAAAGCCATGGAGAGCATGTTGGGTGAAAATAAGTGTTTAAGGATGAATGGATAGTGGGAAGAGGATTTTTGAGGTGTGAATTGATCACTAAAAACAATATAATATATAATATATAACTATTTAAACCTATTTCAATAATTGACACTTGGAACCAAGAAATTACCTAGTAAAGCTAGAGAAGATATTAAGGGTAATTATGTGAGTAAATGAATAGTATGTAGCAGTAATGATTCTGAGTGAGAAAAATAGGTATAAACCTATAAAATTGTGTTTATAAATGTAAAATAATATTATAAGAATTTAAATCACTAAACACAGTGGTCAAGCTATAAATACAAGAATGAAGCTAGAGGAACACAAGGTAAACAAGACAAGCCAGAGAGATCTTTTGCAAGAAAAAAGATATATAATGAATTATTTTAAAATTATACATATTAATATGCTTAAAAATTCCATATATTGTTACATAAAATAATTATATTACAATTAAAAACACCTTTATGCATCTATATGCCTTGAATTATACCCCAAACTCATAAACTTTGCTAAAGGGACAAGAACACCCAACATGATAGGAATGACCAACATTATTTCCATATCTATTATTTATATATTTTCATCAAATTAGTCAAAATTTATAAAATAAAAGTATCATTAGGGTTGGCCTTTATATTCATAAACTCTCCAATAGGCATTTCCCCCTTTTAAAACACTATAAAAGTGCATTTAATTCATTCATTTTGAATATCTCAAAAAAAATATCAATTATATCGAAAGCTATTATTTACACAAGTTCACATTGATAAAATTTTCCATATTCTTCCCAAATTAGTTTTCAATCACTTCAAGTAGTCATGAGCTAAGGTTGAATTAATTTTTATGTAGTTTTAGTAAATAAATGATCACATATTTAAACCAATTATATATGCATTCATATAGTCATATGAGCATAATTTCATAAAGAAATAAAGTGAGAGAACTACATGGAGGTTTTATCCCTCTTTATATTATTGGTATATAGGCAACACTCAACATGATGGGGTATTGAGGTCTAGCACAACTCCAACTCCTAACACATTTTTACCCCTTCACATTTGTTTGTTTTCTTGTGTGAAAAATCTAGGTTTTTATATTCAAGAAGACATATAAAGGCATGTACACACTTTATGAGGATCAAATAAATGTAAGAAGACATAAATTCCACTGCCTCACTTGACTATTTTGAAAGTTACAATTTTCACAAAAATACAAGACTGACCAATAAAGACAAAAATGATAATAGCTCATAGCCCCTACTAGGCATTCCTAACATTGAGAGTGCTCAAGATTATCTTATGGAAAGGTTATAGGTTTTTAAATTTTTATTTTTATTACATTATATTTTCCTATTTAGTCATCTATCAACTCAAAAAGCTAAGTTCATCTCTATTTTGCATAAATTAACCTTTTTGTTTTTATTTAATTTTATCTATTTTAGTCATTTATCTATAAATTACTCTTCAAAACTATATTAACAACACCATGTATTATTATAATCCATTTATATAATTAATTATTAATCACCACATTAATTTAAAATGAGATAAAACATTTGGTGAACCCATTTATTTTTCAAACCCTATCTAACCCTAGGTTTCTTTAGGGTCCTGACCTTTTATGGATTCAAAATTTTTCCTTTTATTATCATATTTTCCTTCCTTTTTCAAATTTACTTTCATGTTTTAATTTTATGCCTCCTAACTAGTTTTTCTCTAATACCCCTTTAAGATAAAGTGCTAGAATAAGTAAGATTCCAATTAAACATATTTAAATTCCTCTAACAATTGTTAAAGTGGATTTTACTAATGCTCACATTGGTTCCTTTTTTGATGAAAAAAATTCTAATGAATATTTTTAAGAACACAATAAAAATGAATAATATAATGGTCTAAATGAATAATATACCAATGATGGTTTAAATAGGATTCATCATGATGACCTTAATGGAATTGATCAAGAAAAATTCCAATGTATATCTAAATTTAGAGAAATACCTTGTCAAATGTTAGAATACATACCCAAATTCATTGACATCATATTAACTTTCAAAAATTCTAAAAAACTAAATGTTTAACTCTTAATATGAAAAAAAATCCATTTTTTAACATTATATACCCTACTACAGGTGTGGCCATTACCATGGTTTATATTATTATTCTATCCACATATTTATATTCTAGGGAACCACACAGTTTACATAATATTTATGTGATTATGCCTAAACAATTAATCTATTACAGTTATTTGATAGCTACACATACTATAGAACATACCTCATTTAATGCACAATCTATTGAGAAATCATTTATATTTCAGCAAGCTAAGGTTTTTAAATTGGATCAAGGTATATCAAAATCTAGATAATAATTGGATTGCCATGATTTACTTAATAATAATTTAGAAAATGATATTGCATCCCATCATTTACTCACCATATTTGTAGCTCTTAAGGTTACTTTATATGAGGTTAAACATGATCCTGAAAAACATCTTAGAACTTTTCATGTAACACACTTGGATCATGCATTTAATGATAAATTACTAACTAATATTTTTACAATGATATTAAAGGACAATACTTTGAATTTTTTTCATTATTTATGCCATAAATATATGAAAACATTAATATTTTAACATATTTATTTCTCAAATATGTTTCTATTAACATTAGTTGAGTGTAATCACCTAAAAGTGACAATTGAGTGCTAGGAGTGCTACTTGAGACCACCCATCCCTACCTTCACCCTAGACCTAATCTATAGATTATTTTCACACTTACACAACATTTTTGTGTGCCAAAAACATACTTATTAATCCATAAATAAGTCCCAAACCTTCATTATTTCATCTTAGTCATTCATGCCTAGTGTTCAACCACCTAGACACTAACACCATAATAGGTATAGTAGTGCCACATGGTACTAGTGTCCCAATAATGGTGTTACTATAATTTTATTCCTCATTTCATAAATATATATATATATATATATATATTCAAATATTAGACCTCGTAGGATCATTATAGACCACTTTTGAAACCCATGTAAGCACCATAATGGTATAAATACATGACATTTAGACTTTTAACCACTAGATGGGAATCAAATGAAAATTACACACACAAACTCAAAACAAGTTGTGCATAATTAAGATTATTAATCCCTATTTTTTCTTACTTATGCATTCTACCATCTAAAAAAATTCTAAGTCTAGATTACTTAGGTTTCCAATCTCAAGTACATTCAAAGCACTCAGGTCTACAATCATTTTAGCATTCACTTGTACTTGAACCAATCACTTAGGTGAGAGAGCTACATTGGGATTGATTCCTCAAATTATTGGTATGTTGGCAACTTGCCCACACAAGTTTGTGGATCACATATCTATTACATTAGATTCACTAACCCATTTTTCTCATCGTGTTCATTCAAATCCTTAAAAGAATGAAAACCTAGGGTTTTCATAATAAAATAGAGCTATAGGGAAAATTATTTATCACACTGAATTGAAATTTGGACCAAATATAGAACAAGACCTGATCTACAATACCCATAAATATTTTGCATAAATGACATTATTGATAAATGAGGACATAAGTGCCATATGTCAGTATTATCTAGTTAGGGTGCTACTCTCCATGATGGATTCTAACACCTAGATCCTATTTGTGAAACTCAAACTAGCATCTAACTCAGTTTTTAGCCTCCAAATCATGTCTCAGTCATTTTCTAACTAAGTTCTCAGTCACATTATTTACTGATATTTTTAGAAACATTAAATTAAGTCAATTATATAATAGATTAGTGGCTATATTTATTGCATATTTCTACCTTGATTTACTATACTTATCTCTTTAAAAAACATAGGATTTACATTCACTAAGTCCTAAAAGGTTAAAACATTTGGGGGACTCGACTTACTTGAATGCTACTTTAAAATCTTGGTTCTATCCTAGGGTTTAGCTTATCAATTTTTGTGTAATAAGTTATGGTTTATTAACTTCAAATTTTTCTTAATTTTTTACAACCTAACTAATCCATATGAATCCTCTATAAAGGTTTCATTTATTAAATATTTTAAAATTTTGTCTCAAACCCTCCAAACCCTAGATCTACATACCATGTCCTCAAACACTAAAAAATTAGCCCTTATAGTTTCAAATGAAATTATATTTTTTTGTATACATTAGGATGAATATTTCCCATATTTGCACATATACCTATGTTAGATTACATTATACCTATTGTGTGTTTGTTACTCATTGTTTACATTATATTCTTTGGTAAGTTTAAATGACATCCAAGAAGCCTATTGTCCCTCACATAGTTGATCAATTTCTAAGATTTTCACATAATTATACAAATGAATGGAAAAATTTTCAAGATTACAAACAAGAACATGATAACGAAAATGATTTCATTTATTATTATTATTATTATTATTGTTGTTGTTGTTGTTGTTGTTGTAATTATGGATATGATGATTACTATGATAATGGAAATGAAAGTATTGATGAGCATAGATTAGATGCATTTTCTTATTTTCTCCTTGCTCTTCTCCTATTCAAAATCAAACCAACAATATAAGTCCAAAATAACCCCTTGATGGTAATGCTTTATTTCAATGTGATCCTATCTTTTCAACCACTTTTGATACATCCTTATTAAAATTAAATCAATATAAGAATAATAAAATCATTATACATAGTTCAAGATTCATTATACATGATATTCCTAGCATAGAAAAACAAAATGCACATTCTTCACCTTTTTCAATGCAATTTGAAAAAGTATGTACAAATGATTATGTACCTTTTACCGATGCACAAATTAAAATGGATGATATTATTTTATCACCTTATTTTAAATTTCAAGTTCAACACAATAATTATATGAAAAATGTAGATAATTCAAATATCTCTAAATCTTATCTTGCATGTCATAATGTGCCAAATGAATACATGAATGCTAATTCTTCTACCCTTGACTCCAAGATTGAAAATAATGATCATATATGCATTCCACTCATATCTAGTGAATACATGAATTGAATTTCATGTACACATCATTATATATTGCATAAGAGTAAAAATTTAAAATATTATCTTACTCTCTCTCTTAGTGAGCATGTGAGTGATGCTTCTTCTAATCTTACTTCTACAATTGAATTAAACTTTGATTTTTATGAAGGTAGGTTTCATTTATTAAATATTTTAAAATTTTGTCTCAAACCCTCCAAACCTTAGATATACATACCATGTCCTCAAACACTCAAAAAATTAGCCCTTACAGTTTCAAATGAAATTATATTTTTTTGTATACATTAGGATGAATATTTCCCATATTTGCACATATCCCTATGTTAGATTACATTATACCTATTGTGTGTTTGTTACTCATTGTTTACATTATATTCTTTGGCAAGTTTAAATGACATCCAAGAAGCCTATTGTCCCTCACACAGTTGATCAATTTCTAAGATTTTCACATAATTATACAAATGAATGGACAACGTTTCAAGATTACAAACTAGAACATGATAATGAAAAGGATTTCATTTATAATAATGATGATGATTATTGTTATTGTTGTTGTAATTATGGATATGATGATTACTATGATCATGGAAATGAAAGTATTGATGAGCATAGATTAGATGCATTTTCTTATTTTTCTCCTCTCTCTTCTCCTATTCAAAATCAAACCAACAATATAAGTCCAAAATAACGCCTTGATGGTAATGCTTTATTTCAATGTGATCCTATCTTTTCAACCAATTTTGATACATCCTTATTAAAATTAAATCAATATAAGGATAATAAAATCATTATACATAGTTCAAGATTCATTATACATGATATTCCTAGCATAGAAAAACAAAATTCACATTCTTCACCTTTTTCAATGCAATTTGAAAAAGTATGTACAAATGATTATGCACCTTTTACCGATGCACAAATTAAAATGGATGATATTATTTTATCACCTTATTTTACATTTCAAGTTCAACACAATAATTATATGAAAAATGTAGATAATTCAAATATCTCTAAATCTTATCTTACATGTCATAATGTGCCAAATGAATACATGAATGCTAATTATTCTACCCTTGACTCCAAGATTGAAAATAATGATCATATATGCATTCCACTCATATCTAGTGAATACATGAATTTAATTTCACCTACACATCATTACATATTGCATAAGAGTAAAAATTTAAAATATTATCTTACTCTCTCTCTTAGTGAGCATGTGAATGATGTTTCTTCTAATCTTACTTCTACAATTGAATTAAACTTTGATTTTTATGAACATTTGGATAATGATTATTAATATGATTATGGTGAAAAATACATAGAGTCTAAACCTTATAGTTATCCTCATAATTCACTTATTTCTTTGTTTAAACAAATGATAGGTCACATGGTAAAACACACACACACACACACACACACACACACACACACACACACACACACACACACACACACACACACACACACACACACACACACACACACACACACACACACACACACACACACACACACACACACACACACACACACACACAAACACACACACACACACACACACACACACACACACACACACACACACACACACACACACACACACACACACACACACACACACACACACACACACACACACACACACACACACACACATTCTTATGTTCATAGTTTGCATAACTTACATTCACATGATAGTAAAGTACCTTCTAGTCCATTAGCATGTGATACTTCTTTCAAAATTAACACAATAAGATATATAAAATAATATCCCTCAACCCCACTTACTATAGTAGAACCTATTTCTCAACCTAACCTAAATCAGGGTGATAGCTCATTTCCCTCTAACTAGATCCCAACTAGAACACCTCCAAAGGTTATAGAAAGAAAGCTAATCCTCCATAAAAAAGGTTACCAATGCAATATACCAATGGATAAGATAAATAACAAAATTCAAGAGTTAAATTAACCCCTTCATACTGATAATATACTTTCACTAGTGGTAATTTACTTGGCGTATGCCATGGGTACTTTGAAACAAAGAGTACACCATCTCACATTGGGGAATAAATCATACCAATCTCAGTCGATGCCAATATCATCCATGGGAATCTTGTTCCACATAGAACCTTTACTATAAGGTTGCCACCAAACTTTTAGATACCAATATTACCTATATTTGATGGGCATAGAGACCCATACTTGAAAATTCAGCTTATGAAAAATCCATGACACATTTCACCAACAAGTTGACTCTACTACAATTATTTCCAAAGTCCCTAGATGGGGAAGAACTAAATTGGTTCCATCATGAAATTCCTAGTGGGTCACACTATACATTTGATGAGTTAGAAGCAATCTTTCTCAAGTATTACATGTAGAATAAGGGACCTCTAGTCACACACGAGATGTTATATTCATTACACCAATATGAGACAAACCCATCAACTAAATGCATTATAAGATTAAAATCATGTTTATGTCAATTGGTTCACCAACTAAAAGATTTAGAGGTACAATACATCTTTTCTAGAGGCCTCATTTTTCTTCTTAAAGATAATATATCTAACACATCTATATCATAAGAGAAATGGTACTAATTTCTACACATTCAAAGGCACATTTGGATGTATATTTATTAGAGACACAATCATCTAACATAGCACAATAACCTACTCCACTCTTAACTAAGAAACCCTTGGAACAAAAATGACCAATACAAATACTCAATAAGGGAAAAGAGCCACTTTACAGATCACCTCCTATACTGAGTAGATCACAAGACACCAATAGTGTAATGTTGTGGAGCCTATTTCCACATTACAATTTATTTCCAATATTGTACATTAAAATATACTATACACTCTTTATTTAAATTTTATAGACCCCCTTAATGGGAAACCATTATGGGTTGACTTGGCCCATGGTTTTGGTACCCATTGTTTTATAAAACTACTATGTTGGTTATCTATTAATGCATTATATATGAACATACATTATGTAATACATCTAAGGTTAAAATAGTTTTGAGAAGGTGAATAGAGTTTGTAAATTTAGGAGTAAATTTAGGAGAGTTTGTTGAGCATAGCTTTAAACAATATTTGTGCATTGTAATTTTGAGAAGATAGATTTGAGAGTGAATTATATTCTTGTTGTCTTGTAATAAAATATGAGAAAGTGCTTCTTTGTGTATTTAGCCCACATTAGGTGAACCATGTTAAATCTTGTCTTCTCATTTTTCATTTTTGTTCATATCTCTTATTATTATGATTTTGTGAAATTATTCCACATTAATTTTTGATTTATTCCCAATAAATAGTAGGGACATACAATTTTAAAATAGAGATAGGCATCATGACATATTATTCACATTAATAAATAGGGGGTGATCTCCCTTTCGTATACTCATCACCATCCAACACACTACCTGCACAAGATACAAAATAAACCATATTATAATTTTGATTAGAGATATGGACATTTAAACAAGAACTATTATGCACTTTAAGATCATATTAACTAGTATGTAATAACATTTACATAAGGGGCATCGAGATATCCTTCTTCACACTCTTCTAGATCACACTCTGCTAAAATTGAGCTATCCTAGGATATTCCTTTTAAAGAACCATTGGTTACACATCATATAAACCATGTGGTTTCTAGGACACATATTTATGTGAGATCTCATGCACCATAGATGGCAGCTAGTTCACAAAGATCAAAGCGCAATTTCAATTTTACCACTGATTAAGATATTTGTAAATAATCATAGAGATCATATCATAGTATCATTATGAAAACCAATTAATATATTTGAAATACATGATGCAAAATAGAACATAATTTCATTTTGACAACCAATTAATATATTCTCAAGACATGGTGCATAATATAACACAATTTCAATTCAAAAACCAATTAATATATTTGTAAGACATGATTCACAATAGAACACAATTTCAAACAATTAAGATATTTATAAGACATGATGTACAATAGAACATAATTTCAACATGACAACTAATCAAGATAATTTCAAGACATGATGCACAATAGAACACAATTTTAGCATGACAAATGATTAAGATATTTTATATAGAGTCTAAAAATTTATTTAACAGTAGTACATGATGAGTAGCATTATTTATAGAGGCTATTTATACACCTACATAACATGAGCAATATGGTCACTTATTCACTATGCCATCTAGGTTCAGATAGTACCTACCATAGTCCAGAGGCCAGTTGATCCAACCTCACAGACTCACAATATATATCACAAGCCAATTCAAAGAGATCCTTATATTCCTAACCCTACTTCATAAGTATTTATAGCTATATATCATGTAGTATATTAGGTTCTAGGAGCTCAATTACCTTTTCACATAGAATGTAAGATTATTGTTCCTTTATTTGACACATGCCACATTGATAGTGAGTCTTTCATGAGACTCATTGGTTAGTATGTTCCTCCCTACTTGTACATAGTATCATTCACTATTTATCCTTGTATATAGTCTCATTTTCATGTTACTTATAATAGCTTATATCTAGAAAATATAAACACATGATGATCTATCAAAAACATTCAAATATTCACTTAGAAAACATTAAATTATAGATTGTATGCATTTCCATGTTTACATCTCTTATATTTACTAGACACTAGTTATTATAGTTATCTTAATATAGTCAATTTTATCATACATATATGATTCACTTTTTCTTATCGATTGCTTGTAAATTTATTACAAGACTGAGGTCCACTACACCGATCCAAATTTGTTATTATCTACCCATTAGGGGAATATGCATATATACATGAGTTATTCATTTGACACATTCACCCATTTGGGGGAACCCTATACATAGTTTAAATTACCATGTTCAATATTTCTATATTCTACATCAGAACTTTAACATTATTATATATTGATATTGATCATGCTACATTTATATTTTTTGTCAGCTTCTACTAATTTAGACCTAGTATATGTACATCTTGTCTCTTACACAGATTTGTATTACATGTTCATTTATACTGTCATTTTTATCTCTCCTAGTCTATACTTGATTTTGTCTCTCTACTTCTTATATTCAAGGGAGTTTGAATATACCATTACTCTTTGGCTCTATGCTACTTCTTTTCATAGTATGTATGCCTTGGACATGTTCCCATGTCCTTATGTGTGGTTTTCTTGGTTATGTATGTGGACATTTTAACATGTCCTTCTATGGGGATATAAGATAAATTTATTGTTGTTTATGTATGTGTACATTTGAACATGTCCTTGTATATATTACTTTCTTAGATCTAGTGACATGTGCCCATGTCCCTTGTATTGTGGCCCCTTGGACTACTTCACATGCCTCATGTGTGTTGTATGTATGCTTTATTGTATGTTTCATGGCCATGAAACTTGTTTCTTTCTTGTTACACACTCCATTTTTAGATTCCATTAGGGACCTAATGCATCTCCCATTCCTACTTGGGTGTCATGGTAGACATCATGCCCCATCCCCCTAGGTAGCTACTTAGTTATTACTTAGATTTGTTGTTACATACATTATTATATCTATCTTGACACCCTTGTGAATTATAGACATAAATGCATTACATATTACAAACTTAGACTCATATTATCCTACATTTTGATGTTATATATACACATTATATTGTATTATCATGCATATAACATATATGCTCCAGCTAACACACATTTTACAAAGATTTTTATTTTGATGGTAATTCTTAAAAAATTAAGACAACACCATAAAAATAAGGGGAATTCACAAGGGTTTATAATAGATATTAGGCTATCATAATTCTCTCATAGTACAATTTTTAAAACACATGCTCAGATTAAAAAAATTAGACTCAAGTAAACATAATGGGAAATAGTAACATAGAGATTAGTTACAATTGCATAGAACTTAGATCAGTTAGACATTAGTGCCCAAATCAGGACACTAGTACCACATGGTTCTACTATCCAAAATATGGCACTATAGGTTTACATAGGTTTAGTTACATATTTACCTATTTAGCTCAGATTCATACAAGTTTGCTCAAATTGGAGGAATCCTTCATAGAATGACCATTCCAATTTTTAGTTTAGATACTCAGATATAGATTATTATAACTCAATCTAGAATCCATATGCTTAGATATTAGATTTGGGGCATGAGTGTGACACAATATTTTTGTATGCTCACTTACACATAAGGTGATTAATTAGAATAAAAAATTCCATGTCATTATCTACACTATATACATTAGACGTCATATTCCAAGTTAAACACCAATTTCATGCCTTACTCCATATATAGTGGTTGGAAGTCTTGAGTATCCTAGAGCTACCTAATATACCTGAGTGACCACAAAGCTGACATTTCCACTTAGACATTTCTAGTTATATCATGCAGTTTCAATTTTAGATGCATATACTACACATGGGTAGGTAATGATGGATTCATAGTCTACTTGAGTTATTGACCCACATATATGAGAGGGTTGGAAACACTATCAGTGTAATACAATCTATTCACAGGTCATGATCCACCAAGTAGGGGCAGGAAATGATGGAGTCAAAACTAGATTAAGATGTTGAGCCACCCACACATGAGTATTGAGAAATCCATTACCTCAATCCAATTTATTCATTGATTGATCACTTTATACACACACACACACACACACACACACACACACACACACACACACACACACACACACACACACACACACACACACACACACACACACATGTTGTCACCAAGTTTATACATTGGTTCATGTACCCAATGAAGTGTATTCTTTCATTTTCCCTCTCTTATCCCTTTACTCAATTTCATTTCTTTACTCAATTTTTTAATCATTTTTTATATCTCTTAAGTAAGGACTAATCTATGCATGTTTCACTTGTAGAACATGCATTAGAGCATGCTTTGCATACTCAGACCCAACTTTAAGGGATTCACCTATTAGTTAAGTCTAGGTACACTTATTTTTCTTTATCCTAGTCATTTTTCTTTATTGTATTTTTAGAATAAAAGGGGGCAAATTTAATCACCTAAAAGTGACACTTGAGTGTTAGGAGTGATACTTGAGACCATCTATTCCTAGCATAGACTTTGACCTATCCTAGAGCCTACTTTCCAACTTATCTAGCCTTCATGTTGGTCACAAGCATCTGTAATCATCCCTAAATCAATTGTAGACCTTCATTATTATATCCTAACCCTTTGTTCCCAGTGTTATACCACCTAGGCACTAGCATCATAATAGGTATAATAAATGTTTCATGGTGCTGGTGTCCCAATAATGCCACTAGTGTCCTTTCCCTCCTCTTTTAAAAAACATATATATTTTAAAATCTTAGACCTCCTAGGGTCATCTTAGACCACTTTTAACACCCACACAAGCATCAAAATAATATAAATACATGAATTTTAGCCCCTTAACCACTATATGGAAATTAGATTCAAATTACACATATAAAATCCTAAAAATTTGTGCATAATTAAGGATATCAACCCTTATTATATCCTACTTCTTCATGCTACCATCCACAACTTTCCTAGACTTAAATTACTTTGATTTCTAATCTCAAGCATATTCAAATCACTTAATTCTACAATCCTTCTAGCATTCACTTGAAATTGTACCAAGAACTTAGGTGGGATAATTGCATTGAGATTGATACCTCCTTGGAGTATTAGTATATAAGAAGCATGCCCACATAGGGGTGTGGATCAGACATCCAGATCATCAAATCTACCAACCCCTTTTTTTCATGGTGTTCATTCAAACCATTAAAATCATGAAAACTTAGGTTTTTTAGAGTAAACAAGAACTATAAGGAAAAATATTGATCATAAACACCTAAAATTTGGACCAAAGTTAAAATAGGACCTAATCTATAAAACCCATAAAACATTCAGATAGAGGACATTAGAGCCAAAAGAGGAAACTAGCACCATATGACACTATTATCCAATTAGGGAAATACTATCTAAGAAGAATTTTGACACATGGATCCAATTTACAACACTCAGACTAGCCTCTACCTCATTTTTTATCCCCTATATCATCCATCTTATTCGTTTTATGGCTACGCTCTCATTTACATTATTTATTTCTATTTTTAGAAAGGTTAAATTAGGTCAATTCTATAACAGATAAGTGGCTATAGTTACTACACATTTCTACCTTAATTTATTATACTCAATTCTTTAACAAAGATAGGATTTATAATCACTAAATTATAAAAGGTTAGTGAGAGATTTTCATATGCACAAATTTCTAAGATTAAATTAGGATCTGACGAGCCTATATGTGAGTTTATGCTTCATTACAATATAATGTTTGCTAAGATGACTAATGCATTGGAGTATAATTAAATGTAAGAAATTAAAAAAAAAAATTCTCGAACCATTACATGATATAGTCATATTTAATAAGTTTAAATAAATTTAAGATCTTTTTCATACTATAAGAGATAGATAAGGCAAACATAAGTACACACCTAAACCTACTACAACTGATACAACTAATTTTTAAAAGTAAACATCTTACAAAGATAAAACATAAGATATTAAATCAAAATTAAAGGTACAAGTTAATGTTATTTCTTAACCAACTCATAAGTTTGTTTTTTTAGATCAACAACAAAGATATTTTTTTAGATTACCACAACAACCTTAAAAATTGATATTAATGTTACTTAAATGTCATGTAATCACTTTTTGACTACCATATGAAGTTGAAATGAGTGAAACCCAAAGTAAATTACTTGATAATAATACATATTGTGATTATCATCATTGAAATATTAATTATATAAATAAATGTTATAAACTCATGCATTGAATTCAAGATCTAAATGATAAAAATGTCATAGAGGTAGACAATCCTATAAAGGAATAAAATCCTCAAAAAATGACAATTCTAAGATAAAAAAAGTCTACTGGTCTATTTCCTAAGCATCATACCAATAAGGACACTTTAAATGTGCATCATAATTAAAATTCTTATCCACATTGTACATAATATGATCATCCTTTAGATGGGATTACTTGTATAATTACTCCAAATATTACACCACATCCTATGATTACTTTTGATTATAGTGAAATAGTCGATGATGATTTTGATTTCCATGTTTTATGTACAAGATCTCATGTTGATCAACAACATATTCTCAATGTGCTAGTTGATAATGGATCAAGTGAAAATGCATGCACAATTACCTTGATTAATTCTTTGGGTTATACAAAAAGTGACATACATAAAATAACTAAAAGCATTAAGTATTTCAATTGTAAGGAACAAAACACTTTGGGACATCTTGTGTTGCCTCTTTAAGTTAGACCTATTATAATATCTACCTCATTTATTGTTTTAGCTTAGAATGTATTTTTTGATATGATATTAGGATGCCCATTGATGTAAAAGAATTTTTTTTGTACCCTTTACGATTCATAAATGTTTGAAGTATATTAATTGTAAACAATTTGTTAAATTTTGGTGATCAGATATGAGTATCCTATATATTCTATGTTACCTCATCATCCCTATCCATCATTAAAGTATAATTCTACATATATGTAAAATAATAACATGTTTTGGAAATCTAAGCAAAAGGATTTTATTCAATAAATGCAAAAGGTTCAAAATCAAATAAAGTAAAAGTAATTTTATAGGAAAAATGTATCTCCTTTTCAAAAATCACACACTTGCAACATCTCCTAGGTGGTTTATTCATATTATGAAACATGTGCCTTCAAAATTATAACAATTGACACAATATTCTACAACACCCTATGAGGTTTCATGTAATTTCACATCTCCTACACCCATGGTCCCTACTCAAGATCATATGAATAGTCATTTAGATAAATTTATCACTAAAAAAGATACATGTTTTGATTATGATATTGAGACCTCCCATGTTTTTCACTCAAAAAAGGTGGTACATTTCCCACTCCTCATATATTACTTTGATTCCTATATTGATGACGTCATTGGATAGCTTACACATTATTATAAACACAAAAATATTCATAATAATTCAAAATAATAAAAAACCAATTATAAATAGCTTTTGATTTCTTAAATATTCTTCTTCCATTTGTTTTCATTTGTGATCACTTGATCTATAATTCTATACCCTTGGATTTTATTGATTCCTCTTAGCCCTTGTATTTCATATCTTAAATTTAGACAGCCATAATCCAATGATCAACCTTGCTAAAAATGATCTTCATTTATCCACTTACATAGTTTTTGGAAAAAATTCTATCCTTTTTATTATAGGATAGAATCATCTAACACGTGAATGAATTGTTGAATGCTATTATACTAGTGGTTGATCTTGACCTTTATTTATTTTTACCTAGAAAAAAATATATAGAACATAGATCCTTAATTATTTAAATTATTAGATAATTTAATTAAACATAGTATGTAAATTTCAAGTTTTTCATGCCAAAATATCTTTGTTGCATTAATCATCCATGAGACATATTTTAACAAGTGCACATTTGACGAAATGAGAGTATATAGTTAATTATTTGCATACATTTTTTAGTCTCCTACATGTTTATAATAGTTATAATTCACATTTCATAGGGTAAACTTTCTTATATTTGGCCATTAAAAATATTTTCTAGTGCACATATTTCATTGACACTTGTTTTGAATTATCTATATTGGGTCTCCTTTCTTCTAAGTTCAACACCTTTTTCCATCTTAATTTGGGGAATATTATTCATAGGTGATAATATGCAAGTGTTATCATTATATAAACCATGCATGGTTGATATTTCAATTATTTACAAATGTTTTTATAACATTCATATCTTACATAGTGTACATGAACATGTTGTTTTATAGGATATGATCACATAACATATGCAAACCTTAGACTATCTTTGTTAATTTTATGTTCCATTGATGTTTTTTACTTATATATAGTAGATTGATATTCTATTTTTATATTGTATTGGCCATTTTACCTTATGTGTAAAGTTTGATTATTGCATGTATATAATATCTTGTGTATTGTGTGTGATATTTGAACATGTCCTTTCTTTGGCCCTTGGCCCTATGTGTCATTTTTTACCATTTAACATGTCCTTATTTTGGCCCTTGGTGATATGTGTGTGAATTTTGAACATGTCCCTTGTTTGAGACATTTCTCATGTTTATGTGTGTTCCTCATGACATTTTAATAAGTCTTTAACTTTGGTCTTTGGATGATATATGACTATATTTTATTATTTGTGCTTGTTGTGTGTGTGATTCTTGAGATTGATGAGTTTGATAAGTGCCATGATACATAATTCACTTCTAAGATACTAAAATATTAATTCCATGAGATTAAATGATACATTTTATAGGCCTTGTTTTTTAAGTTCTATTCAAAATAAAAAAATTATTATGCTAACTATGGATGATATTTTATGATTAATATAACCTCACCCTTATACACGTGGAAAATTTAGACCTTGGCTATTCCTCTTAGTTATCTACCTTTCTCACTTACACAAGTCTCACATACACTCTATCTTTATGACACTTAACCTATATCTCTTAGTTTGACTAGTCTTATATTGACAACCTAGGGCTTCTATCTTGACTAAAATGCTTATAATGTATTTATATTCCATCTCTACATGTTTTGAACATGTATCTATTCTCCTGCTCCCTAGACAGTAATGTCCAAGTTAGATATTAACATAAACATTACTATCATGTCCTAACACAAGTATATAGTGCCCTAAAATCATCCAATTTCCAAATTAAACATATCCTAACGGTCAACCTAAGTGCTTTAATATGAGTTATTACTCTAAAGGGAATGATAAAAATATAAGATAAACTCTAATTCATTCTTCACCTAGAAATACCTATAAAAATACCAAAGAGACCAAGGCACTTATCAAAAGCACCCTATCAAGCATTCAATTAAATAAATATTCCCTATTTGCATACCATTCATAGGTACAAAACATCTACTAGTCTGAAGTACTAAAGGAGAAATCCAAGAGCCTAATTTTCCAAGATACAATATAGGTCACTATTGTACTTTATTTTCACACATTGTATGATTCACATATAATCCAACACATAGTGGTGAATTATATAAATTTAAGGTCCTCTTTATAGTATTGGATATGTAGGAAACATCCTTTGATAGCAGGTTATTAGGATCAGAACGACACCATGTGACTACTAAGCCATTTTTCCCCAAGGTCACATCAAAGATGAAAAGGTAGGGTTTTTCCATTTTATAATAAAAAATTGTTAATGACCCAAATTTGAATGCACCATTCTAAAAAGGAACTATAAGTCTAAATGGCATATAATGAACATCCTCCATCACATTATGGACACCCACTAGATGGGATTATTGGTATTTACACATGATATATACCTCCCATGGTTTATATACGTTATATTTATTTTGATGACAATGAAATTAAGGGTGATGATTATGATTTTAATTCTTTATTTATTTGAGCATATCTTGAAAAACACCCCATATGTAGTGTTATGATTGATAATGGTGTAAGTGAAAATGTTTTCACTATGACATTACTTATGCACTTAGGTTATGCTCATAATCATTTACACCCATCTACCAAATATTTAGAGCATTTTATGGGACCTCCTAAAAGGTTCTTGGTTAGATTAACTTACCTTTATTGGTTAATATCATGCATGTGATTACCACCTTCTTAGTCATCCCTTCCATAGGCATTTTGATATTTTATTTAGAAGACCTTGGATACACTCTCTTAGACTAGGAATTTATAAAGTGCATGGATGTGTTAAATACATTCATGTCAATTGGGTAATTAAAGTTTATATATTTCCATATGAGCATCATCTTGAACAAAAAAACTTATACCTAGACAACTAGACATCAAGCCTACTAAGGCTAATCCACCACAAAAGTTTAAGCAATAAACAATCCCATTTATTATGAGGCTAGTACTTAAGAGACCATTACATCAGTGCCATAAAATGAATTCTATGGAATAACAATCTACAACTACACACCATGTTCAAATATCTAGAGAACCTCAAAATGTACATATTACTTTTATACCAAAGAAAATGTATGTCACTCAATGATGGGTTTCCAAAACCCCTACTCATGTAATTCTTACTATTGTTTCACAACCACAAAGTCCTATTCTACATGCATAGAGCACCATTGATACCACAATGATAGATATTAAACATATACATGATCTATGATAACATAAATGTGGTATTACACTAGATTCATAGTGGGGATATATATGACCATCCATTAGATGGCATAATCAGATGATCCCTCCTCTTAAAAAATTCAAAAATACCAAAAAACATAAAAAAACATTCAAAACTCCAAAAACATTTTCAGCACTTACATGTTTTATTGTCTCTTTGTCATCCATGTGTTACTTCCATATTTATGGATGACATACTTAGTTAATCCTACATACACATATGTGCCCCAATTCTACTTGAGTTTGATACAGGCATACATAGATACATGATACATTCCTATTTTGAATTTTGTAATTTCCTCTTACTCATTTCATATGGACACTAGGGGAATCCACTTCTTTAGTCTTGATACACACAGGTTATATGATTTGATGATCACTCTACCTTATCATGTTTGAGCTCACATTTTTACTTAAAAATGCATATTATCCATTATTATATCTATTTTAGGGTAATTGATATGTTATACAATGGAAAATATTCCCTAACACATTTGATCCAAGGGCTAATATGACATACTTATGCTTTAATTTATGCACTTCCATAAGTGTCTTGTGTTCCTTTTTTGAGCATTTAAATATGCTCCTTTTTTGTGGCTCTCATGCCTATGTATGCTTTCATTGACATTTTCATATGTCACTATTTTTTGATGTAAATTTAAATACACCATTGTTACCTTTATGTACATTTGACTAAGTCATGTCCCTTTAAGGTTGAAACATTTGGACATGCCCCTTATTTTTGGTCTCCTTGGACCATTGCCTTTTGAATTACTTTTGAGTGATTTTGTATGTGTGTTTGTTTCATTTTTAATCTTGTATTTATACCATCTATACTTTTCCATGATATTTATCATGCATCTTAGGCCTACATGTGATCATATTGGTTATGTGCACTTCAATTCTATATCTACCTAGACTCCTTCTATATGTTACATAGTTATAATAATAGAGTATACAATTGTATTATACTTTTGAGGTAGAGTAACTATTAATTCCTATATTTCCCTAACCTAAAATAATGGGGTATATTATTGGGGGCATGTCATATAGATGTATGTTCTCCACACTTGAAACATTTTTTAGATTCAATGGGGGCATGTCATATGGGTATGGCTTTCACACATTCATAGTTTCTAAATTTAATGTGAGCATGATTTGGAAGAATGTTCTCCACATTCACTTAGTATGGTACTTATATCAATTCTCAAATTCAATGGGGGCGTCATATGGACATGGATTCCACACATTCACAATTTTCATAGTTAGTGGGGGAATGTTTTGGAAGCATGTTCTACACATTCATTTAGTATCTTACTTATATCAATTCCAAAATTAAGTGGGGTCATGATTTGGAAATATGTTCTCAACACCTATTCAATATTAAACATCTCCATTTTACATTAGGGGCATGTTTTAGAAACATGTCCTTCACATTGGTACTTATATCATTTTTCAAAATTTTCAATATAAGTGTGGGCATGATTTAGAATCATGTTGTCCACACTAATAATTATTTGAATTATCCAAACCACACAATTATATGATATGGATTCATATTTTTGGCACAATTTTATACATTGGTACTATTGTATACATAGTTTCACCATGATAAATATCTAAGGTGTATACTCAAAGAAACATGTGCTTAATATTACAAAATACAAACTATATTTAGATTCTAGAACTATTTTATGAACTTTTACCATATCATAGACCTTTTTGTACTAATACCCCATAGATTTTTATAGAATTTCATTGAACCAATGTACTAAATTATTTGGTTTAACTTTTGGTATGATTGAAGTGAAAAAATAACTCAATCTTGCCAAATTTTCAAGTTGGACTTGATCATATAGCCTCACTAGGTTATAAGTATCATTGGGTTGTATGGTTGATCTAATCTTAACTACCAGGTGGAAACTCACTTTTGATCCAAAGCTGGGAGCATGTGCCTTCTAATCTATCTCACTCTCTCTCCCTCTATCTCCTTGGATATACATACTTTAAATATTTATATATATTTATCCTAATATCAATTTTCATAGCCTTACAATGATACATATTTTGTAAAACACCATGCCAATAGGAAAGGTGGTTATATCAATACATATGTGTACTCCTAAAATTTGATATTTCAATTTAAATATATTTCTATTAATTTAAACCTATATTATATGCACTAATTTTATACTATAATATGATTTTGGTTGTAGGTCAGACACAAACAAAACACTCAAGTTGGGCACATGTAAAGATAAGGTGTGCATGCACACCCAAATATGCATTCATTTCTTTTAAACTAGAAATTTAATTAATGATTAAAAGGATTAAACGTAGATTATATTTTATGATTATATAATACCTCATTATTGTACACTTGGAAAACTTATACCTTGTATGTTATTCTAAATTATCTACCTTTCTCACTTATTAAACTCTCACATTTACTATATTTTTATGCAACTTGGCCTATATATCTTAGTTTGAATAGTTTTATATTGATGACCCAAGTTTTCTATCTTGACCAGACTGCTTAAAATCTACTTATATTCCATTTATGTAAGTTTTAAACATGTACCTATTCTCCTACTCTTTGGATAGTGACATCCAAGTCAGACAATAGCATTGACATTACTATCATGTCATGATACAAGTGTCCAGTGCCCTAAAGTCATCCAATTTGAAAATGAAATGTATATTAATAGTTAAATTAAGTGTATTAATATGATTTATTACTCTAAATGGATTGATATACATATAATATGAACCCTCATTTATTTCCTCACCTAGCAACACCTATAAAAATACCAAAGAGACCAAGACACTTATCAAAATCACTCTATCAAGAAATCAATTGAACAAAGTTTCCCTATTTTCATACCAATCATAGGTAAAACACATATATATGTCTAAATCAATAATGAATATCCCAAGAGAACCATATTTTCAAAATTTAATCTACATATTTAGAATGCACCATATTGTTTATAGCCTAGATTTCCAAGTACTAATTAGATTGCACCATATTTTTACAATTGAATCTACAAGCCATATGTAGTGATTGATTTATTTTAGTTGCATAGTGCATGAATTGGATTTAATTGAAAATTCCATCATTATGTGTGTGAATATGTTATGGATTCCAACTTGTTTCACCTCTTTGGATTACAAATATTAGAAAAATGAAATTGAGGTTTAACATCCAAGAATGGGTATTATTTTCATTTAAAAAGAGAATATTAAATTTGGTGTTTGATCACCCCCAATTTTATCCAATTATTTATCATATGAGCCATCTTATATAAGTGCTTCATGGGAAGAAAAAATTATCCAATGCTTCAAGGAAACATCATCCCCAAATAATGTCACAAAAAACAACATTGATTTCGGACATATGTGTTTATAAATTCTATACTCTCATTTAAATTTTAAAAATATACAAATTAAAAAAAAAAATTAATTTAGAAAAGTTCACTTGAAATTTCAAATTGTCAAGGTTCAAACAAAGTTTCAAATGTTCAAATTAATTTTTTTAAAGGAATGAAATGAATACTTCATGTGTTTTATATGGTTTGTCAAACTTTGTGATACCTTTCATGATTGAAGTATGTAGCTTAAAGACAAAGTGTGTTTTACATAGTCAAGTATGGATTTAATTTAATCTAATAATTTCATTTATAGATTACTTGCAGAATTGTAGTAACCTAAATTTGGACATGAATACTTGATCATGCTTATTTTATCCCCTTTTAAAATTAATTGACATGTGAAATTAATTGACAACTATTTTATCAATATAACTTAACCTAAGTGTAAGAGGATACCTAATTTCATAAAAATGCCATTTATCATCACCTATAAAAATGAGCTTACCTCTACAAAAAAATTTATGCATTGACTCAAACCATAAACTCATCACCTTTTCTAAAGGGATAAGAGTGCCCAATAAGATAGGAATGACTAGTATTCTTGTTCATTTTTTGTTTCTATCTTTCCATCAAAATAATACATATTTCAAAAATGAAAGTATTCTTAAGGTCAGCCTTTAGATTCCTAAACTCTCTAATGGGTATTTTCTCCTCTTAAACCAATATAAGATCACATTCAATTAATTCATCTCAAACATATTTTCAAGATTATCAATTCTATTATAATACATTATTTACACAAGTGTACATTGAATAAAATTTTTCCATGCTTCCTAAATTAGTTTCCAAGAACTTCAATCAGTCATGAGCCATGTTAGAGTTTAGTTTTATGCAACCCTAGCCAAACAATGATCAAGTATTCAAGTTGAGTCTAGATGAATTAATATAGTCAAAGGATCACTATTGTATAAAGAACTTAGGTGGAAGAATTAGATATAGGTTTGACCCCTCTTTGGAGTATTGGTATGCATGCAACACTCAACATAGTGGGGTGTTGAGTTCTAGCACAAATCCAAATGATAACACATTTTTACTCCTTCACATCCATTTTTCTCCATATGGCACAAATTTAGGGTTTTTATCTTCAAGAAGGCATATACAGGAATCTACATAATTTTTAAAGATAAAATCAATGAAATTTGACCTAATCTTCACTATCACACCTGATTGTTTCAAAAATTCTAGTTTTCTAAAAAACATAAGATCGACCAATAAGGATAACAATGATAGTCACTCATATCCCATACTAGATGTTCCTATCCTCGAGGTCACTCAAACTTATCTTATATAAGTTTTTTATGATTTATGCATTCTATGTATTCCTATATTCTATTTTCCTATTTAGTCACCTAAAAATGCTAAGTTCATCTTTATTTGACATAGTTTAGCCTTGTTCATTTCTATTTTGATTTGTTTATTTTAGTCATTTATCTATAATTTACCATTTAAAATTATATTTATAACACCTTGTATTACTATATTCCATTTATCTAAATAAGGATTAATCACCACATTAATTCAAATTTAGATAGAATAGTTATATACAAAACATTGCTCTTTCTACTACAAAGAGGTTATGGGGTTATTTATATTTGAATAATTAGGCACAATTTTCTTGTAATATCATGACATACACATAAATATATGCAACTCATGAACATTTTTATGTGTCAACCATTCCATGATGGTTTTTATTTTTTATGGGTCTACGAAAATCCACTTAGCTGAAATGATATGTCCAAAGTATTGTAGCTTATTTTGAAATAAAGAACATGTTGATGGTTTCTTATAGAGTTTATTATTACTTAAGTGTTTTAAAACTATTTATAAGCATGACACATGTTCTTATTCATTCTTGGAATATATTAATATATCGTATAGAAATATGATCAAAAATTGATCTAGATAATCTTTGAACACATTGTTCATAAGGTTTATGAATGTTGAAGGTGCATTAGTTAACCCAAATGGTAGAAATGTAAACTTAGAATGTCTATACCATGTCCTAAATGCATTTTTATGGATATATTCCTCCTTGATCATCAACTGAAGGTACCCTACTCTAAGATAAATTTTATAAAATAATGTTGCTCCTCAAATTTGGTAAAAAATATCATAAATGCAAGGTAAATGATACATATTATTTGTAATGTATTTATTAAAATCCTATTATCTATAGCCAAGAAAAGAGTCTCATCTTTCCTTTTAAGAAACACCATGGGTGTTCCCCAAGGTGATACACTAGAACAAATTAATCCTTTGGATAAAATTTCTTGAAGTTGAGCTTTTAATTTCTCACGATCAATTATTATATTTCTTTATGGTGATTTGGATTGTGTCTCAAATCCTATAATGATATCAATTGATAAATAAAATTCCATTTTAGGGGTAGTCCAGGTAAGTATTATAGAAAGACATCTTGATATTCATATAAAAATGGGTAATCTTTAATGGTAAGTTCCTTGGGATCTTCTATCTCATCTACTTTGACCATATATATATATATATCACAAAATTTTTTGTTTATCTTTCTTGATTTATATGGCTGAGATTTGTCTTAGTTTAAATTACATTTTCTTCCTGTGTATTTGAGCTTGATTCCCAAAATCATCCAAAGACCATACTTTATTTTCCAAATAATATAACTTTTCCTTGTGCCTCCAAATTCAATTTACTCTTAAGATCACGTAATATTATCCTAATGGGATTGAAAAAATTCTAACACAATAGTGAAATTGGGTTATCTTAATTTAATTTCATTTTTCTTCCCTGGTATTTGAGCTTGATTTCCAAAATATTTCAAACACTATACTTTATTTTACAAATAATATAACTTCTCCCTATTCATCCAAAGCTAATTTACTCTTAAGATCACATAATATGATCCTAATAGGGTTGGAAAAAAGTATAACACAATAGTGAAAATGGGTAATTCCAATTATGCTTCTATAATCAATTTCCCAACCTTAAAAATTGATTGGTTTATGTATTTTAAAGTCCATGCATTTTCCATATGACCAACATTTTTAGGTAGTTTATTAAGTAAATGTAGAGAAATAAAACATTTAGTATCTCTAGTATTTATCAAAATATAAATGGAGTGACCAAATAAAGTATACGACACTTTGATAAGTGAAATTTGGAAATTAACTTGATAATTGTCAAGTGTTGCAAGCATTTATTATTGAAAACTTCCTTGTAGTGATGACAAAGAACGGTTCTTGAATTTATTCCAAAATTTCCATTATGGAAAATACTTTTCATAATAGTCTCCTCCAAAAATAAATCATACTTCTAGGGGTCCCTTCTTTTTTTGATGATTTAACCCCTTTATTTGCATTCATGTCTTTGAAACCATTTCCTAGCCTCCTCAATCTATAAAAATTATTATACTTGGGATTATTATCATTGAGACTATTTTTTAAATCCCTATTTCACTTCCAACTTTTTTTTTTAATTTGGGCTTCATACTTTTGAAATTCTTATGATATTTATGTCTAACTTTAGTAAGATATTTGAGTTTATGTTCTTGATTGATAGGTTTTTCAAAATATTCAATCCATGGAGTTTGGTCCATATACATCCACCTTACATCTAATTTGTGGATTTTAACCCCATGATGAGCTTTAAAATATATAATAATTCATTATTTTTATATTTGATGACATATTTGAGAAGTACTGTAAACTTTTCCCATTATTTGGTCCCTGACAACTCTCTTTGCTTAAGATTTGGAAAAAAAATCAGCTTTGATTAGAGTAAAGTTATAGAAACCACCTTTCCTTAACAAGTGATACAAATTGATCCCACATAGTGGTAGTAGATTCAAGGTCCATTTCCATTTTATTTTTGGCCCAATAAGTTGTCACATCACTTTCCAGTTAGTATACTCCCCATACTAATTTTTTTATTGTCAAGTAATTTCAGATTTTAAATTATTTTTTCTATATTTTTGAGCCACCCTTCAGTTCCATCTCCCAGCACTTTTCCATCAAATTTCAGAGGATTCACATTTTTCATGTCACATGCATGTTCTAATTAAAAAAGAGACTTTAATTATTGGTGTCTTTTACATCCTCTTGATGTTGAATTTATTACTAATTATTATAGTTTTCCTCATAATCATCCTCCTCACCTTGACCATGGGCTTCTTATTACAAAGTGGTCATTTTATTTGTAGTTTATTGAGGGATGTTAGGATATGATCTACTTTTGTAGTTTTTTTTACTACTAAGTGGTTAGGTTCTAGATCAGAGTCTTGGTTGGATGAGTTCACATTCATGTTACCCTTTACACAATCTATTATCCTACTATTTTTAGCCAAGAATTATGCATATCAACACTAGTGAACTCATAAGGTCCTAACGTTTAAACCTACACTATAATACCACATATAAAAATCTAACTAAGTATAATTACCAATATTACTCTACATACACACTTTTTATTTTAACATCAATCGTAATCTTAATTACCAATTTCTATTCATCATGTAGGAAATATAGTTACTAATCTGAATCAATCTCATAAATATCATTAAAACATAATTACTAACTTATAAGTTAAATTCCATAAAATATATAGTAATGTAGTAAAATAATTCCACTAAATCAAATAAAAAGGACCATATATACAACAACATCCTTTGGCTCAAATTTCACAATTATAAAGTGAATACACCATAATATCAATAACCTCAAATACACATTATAGCATAATATAAAAATATCATAATATTATTGTCAATAAGTATAAAATCAGTTATTATGATAATCTAGTAGCCATGAGTATGCATACAGTACTATTTATGATCAATTGTTTGGAGGGATAACATCATTTGGTTGATTTACCTCCAAATACAGACTGAAAGTCGCCCACACACCTCCCTATTGGGAGTGGCCCTACTTTTTATGAAGGGATAGATAATGATGATGTAAACATTTATAAAAATCTAGCAATAAGTCTAAGAGTACAATCCTTATCACATGAAACTAGTCATATATACAATATGTATTCCTTTGTCTACTATTACCTCAATCAATCATGTAACTTCAAAATTACTATGGACTGACAATGTATACAACTATAACATTACTTTGGCCAAATATTTTATAGTATTAAAAATTTAAATAAATATGGATCATTGTCTATTTATACAATACTCTCTACTATCATAAAATCGTTGATATTTATTGTCTTACTAAAGATGAGTGATTCATATTCAAGTACACATACCCCATCACTCATCACCTTCTAGATAGAAGGATGTTTCTAATCAATATTTAGACAACTAATAGAAAACAATACAATTTAAATGCATATAATAGCTCTTTTATCCACCATAATAATTACCAATCATATTTTAATTTCACAACCAAAAACATAATGTCTTATTTTATATTTCCAATGCAAGAAATTAGAATACAACCAGTGTTTACAACTATATTTTTATCAAAACCAAACATTTAATATTCTATACAATTCTATTTTTAAGACTTTAGTTAAATAGA
Organism: Torreya grandis; assembly: GCA_037957365.1. Lineage (NCBI taxonomy): Eukaryota > Viridiplantae > Streptophyta > Pinopsida > Cupressales > Taxaceae > Torreya > Torreya grandis. The sequence goes on from JARHVA010000846.1 coordinate 1,510,721, forward strand.
ATACCTTATCAACATCAAAATATAAATGCTTTATAAACCTGTAAGTGCTTGATTATCCCACCTAAAGGTTTAGGATCTAGAACCATACATTTACATAATAATTTAATGTATTATTAATACTATGTACACATTTAAATTCAATAAAACATCATTATACTTGTTTCTTAGGTAAAATAAATCATATACAAGATATAACAAGTTTCATTACGTTAATTTTAACAATTATGAAATGTATTTTTTTATACTTTATTACTAATCCAAGGTGAGCCTTTGTCCATCTCAATCATAGGCCTATAGGTGATGGTACCTAATACTTATAGGTATATGATTATCATGATCTTAATCATAATAATTAAAAATAATAAATAAAACCTACCAACATGAAATTTATTTATTTCTATTTCATCAAACATTTTACGTACATGATAAAATTTATATCAATAATGCATCATAGTATTAATTTAACCGAGATCCACTATCATGTCTAAAAAATACACAACACATAAATCATGTAATGCTACAACAAAATATAGTATTGCATAACCCACTTGTGTATATAAACACAAAATTGAAGCACAACTAAGGACTGGTTTTTCAATACTCCTTACAACTTCTTATTGACATTACTTATCTCCAAAATTTATAGAGGACAAGGTATATATATTTGTTTGTCAGTTCCATAGGCCTGTGGGTGAATGCAAGCTCTCAGTCCTAGGTATATAGAGTTGGAAATATTTTCACACATTTTTTCATAAGCACATACCATTAAATATCATATAAAACCAACCAACATGATGATTAAAAAATACCCTGAACATAATATTCTTTTCACTAAAATAATGTAAATATTTTCAAGTATAAAAAACATAGTCAAGGTATAAATATCATGCTCAAAAATAATAATAATGGATTTTAAGCATAAAGAGATATGTATACCATCAAACATGAGTAATAAAATTTAAAAATTTCTAATTAGGGTTGTGCATGGCATAACCTCTTTCTTTTTTAAAACAATCACTTAGGAAAGTAACCTTTCTTATCCTTATTAATAATTGAAAGAAACTAGAAAATGAATAAATTTGTGGAATAACTTATTGTAATATATTTAATCCTTAAATATAATACACACATAAATAATATCATAAAAAAGTTTCTATGTAGCCATACAAACATTTATTTTATATTTTTATGAAATTATAAATATTATTTTCACAATTTATTAAAAATTATGATATGGTTCAAGATGAAATTTTTATATATTTTTCCTATATCCATAATTAACATAGAAAAAATGTTTTATGTAAACTCAATTACCTGATTAAATATATGGCCTCTTTAATCTAATAATTATAATTTTAGTGGTTATTTATAACCAATTGGCTATAAGTAGGGTTTTTCCATATTGAAAATGGCTAATTGTGTGAAAATATACATCAGTTGAATAACCAAAATTTTATATAATTTATTATATTTATTTTTATAATCTCTATATAAACTACACTTGAAAAAAAAATTGGACATAGTTTTGTCATAATTACTAAGCAGGTGTGGTTCTGATTTGCTAAGAAATTTTCCTAGACATGTGTTTTCTATTTATAATTTCCAATTATAATGGTATGTGTATATATGTATGTTATATGTGCATGTGTGTGTGTGTGTGTGTGTGTGTGTGTGTGTGTGTGTGTGTGTGTGTGTGTGTGTGTGTGTGTGTGTGTGTGTGTGTGTGTGTGTGTGTGTGTGTGTGTGTACATGTGCACATATGCATTTATGTGTTTGTTCATGTGTATGCACTCATGTGTGTGTATCTATATATATGTATATTATAAATAATTTTGAATTATTTTTTCTTGACATATATCACATTAGACATTTTGGGTTTCAGAGTTAGAATTATTGTGAATAAGCATTGTGTTATGGTTTGATAGGGTTGGACATCAAGGTGTTATCAAAATCAATTAGGTTATAATAAACCTTAAGGTGGCATGTATAACCAAAATTGAGCTAAAATTTTACCAAATATAGTATGGAGACAATGTTTATAACCAAGAGGGAAATTATAATTAGAGTGGATTCAATCAAGCTAAAAGTCTAATCAAGGTGGAGTAACATCAAGCCACATAATAAGAGGTAGTATAGGAAAGGGTTATGATAAAATATAAAGGATAATTGAGATAATAAAATCAATTATCAAATATAAATTATTGTGAAAATAATTTTGCATTATAACATTACACAAATTAAGCTTAAAAATGATGTTCATGGCCTCTCTATTTATAGATTTTTGAGATTGATCAGAATCAACCTAAACTGTCCATCTCAAGATTAATATGTGTGGCTAAGGATTAATTCAATTATGTAATTAAAATTAATAAATATCCTCATCAATATTTTGGATAGAGGGGCATTTAAGAGGCATGGAGGGTCTTAATGAGGCATGGGAGACCAATAATCCTAATATTTTATTCATTTATGGCCTAGGGATGTCTTCCCAAGAAATGATTTCAATAAGTGATGTAGTTAATATAAATCAATTTCCAAAAAAATATATTCAACAACTTTCATATAAAATCCAATTAAGCTCTTGATTTGGATCAATTAACTTTAAACAAGGTTAATCAACATTTGTGCATTTATTTGGAAATTGGCCCTCAATTAATTAAAATGGTTAGAAAGTCATAGTATTAGGTTGTAATTTGAATTAGGAAGAATTGGAAGGTGATGTTAGATGTGTTGGAACTGTATTCCCATTTAGGATACTTCCAACACAAAATAATAAAGTTATGTGATGTGTACCAACAAATTAGAAGAAAAGAGTGATCCAGAGCATAAAAAGGCAAAATCATCATTTTGACTCAAAATGAATTAATCAAAGTTAGGTATGACATAAAATGCATTTCCCTATTTAGGGATACTTTGACCTAAATTGGAACTTGTATATTAAAATTTCAAACCATTTAGAGTGTTTTATGGATTTTGACCTAAAATGTGCATTAGATTGCAATTCGAGTAAGATTGATAATTTCAGCACAAATGTTGTTAGGAATTGGATGTCTACAGTTCTACCTTAGTTATCTATTATACTAATTTTAATTAGTTTTTCTTATCCCAACCCACCTTAATGGATTAAACTAATAGGTTTATAGTGTGTTATGTATCAAAACTTGGTGAATCATTATAGACAATTTTTTAGGCAACCCAACAATGCTTTTTGAAGTTATTTTCATTTTGTAAATATTACAAGGAAGAATAAATCACCTTCAATAAAATATTAGTTATTGTTTTATATGTTTTAAGGGTATTATAAGATAATACCCTACTAAATAAATTTGTTTAAAATTAATGAAAATATTCATATTTACAATAAAGTACAATCAATAACACTTATTTGTCTAATCTACCATGTGAAATAAATACATGAAGTACAAAGTAACTAAGGGATAAAGATAGTGTATCTTATTTAATGTTTTATTATAGATCATGGTAGTGATTTTGAGTCATCACATGGTTGTGTTGGAGATATGGGTTTTGTTTATTTTATGTTATGACTATTTTTGACCTTCAAACAATTGCATCGATCTAGAACAATAACATTGATACTTATGTCCATATCCAACATTAGTGTTTAGTGAGAAATATATGTAGGAGTGACCTCAAATTTGGACATATATGTGCTTCCACTTTTTTAGTTTTTATATGTCTCTAATAATGCTCACATGGGTGCCAAATCCAAATAATAATAAACCATAGTTATTTTTCATTGCACCTCTTACAATCTTGTAAAAGGGGTTAGTAATGTGATTCAAGCTATCCCTATCAACCCTATTATTTCTAAGTGTTTCCTACATATAAATAATCCTAAGAGGGCGTTAGACTCACATGTAATTATCCCTCCTATGTATGTGTGTGTAATTATAATAATATGACTATATGATCTTTCTACTAGTAACCCTTGGTACAAGTGATGCAATAGTATATGATCTTTCTACTAGTAACCCTTGGTACAAGTGATGCAATAGTATATTTGAACTTTTGAATACTTTAGATATTTAAAATAGTGATATAGTGCAATTTGATAGCTTGAAATAGATAGTACTTTTTTATTAAAGAGTTGCCTTATTAAATTAGAAGTTGTTTTAATTATAACATAGCCTTTGTATGTATAAGAAACTTTTGAATTTTAATTATAACCTAATGAAACATGAAAATATAACCATATTCTGGGGGAAAAGGGATACCAAAATAGTCACAATGTGAATGATATGAAAAAATATGAGACTAGATAGTTGTGTCAATCTGAAACACTAACATCAATGCTAGTGTCCAAGATGAATGCAAGTGTCCAAGGGCCAAAATTTTTTTAAAAAAATCACAATAGATATGGGTACCTAGTTTACAATGAATGAGCATAAATAAACATATCACATAGGCCCAAGGGGTAGGTAAATCAAGTGAAATAAGATGAAACTGAAGAGGTCCCTAAGAGACCATGTCACTAGATGAATAATTCTTAGTAAATAGGTATATACATATAATAAGACTAATAATATGTGTACTTTTACCAAGATGGGTGTCTAAATTTTTCCTCCTATAATCTAGTAATGCAATAAAAATGGGAATCACTAGTTTAAATGAAAATAAAATGTATACCATGGTGTGGATAACACATGTTTTTTCTTGAGTTGTGCCTTCAATTTTTTATCCTTGAACATTACCTAAAAATAAGCATATGAAAAAAAATATAAATTAACATATATAATATGTATGTAAGTAACACTAAAAAATAGCATAAAGAAAGAGCATGAGTAGAGTACACCTATGTATGTGTGACATAGTAACTAGATCTTGAGTGCTAGAAATTAGAGTGATGGAAAATTGATAAGTAGACAGGAAAACTTATAACCTCATCCATCTCCTAGACAAGAAGATAAGTGAGTCTACAAATGGTAAAAGTGTGTTTCACCATGGTAGTGTTTTGATTGAAGTAAAGAGCTTTGGGAGGTGATCATCCCCCTAACTCAAAATAGGAAGAGAAGTGCTTCAACCATCATAAGTATAATTTATTAATGAACACAACTCAAATGAAACATGTGTGTGTGTGTGTGTGTGTGTGTGTGTGTGTGTGTGTGTGTGTGTGTGTGTGTGTGTGTGTGTGTGTGTGTGTGTGTGTGTGTGTGTGTGTGTGTGTGTGTGTGTGTGTGTGTGTGTGTGTGCACATGTGTATCTTAGTATATGGTGAGTGGTGTAATCAATAATAAATGTTGCCAAAAAAACTTGATGAGCTTAGATGATTTAATCATTCTAATCACACCAAATATAAAAACCAACCACTATAGATAGGTAAGGCACAATACAATCCATATGTAATCAGTTAGGGTATCAGTACATTCAGGTATCATCACATAGAAGTTTTGGAATTTTTAAGATGATTTGGTTTTTTTTAGTATTAGGCACATTTTTTAGAACATATGCACCTTTTATATATATTGTGTTAAAGCTATATATAATAAATGGTACTAATGTATAAGATTTTACCATAACTATGAATCTAGATCATATACTATGTATGTTTTCACAATTTGTAAATTTTTATAAGTGTGGAGAACATAATTCAAAAGTGTGCCCCCATTATGTACAAGGGAATCTGAAATTAGGATAAGTATCAATGTAGAGGATGTGTTTTTCAAAACATACCCCCATTATAATTTAGAGATGTTGAATATTGAATAGTTGTGGATAAAATGCTTCTTAATCATGCCCTCAATATAATTTATAAACTATGAATGTGTTGAATCCATATGTATATGACATTCCCCCACTTAGTCTAAAAGTTTATATAAGTACCACATACTAAATGAATATGGAGAACATGCTTCCAAAGCATGCCCTTACTATATCTAAGAAATATGTCAAATGTGTTTAAATTATGTAGAATAGATTTGTAAACATTCCCCTACTAAGATTCCCCATTTTGGGAGGAGAGATTATGGTATCTATTTGTGGTCTCCTCATAAGAGGAATAATAGAAAATTTATTTGATAGATTTTGACTTGGTAATATTTGGAATATCATAGGATATTTTTGTAGAAAAAAATAGTGATTTTTGAAAATGCTTGAATTGTTATAAATTTATTATAATAAGTAAGGGTCCATTATCTATATCCCAATGCAACTTATGGTTTTGATTTTGGATAATTGGGGATCAAGATATGGTCATTTGAAGTTATGCCAAGGTGGTATATTAGTTGGGTTGGGATAAAACTTTGAAATCATTTAAATTTTGAACCTTTATGAATTTCAAGCTCTAGGACTAAATATAAACAATTCTAAAAGGGATATCTCCTCATTTTTTATGATTTCATATGCTATGGAGTGCCCTAGTTGGTCAAGACTTTTCTAAGCTGGTAATTAGTTATTTAATAATTTATTGATAATTTGATTTTTTTTACAATTTGCATTTTGAGACTTTTTTTTGGCATTATTTAGGCTATCAGATGCTTTCATCTACATCATATATTCTCACATTGGTATGGATATTAAAATTTCCACTATTATATGTTACTATTTGACATATGTGTCTGAAATGGATAGTACCATCTGACATAGTTTCCCTAAGTGAACGCTAACATCTAATGCTAGCATCTTGGTATTTTGTGCTTAGTTTATTGATATTTTTACATTATTTTAACAAAATGTGATCATTGATGAGTTTTTATTTTTTTATTGGTTTAAAAATGATGTGCATATTCAAGATTTCTAGAATAGATAACACTATTTGACTTTGGTGGAGCTAGGTTTAGATGCAGCTGATTGGGTTATCACTAATCAGGAATGATTGGGGCACATGTCTTATTTAGGATAGCTTCTTTATGAAATCCACTTACCACTATATAGGAGAGGTGGAACCTAGATACCAATATATTCTAGCTCCATACGAGAGATATGATTATCATGTTGGAGGATATATATTTGATATTTTGATTATAGACTAGGGGTGAAATGGTATTGGTTATCAATGATGAGAGTCACAACTATATTTATCAGTCACATGTATACTTTCCTAGTCATATATATCTTAGGCTTGATTTTAGTAGCATGATTCAACTTGATAACATTATTAGTGGTGATGTTTTGGGATCACAAAATTTTATTTGTGTATTATGAGTATCGTTTATAGTTTTGGAGGATCGGATAGTTGGGATTTCTTATTGTATGTACTATGTGGTTCATCATATTGAGTTGGCTAAGACCAAATATTCTTGGGTTCACACTATATTAGCCCACTTTTAGAAATATCTATCTATGTTTACACTAGAGATCCATGGTGGTGATATTGGTGTGGCCCATGTTACATGTTTTTGCATATGATCATATTATAATAATGTTTCTAGTTAGTGGTCCCCTTCTTAGTTTGGCCCATCCATAGGTATTTGATAAGTGATGGGTATTCCCTCATGGTATAATTTTTACATGATGGAATACCAGACTATATTGTATAGGCTTACTCTTAATCATATTATGTGGCATCCTTATAAGACTTTTACTGGGTGGCCTGAGTATGGTCACTAGTTATAAAGATTTTATCTTAACATGTGGTTTAATGATCTATTTTTGAGAGTGTATGAGTTATTTCAGTATGATCGAGTGACACAACATTTTAGGATCAATCAAGGTGTGACCTCAACACCATATCTATGGAATTTCATAGTACAAAGTGGGCATAGGCCACATTATATATCGACACCCACTATTTTAGATTTTTCCCCATGCGTAGGTGATCAATGAGACCTTGTGGTTCCCCTAAAATAAGGAGATGATGTGGGTTGTAAAGATGGGTATGTATATTGGTGGGTCATTTCTCAATGTCCTCTATTATTCCCTATTATTTTTGTGGCTCCAAGATTCATTCTTATAGCACAAAGTGGTGGTGGAGGGATAAGTCATGATGGATGAGGAAATGTTCTAGTAGGACTAGATTGATGAGGCATACATTAGATCTAAATGTGATTATCTTAGTTTTGTTATTTTTTATTTGAGTTTGATATAAAAATATTAGGTTTTATATATGTTCCCAACTAGTTTATTATCTCAAATGTGTGTAGGTAACCAAGATTAGTCTAGCATGATAGAATAAGTGATTTAGGTCCTTACTCATAGTGTGATAATGGACATACTAAATTTGAATTTGTATAAATATTTTTTGATAATACTCATACACTTGTACCATTATTTGATTTAGTTGTGAAAGTTGTGGTGTCATACCATATGACAACCACTAATCATGAGGAGTTACATGTAAATTTGGATAGGTGGGACATCCTAGAGTGAAGTTTCATCGAGATCATGTAGACACTTATTAAGTGATATGATTATTTAAGATTATAATACGAGGATAAAATTTAATTTCTAGGTTATTTTAAGGAGAAAGCACATGTGTTTTCACATGCATGGGTCCAATAGTTTGATCCTGGTACATCTACCTCTAGAGGTACTAAAATTTATGGATGTAGATAGTGATGAGGAGTATACCCCAAGGGATATGCCTCTACTTATGATTAATATTTTTATTTATAAATATTTATATTAGTGAAAAATTGGTTACCTTTTTCCTTCAATAATCTATGAGGTGGATAATGGGAAAAATGAGGGTGTTTAATCAATCATTTATCCAATAAAGTTTATAATATATCATGTGGTCTATCTTGGTACTAATAAAACTGAATAGGCTAAAATATCTTGATTTAATTTGATCTAATTATTGGAGTTACTCAAAAAACATGTTATTTTCTTTTGTTCAATACTGCAACTATTGGTGCTTTAATAGGAATTGGTGGTTTTACAAAATATTTTTGAAGTGGTTCATCTTCCTTCATAACTTTTTTAGGTGCCCTTCAAACATGAGTCTTAACATGTTTGGTTGGTGATGGAAAATAGGTAATTTAGTTTATGTATTAGTTGGAGAACATTCATATTTATGCACATCCCAATATAAAGTTTCAAATGAAACAAAGGGCTTGTGTAATGCTCACTATCTAAGTGGAGAGAGAATACCCATAATAAATATAAATTATACTTCTAAATCTAAGTTTGTAAATTTTTATGAATATAAATAATCCTTAAATTGAATAACATAGTCTTTTAGAGATTCATTCTCATTTTGGGTTAATGTGTGAAAATATTCTAATGGTAACTTAGGTAAGTTAAATTAGTGAAAATATGATAGGAACACATCCTAAAATTTATTAAAAGTTGATGAAAACCCATTTGGTAAGCTATAAAACCAACCAAGAGAACCTTTTGTTAAAGTAAAATTGAAATATTTTAATAGAAAGCTTCTATTTTGGACCCAATGTCGAAAGGTGTGTATATATTATTTCAAATGAATACCTAAATCCCCTTAACCATCAAATAAGAATAAATTAGTTAGGATAAAGTTATATGGATAAGTATATTCAAACACATGTCGATTAATAGGTTATCTTGATAATGTATTCTCCTCAAAGAGAGCCTCATGAGAAGAAAATTATAACTTAAGAGTATTGAATTTCTACTAAAAATATCCCATGGTGGTCATAATAGATAACATATCATAAAGAGAGGTTGAAGTTTGTGTTAGATGTTTTAAAATACCATTCACATGAAACATAGAGATGGTGGGATCTATCTCACTCTCAAGAGGAGAATCATCACATGGGTTTGTAATATTTTTTAAAGGAGTACCCATGGTTAAATAGGTAATTATGTCCTCCTATACATCATGGAGGCTAATACCATTTCCATTACAAGATGCTAATTCACTTGGAATTTGGTTGCTTTCAATAAGAGTTGGTGAAAAAATTTCAATTTTAAACATTTTCTCTTGTTTAGACAAAAATGACAAAGGGAGGATAAGGGACATTTGGCACTTCATTTGTAAAATCATGAGAATGGGGTGTGCAACTATCACTTCTATTTTTACTCAACAAAGGAAGAGATAATGGAATTCTACTTTTTAGTTTCCTAGATCAAGTGGAGTTTGAATTTTTTTTTGGAAGTATCTACTAAGACGGGGGTGAATCAGTTTCATAATAATGCATATTCAATTCCAAACACCATTCCATAAATCATACATAAGAGATCAATATATAAGCAAACAATCACACAAGTACATCACAAGATAACACAATAGATTATATGGGAAACACCATTGGGGATAAAACCCATTGAACCATCAACATGTACTACTATACTATAATGAAAAGATTCAAAATTTAGTTAATCATCCACTTCACAAGTATTACCAACCCCTACCTAGTTGAGCACCCACCCAACTAGTCTTTTGCAAGCTCCAACTTATAAGGAGGCTCCAACCCCCTAGGCAACCAAGAACCAACCTAAATATATTGAATATTTTATCATTCTAAACACATATTTATTCATATTAAACTAATTATTACCTCTCTTTTTTCACTCTTTCCACTTCACTCTCACTTAAACAGCCTCTAGGGCTCACTTGTTCAATATGCCTCTTCTAGGATCATTAGGTCCAATGACATGTGTGTCCACATTCATCAACTTGATAAAGTATGAATTAATGATATTATCCACCATTTTATGTTACTAAATGACCTATATCTTCTCCTTTATTGAGATCTTTCCTTCACTTAATTACTCACACCCTCAAATAGTCCAAATAGACCTATTAGGCCTTGCTTTTATACCACATTATTCATCTAACCCATCTTGGTTGGAAAATATACTTAACCCACTTGTATAAATATTAAAATAGTTCCATAAATATGGTAAATAAGCACTCCATATGTTGGTTATAACCTATAAAGGCTAAAAATCAATTAGGCCTAATAGAAACCTAATGGAATTACCCCTTCTTCAAGGCACATGTTACCCTTGAACTCCTCAGCCATATTTAGCTTCTAAAAAAAATTAAAAAACTTCAAATATAAATTTAATAGACACATTATAATATAACCTTGGGTTATTAATACCTGAAACTCCATTTCACACCTTGAATCTATCAATTAGGTCTTTTTGCCTTTTAGGCCTTCTTATACAGAAAATTTGTTTCCTAGAATTGAAGCTAACAGTCAACTTTACATATGACCATATGATAAAATCACATGAAATATATCAATAAATAATTTAAAAACCTCTCCATATTAATTATACATAATTACAAAGATAAATAGGTCACAATAACTCTTCCACAACTTTGCCACTCTAAACTACCAATGCATACCAATATATAGTCATGAAAATTGAAGTACAAACACACTTTTTGACAATAAAATATGAAAAAAAATCACATTTAAACACACCTTATGAAATAAAGTTCATAATACATATATTATATTATTCAAATAAACATTTGAAACCACTAATCCTTCTCTACAAGAAGCTCATTCAAAGCCACCAAATACTACCAACACCTAGTTAACATAATTTGACTTATCCACAAAAATATGGGGAAAAAAATGATATAAAAATACATAAATTTGGTATTAAAATAATTATTTAAAATATTTATTTAGTTAAATAATCATTACTCAATACATAATGTACCATAAACACCTTTGCTACTAAGTCTCTTAAGACTGCCAATGACTCTAGAAAACTAGTCATGTAATCATGATTTTATAGCATATTAAAAAGAAATTTCAATAAGAAGAATAAAAAAGGTTATATGAGTATTAAAAAATATCACAAAAATATTTTCTACCTCCATCTATGCCATAAGGACTTTAAACACATCACTTACTCTAGTACACCTGGAACTGTCATTTTATCTCAAAACATAGTCATAGTGAACATGACTCCTAACACTTGTGCAGACACTTCCTTTATATTCCAATGAATTAATGTGGTACTTAAAAATATTTACATAAAATTAAATCACATATAGATAAAGTCATAATATCATATAAGGAATGTATATACCAATATCTAAACACAAAATTTCATTGCTCACCTTCACTTAAATAAGCTACTTTGAGAGCATCTTCTAGCCTATGTATAATCATCACAAAGAATTACCAACCAATGTATAATGATTAATATGTCTTAAAAAAATACCCTAAGCCATTTTATCCATCTTTATTCACTTACATATCATCCCTAAATAGGTTCTCACTCTACCTTATTATTACTCATTATTTTCATTATTTGTAGATTAGTGATAGATAAACTTGATTGACCAAAATGACTAAAATAGAGAATATTTATATCCAAAATAACCTAATTGACATCAATAAAAAGTATCTTCCTTCATCTTCCATCAAATTGTATACATTGATTCAGTCAATCCTTCCTATAACAATAAAATCTTCAAAAATAATCACTTTTTTATATCTTTTGGTCACTGCTCTGATACACCACTACTACTATGATGTGTCTGGATGAGTTCCATAGAACATAAAATAATCAACTTCATCAAACAATCCATTATAGGCCAAAACCATTCACATATTTCCAATCACTCCAATATGAGGGTTTGTAAGCATATAAACCTCCTTACCTTCTTAACATTTGTTCATAAAGTTAAGGGTTTGGTTTTTATACAAAATAATTATGGAAGCTTATTATAAATCTTAAAAAACTACTCCAAATGGCTCAGGTCACTATGAAAACTATACACATGCCAATTATCATCTCAACTTCCTTCTCAGGATTGAAACCTTCATTCTACATCCATAAAAGATGTACCAACATCATTTCTTGTATTTTCTTTGTCCTCAAGACCTATAAATTGGTAAACACCTTTGACCTACCCTGTTATACCTCATTCCATGATCACATGGGATTAAACAACTTAGAAACTCAATTTTACACTTCATTTGGACCTCACTAGGTCTCTATGCATATTAGGTCTAGAACCATCAGTCAAACTTGGATATTAAAATCACTTGGAACCTTCTTGTATTGATCTCAAATCATCATCAACATGTCATATGCACTCTAACCATGCTCTCAAGCTTCCACAAAACTCTTATAAAGGATTATACATATTAGCATCATCTTCTCTTACCTTTGAAATATCCCTCAAGTATTGAAACATGCTCAACATTCACCATCATATCATCACTTTGTCATTTATCTTGTCTCCAATGAACACATAAAATCATCCTTTGACATTAATAATGACACACTCTCCAACACTTTTTGTGTTTCCCAAAACAATGAAAGTTTTGTAATTATTTCCTTAGGATGTTTATTACCACTTTCATTTTTAAACTCAAGTAAGAAAAGGTTAAATATAAGACATGTATTTTGATTATTACATACTAGATGGGAACAACAACTTGAGTCAGGTGTGTTTAAATCATACAAAAAATACATTGGATTTTCAACACTAGTATTATTTGGAGGTGAAGTCACACACTTTATTTCATCGATATTTTAATTATGATATACATTGGGGGAAAATTTAGCCTCATTTAAGTTTTCAACATCAAAAGGGGGAAGCTCACATTCAATTAGAAAGATAACGAAAGAAGGCATAAATGCAATAATTGGATTTTCAATACTAGGAATAATATAATTTTGCATGATTTTTCATTCTTGATACCCCTCATAATTTTAAGTCAAAGGAGTAGGATAATGAGGTTCAACATAGATAATAATAATATCACTATATTCATATCTATAAGAAGAAATATCATTATCACTAGCTAGGTCATTGAGATTTACATTTGCATCATTTATTCTTTCATTGTCATAATTATAAGGAAAGGCAATGATTTTATACCATTTTTTATGCTCCATAAGATACTCATATCACATAAATTGATCATTAGTTACATTAAAAATAATATCAAAAGGATGGGCCCTTTTTGGTTGAGGTTGTTTGGATGAGCTAGGGAATCCATAAAGAGGTGAGCTTTTAAGAAAATTTTGCAAAGTGAAAGAAAGAGAGATAAAGAAATAAGAATAACTAAAATTAATAAACTAGGCCTATATAATTACAAATAATATCTAAAAAATAAACTAAAAAAGGATGAAATGGAACTTGAATGAAGGTAAGAAACCCTAATATAAAAACTAGGGTTTTGGTTCAATAACAGAGGTTGGGTTCACCAATTGTTTTATGTGATTTAGGAGTTTTAAAATAGAATACCCTATAAAATATGTATATTTACACTAAAATAAAACCAATAATAAAAAAAATTTCTAATATAACATGTTCCATAAATATAGTAAGTAAAAAGAAAGTAACGGACAAAGAGAGCGTATCTTATTCAATGTTTTATTTTGGATCATGGCAATGATCAAGAGTCATCACACGGTTACATTGGAGATAAAGATTTTGTATATTATATGTTTTGACTATTTTTAACCTTCAGATAGTTGCATTGATCTGGGAAAATAACATTGATGTTTATGTTTGTATCTAATGCTAGTGTCTAGTGATAAATATACACATTATTGACCTTAATTTTAGATTAGAGTTGTACTATCACCTATGTAATATTTTTATATGTCAACTTATGCTCACCTACATACTAGATATCAATAATAAGTAAACTTAGTTATTTTACATTACACCTCTTACAATATAGTAAAGGGGTTAGCAACATGAGTCAAGATATCCCTAGCAACCTTGTTATTGCTATGTTATACCTACATAGCCAATACTCCTAAGAAAGCCTCAAACTCGCATGTACTTTCTCCCTCTTCATGTGTGTGGAAATGTAATAGTACACATATCTATTCTTTCTCCTAATATACATTGGTACAAGTGATGCAATAGTATATTTGACCTTTTGAATGCTTCAAATATTTAAAATAGTGTTGTAGTGTAATTTGATAGCTTGAAATAAATAGTAATAACCTATTACAAAGTTTCCTTATCAAATTGGAAGGTATGTAAATTAGACTATAACTTTTGAATATATAAGAACATTTTGAATTTTAATTAGAACCTGATGATTCATGAAAATATTACCATAAGATGGGAAAATAGGTCTAACAAAATGGTCACAACATGAAATATACATAAAAGAATAAGACTAGATAATTATGTTGAGACTTGACACTAATGTCGATGTTAGTGTCCAATATTAATACAAGTGTCCAAGTGTCAAAATCATTCATAAAACAAACACAATAGGTATGAATCATTATTATACAATAAATGAGGATAAATAAACATGGCACACAGGCCCAAGGGGTAGGTAAATCAAGTGAAATAAGATGGAAATGAAGATGTCCCTAAGAGACCGCATCACTAGATGTGTAATTATTAGTAAAGAGGTATATACATACAAAAAGACTAGTAATATTTATACTTTTACCAAAATAGGTGTCTATAATTACACAACACCTCCATAGTATCATTACTTAACAATAATTTGAATAGAAAACATAGGGTGGATCTTTTGAGGGGGATGTTTCTCCTATTTATATGGCTTATGAGTCTTATGGAATTCATATTATCCATTATGAGGAAATTTTGAAACAATCAAACCATTAGTTCTTTGAACATACCCTTACCATTAAAATATTAGTTCTTATAACATACCCATTTTTTTCATGAAGATTTAAGAAATAATAATATGATATTTTTAATGGAGGTGATGGTAAAAAATGGGATGTGTGTTCATTCATATGGTGTTGAAAATAATTATGGGGAGATGACATTTCATTTTATCATAAGGGATGCATTTTTTATTTTATAAAAGTTGAGTTTTGTAAATTAAAATAGTATAAATTGGTATTCGTGCCTCATGGTTGTTGACTTGTATCACATTTTATGCAAAAATCAAGAAACAATAAGCTGAAATTTATGGTAGAAGTAATGGTATAAATGAGTTTGAGTATTCATTCATATGATAATGCTATGCACCAAGAGGAGACATTACATTTCACACTAAGCTTGAGAATAGTGAAGTGGTGTAAAAGGGCAAGGCCATAAAAAATCATGAGAGTGGGGAAATAAATCAAGGTGACATGGATGGTGATGGTGAGGGGAAATGATAAGGTATTTCAGGTGAGTATGTATATCTCTTTCAAAATCATTTTTTAGAATTGATATATTAAACAATATTAAATACAATAATATTACAATATAGTATTATACATTAATATTATATTATAGTATTAATATAGTATATAACATACACAATATAATTTCCTATTTTGGTAATTCATGGTTTTGTAAAGTGAAAGAGTTTAAATCAGTACTCATACCTCACTTGAAACCCATGACTCCTAGCCCCATATCAACTTTTCTACACACAGTGGTAAGTAATAAAAATATATATTTCTAGTGGAGGTGATGGTATAGAATGAGATTGTGTATTCATTCATATGAGATCTTCAGGGTGGAGATGTTTTGTTTTACAAAGATCTTGATTAATTGTGAAGTGGTATGGAAGGGCTAAAAAATACAAAACATGCAAGTGGTGAAACATTTAAAGGCGAGATAAGTAGTGATGGTTATTTGGAAATGATAGGGTATTTCATGTGATATCTTGCACCAAAAATCCCATGTCATACAACAAAATTGAATTTAGGGTAGTGTTTGAATTTACATGAATTTCACACATTGAAAAGGGGTTTGTAGTTTTCAAGGTAGATAACTCTTTAATTAGTTGTTTTATATTGTTAAGGGGATGATAAAAATCATGAGAGATAATTTTATTATGATAGGTATCCACATCTAATGAGTGGATCAAATCTAAATTACAATGTGGATTATGTGGGGACTAGATATTGAGGTACCATAGTTTATCTTATATCTTATGTCCATCCAATGTATGAATATATTGACATCTAGAAACAATTAAATTAGTTTAGATTTACATTTACTATAGTGCACATTTATGTTAGTTTAGATTTACCTTTACTATAATCACCATTTGGTGTACTTGTTTACTTTGTTTATCCTTTGGAAGGTATCTCAGTTCTAATGTTGGGTGGGTTTTTCATGTCAATCATAGTAAAAAAGAAGAGTAAGGTATTCTAGATGACTTTGTACCCAATGGATTACTTCAAGGATACTATATTCCAACTTAGTAATAAAGTAGACCATATATGTTGTTAAAATATATGATTCTCATAATCACCCTTAGTAAGCACTAAACTCATAAGGACTATGCAAAAGAGGTTGCACACTTGTGTAATATCCAGTTTTCTAAAAATAAGTCTACACATAGATGCTTCCCATCTACACCCAAAATCAATAGTAAACACATGTTCACACATCAAATAAGTGTTGATTTTAACCTAAAAGGATTTCCTAATGTGTGTCTCATGTAAATATCCTTCATCACATCCACACAGTGCATAGGTTAGAGTGTGTGGGTCTCCCTAACTTAAAGTAGTGAAAGAGAGAAGATTACAGGATGAAATTATAAATTAAGAAGAATGTTCTCAAGATATTCAATATTCTCATTTACTCTTATTAAAATACTTCCTTTCACTCAATTAATTATGTCACAATCCAATTCATATAGTTTCACATTTTTTCCCTTGTAAAACATACACTGTGATCTACGTTACACACCGTTCCCTTTTTAGACTAATACAAGTTCCAAATGAAGGCACGAACCATGAAGACCATAAAAAGAGGATCACATATTGATTCATCTATAGACCTAATAATATATTTATTAGTGGATTTTATGGTTATTGTTTGACTAATTATAGTTTTATTTAAGCTATATTTTATATGTTGATGTATGTAAAATTATATGTTTCTTAATTTACATGATTGTTAATAATGAAGTTAGTTATACTTGCTTATTATGTACATGATGATCATGTTTATTTTATTACAACAATATATTATGGATTTTATATTATTTTGGGATAACTACATTTATTGTTGTGAAGTGGATGTAAGATAGATCCATCCCTCATATTATGATGGAGAGAGGGCATCATTAGAGAGGGTGGCTATATGGAGGCACTTGGGGATGGCAGATTGAAGAATAGGAACCCACACATGCCACAATAATTAGAATATACTATTATATTCATTTATTGATTTAGTAGTTGATAGTTTTTTTTTAGCTACAATCTTATTTGCTATATGGTTGTGTTTTACTGCATTTGAATATGCTTAGTTTGCATCCATACTATCATCTAGTTATGTTGTCTAAGTTATCCTAATTCACATGATGATGTTATTATAGTGTGTGTTATGGATCTTAAATTAACCTTATTGTTTCTTTCATATGTTTTTCAATATTTTACTAAGAGTGTCATGTTTATAATAAATGCATTATTCTATAAAAGGGGACTTAATTGTTTGAGTGTTAGTTGATTTATAATAATACAAGTTAGAAAGTGTGTTTAAAATTTGAATTGGGCACAATTACCTTATTTCTAGTTAATTATTACATTGAAAATATATAAATATACAATGCAAGGGCTAAACTAGTTTGGCATGGTCATGGTCATAGTACTAATAATGTGAGTTGACATGATTTTATATTAAGTCAATATTATGTTGGAGTTTCATTTTTATATGATTATTGTTGACATCAGTAAATTTGGTAAACATCATAGTGTATTAACTATTTTATTAATCACCTTTATGCTAAGTCAACATTATTATAATTAGAATCATAATTTTTGAATGAATTTTGGAAATTGATGGTAATTAGAATAATAATGTTTAAAGGATACTTTTATTAGGAAATTTATCAAATTAGGTTTAATGGCATTGATTTGGGTATTTGATAACCATGCAAAACAAACATTGTAGTTTGAGTTGCATGAACTCTCTTCGTTGAGTTCACTTTTAGTTAGTGGGAGAAACTATAGAGGTTTTTTATAATGTAATAAAATATAATGGAAAGAGGGGAGTACCTAGAGAGACATAGAGAAGATGAGGAAAGAGAAGGAAAAAGTAAAAAGAAAGGGTTCAAGGAAAATTTATAGGAAACATTTGTAGTTGGTAGGGTTCAAGGAAAAATTGTAGGAAACATTTGTAGTTGGTCATAATTATGCATCACATACCAATTTGGTTTTTTGATTTTCATTCATATTGGATTTGTATGAAATAAATTAATGAAATTGGTTAAGGGTTTTTATATTTATTATTGATTGGAAAATTTATAAACCATGTAATATGATTGGTATTATGGATGTCTTAACCATCCATAGAATCAGACATATAACCCATCAAACCCTAGCTTTGGATTTAAAAACTAAATTAAGTTTCCATAAAATATTAATTTGGGTAAACCCTAGTATAAAGCATAATTTTTATTACATTTTATGAAAATTATAAGTTGTGGAAATTATAATGGGAAATTGTTTGTGTATTTTAGTGGGTCAAA